>CM046384.1:7021597-7040480 GCA_025413485.1 Ficus microcarpa | reverse complement strand
CTGATTTTCTGATTTTCAATCAGATCAGGATTCAAGGAAATCGACTTCAGGATCTGTCTTCACCCTTGGAGGTGGTGCCGTTGTGTGGAGGAGTGTTAAGCAATCTTGTATTGCTGACTCGACCATGGAAGCCGAGTATGTGGCAGCCAGTGAGGCATCAAAGGAAGCGGTTTGGCTCCGCAGGTTCCTTAGTGACCTTGAGGTCGTTCCTGGTATGGATAAAGCTATGGTGCTCTACTGTGACAACAGTGCAGCAGTAGCTAATACCAAGGATCCTAGGCATCATAAGAGGAGTAAACACATTGACAGAAAAATATCACATTATCAGAGGCTTTGTTGAGAGTGGAAATGTGACGGTTTGCAAAATCGCATCGGAGGACAATCTTGCTGACCCGTTCACGAAGACTTTGGTGGCTAGAAGATTCGAAGAACACGTCGAAGGCATGAGGATGCGTAATATGTCACATTTACTCGCTTAGGGCAAGTGGGAGATTGTTGGGATCTATAGGTGCCCTAAGGATAGAAAATCTTAGGGATTTTCTGTAAATATGACATTTTGATATTAATAAGAGGAAATTATTCATGTTTAATAAGTTGTGTCCTATTTACTTTCATTTGTTGATTGTATGATTATTTTGAGCAAACATAAAATACTCCTAGGCTGTTGGTAATATATCGAATTACCATATGTATACGGGGTATGCATAGAAGACGTGGTAATTTGATAACAGTCTAAATAAATAGTCCGCAATCAACGGAATAAGATTTGGGGATCTTATTCATGATAAGATTGTAAAGGTTGTCTACTTCCTTGGAGGGATGGTTTGTCTTGACCATCGGATAGGTTCCGAGTAGAAACTTTAATGTATACCAGTATTGAGGTATGACATTGGACTGGACCTAAAGTGTTAATTGATTCGGTTTAATAATTCCGTTTATAAGAATCAATGATACTTTGATTATCATCCTGCATTAATCTTAATCCTGAAATGATTACTTGAGTTCGCATCCATGACTTATGTACTTTGATGCACTAAAGGTGAGACACTGTTAATTCATGGTCAACATACTTGTGTTTTGGGTGCATGACTTATGGATGGAGAAATCAAAATTCATAGATACGGAATCCATAGCTATCTTAATGATAGTAAATGTTATCTACTTAAAGGTATTATTCGGGGATTGAAAGATAGTATAACAAGATCTTGGCCATCGGTTTACTTTGTGTTCTCTGGTGGTTTTCCAATTGTATGGTTTTACAATTGGTGGTTCTTTCAATGGAGAATAATTGAACTTTAAGTTAAAATGATTGAAAAGGTAAAACGGAAAAAGTCCTTAATTCAATCATGGATAACATATGGGGATTAAGCAAGCGATGAATAAATCATGGAAGAAGCACTACGTGAGAGAGCTTTCGTAATACGGTATGTAAACAGGAGTTCAGCTTCAAACTTTTAGTGGAATAGTTTGAAGTTGATAATTGATGGATAATTAATCTGGGATTAATTTTTCACAATTATAGGAGCCTTTTTACATATTTCCATCGGGTCCCTCTATTAGCTCATATAGTTCCACGAAGCGTCTCGGGATTTGTTCCTAATGAGATCGGTAAATTGTAAATGGAATTTTGTAATGTCTATTAAGACATGGTACTCTCTAACATGCAATCCAGAAAGGATTGGACATGTGAAATTTATAGACAAATGATTTGTCAACATGTGATTGGTTAATTTGAATTTTGAAAATAAGATTGTATTTGAATTTTGGAAAACAAAATTTTTTTCTCCTAATTAAAAGTGGTGCACGTTTTTTAATTGTATGGAGGGAAGAAAATTTTGTTTCAAAATTATTTAAATATATTCCTAACATTTAATTATTAATTGGTTTAAATAATGGAGATTATTTCATGAATTTTTCTTTCCTAATTAAAGAGGTGCATGGTTTTTGTGAGGAAAGAAAATTTGAAATATTTCATTAATTTAAATTAATTAATATGGATAATGTTTATGGAAAATATTTATTCAAATATGTGAATCCTATTTAAATTCGAAAAGGTTTAAAAGAAGTTTGAATCTAGATAGGACTAGGATCTTTTGACTAGTCTAGATTCTTGATTTAAAATTTAAACCACCAATCAAGATTTCTCTCACTTTGTGGCCGAATTTTAAAGGGGATTTCCTCTTGAAATTTGTTTTTAGGTTCAATGAATCTAGCCCTAAAGTTGTATGATCTTTTGGTTCAAGATTTATCCGGAAAATAATTATTAATTATTTTTCAAGTAGGAGATAAATTTTGAAAAGGATTGTAATACTATATAAAGGCTAGGAGTTCTTGAAAAACTAATTTTTGATAATTTTAAAGAAAAAAAACGTTTTTTTAATTAAAAAAAAAAATTTTTTTTTCTTCCACATCAAAAAAATTCGGCTTTCTTGTGAGAGAGAAAAAGAAAGAAAATTCCATTGAATCAAAACTGCGAGAAAGGTTAAACCGAGTGATTATTTTCATTGGAGGTTAACCGGTTTCTGTTTTGTAGTTTTGAAGAAAGAAGTTGGATCAAATTCTCAACGAGGATCATCGGAATTGAGAAGGAGGGATCTAGATTTCGGAAAGAAATACCGGTCGCTTGGATTCATAGAACGTGTGCCCACACACACTTTGAGACGTGGAACTCGAGAATAGTAGAGAAGACACGTTGGTCAAACGCTCTAGCAATTCCGGAATCCAAGAAATAAGGTACGCTTGATCATGAATTAATTTATTGTTATATGCATCATGAGCTTCTTTTCCGGAAACGGCATAAAAATTTTAAAACTTCCGCTGCGCCGTAACTCCAATACCGGATCCGATTTTTCCAACAAAAGAGAGGAACACAAAAGCAAGAGAGAGAAAGGCAAACTCATTAGACTTTGGGAAGCAAAAAGGTTCTGAAGAAAGAGAGAGAGAGGAAAAAGAAATAAATAGTAAGAGGCTAAACACAAAAGCAAGAGAGAGAAGACTGTGGGAAGCTCAACCGCTTGAAGAAAATCAGGGGCAGAATCGTCATTTCCCATCAAAATTGACTGTGCATTACTGTGGGTAACTGTAGTAGCTGAAACGGAAAAGTGAAGGAAAAAAAAAATTTCACTGTGGAACACTGTAGAAAGAACAGTAAAAAAGGTGCTTTGCTTTAGTATAATAGTATAATATGTATTTTAATGTGTTTTTTTCTTCATCATCATTCACTACTCTTTATATTTGTTTTACTTAAAACTACAATTACTCTTTTCATTGGTTGCTTCTTTGTATTTGTATTTGTATTTTTTTTTTTTTTTTGAATTTGAGATAAAGCATTATGATGAATTTTGATGTAGAAACATGGATAAACAAATAGTGCATCAATCATAAGAAGAAAAGAATATATCATCTAATCTCTGTTTCATATTTAGATATGGCAGTAATGTTAAAGGAAAAAAAAAAAACTAAAACTAAAAACAAAAGATGATGGTTATAAAACGTGGGATATTTGAAAACCAAAAAAAAAAAAACAAAAACAAAAACAAAAACAAAAAGAAAGAAAGAAAGAAAGAAATACGTGGGATTTGATTGGTAATGTAGGAGAAAAAAAGCTAACATTGGTTTGGTAGATGTTGTTTGGCGGGTGAAAAAAGGATAGATACTATAATTTGATTTTAGGGTTTTTTTTGAAATAAAAAATGGGTGTAACAAGTAATAATTAAAATTTAAAATCTTTATAATGAGTGGTTTAAGTAGAGGGGTGGGAAAAGCAAAAAAATGGATATCAATAGACACCATTGTATTTTTGTCATAGTATCTAAGGGATATAAACTACTTATATAACATTTGCTTCAAGAATTCATGTGTATAACATTTGCTTTGCTAATTCATGTATTGTATATGTTGTTAGTCCTATCCTTTTGTTTAATAGGAGGTACATTTAATGAGGAACTAGCAAAACATTGTTGTTCACATTTATCTTGTTTGAACTTTTGAAATCTACTTGTGCTGATAAGGTTGCCTAGCGTGTGTCCTAGAGTAGAATGAATCTTTCAAATACACTTATATGTGGAAAATTGTGTACTTAGTTACTTGCAATACACTAAATTTAGTAGTAAAATGGAAACAAATCATCACGCCACATTGTTCCTTGGTTGTGTTGCAAAAGCAAACCATTTCGAACACATTTTAAACGATATAAAAAACAATTTCTTGTCAAAGATGAACTTGATTGGTAAAAAAGAAACTTTCTGTGTATTTTTTTGAATTTGGGAGTGAAGGATTTGAATTTTATATTTTATGATAGAGTTAAGTGTGCAATGACCATTACATTATACCTATAATCATGACTTTATATGCATTACACAAGTCAAATTTTAGATAACAACGAGTTTAATACCCGTGCATTGCACGGGGAAGGAAAAAAAATAAATAAATTGAGTCTTATATGATAAAAATAGTTGGTTAAGATAAATGTTATAATTATAATAAGTATAATTATTCTCAAAATTTCTCCCAACAGTGAAGATGCAAAATTAAAATGATAATAGTACTAACAATAATAAAAACGAAAACAAAAACAAGAAAGAAAAAAATTTTCTATAGTTATACTCATTTAAAGAAAAAAATTAAAATAAAAATAAAGCAAAAAAAAAAAAAGAAAAAAAAATCTTCAAACCCAAAAGAATCGGAAAAAACTAACCCTAACAAAAACATTATAACAAAATAAAATATATATATATCATTTTCTCCTTTTTTATTGTTTTCAAAAACAAATAAAAATTTTTTTATCAGATTATATACATGCAAAAACTTAAAAAAAATTATTGTTAAAATATAAAACAAAACAAACAAAAAAGGAAAAAAAAATTGCATGCAGAATCCTTAAAAAAAGGGGTCTTTAAAAAATAGAACAAAATAAACAAAAAAAAACACAAAAAAAATCGAAATAAAGATAAAAAATTTAAACTAAAAAATCGTTTAAAAATCAAAAAAAGACAAAGTGAGCAAAAACATAATATAACAATAGATCAGAATCTAATGTCTAAAATTTAACGTAAAAAAAGATACAAATAATCTTAACAAAAAAAAAAACTCTAGATAGAGGTAAAACCGGCAACACACTGTAGGAAAAAGAAAATGAACTAAAAAAGAGGCGTAAAACGGTAATTATACTGTGTGGATAGCCGGCAATTTTTGTATAATAGGGATAAAAATGTCAACTCACTGTAGATTAAGGAAAACCAACGAAATCAGAGGGGCAAAAAAGTCTCTGCAATGTAGATAAAACAGAAAAATATGTGAGGACAAAACTGTCCTTTCACTGTAGATCAGCCAAAATCAGCACATAGGATAGGGGCAAAATTGGTAGTTTAATGTAGAAAAAGCAACTACTGTGTATTACTGTAGAAAAAAACTGTACAGCAAAAGCAACAAAAATTTTAAAAAAATCACTGTTTATTAATCAGTGGAATATTGCATCATTCTACTGTAGTAAAGCAGCAAAAATTTAAAAAAAAAAAAAACGATTGTAACAAAACAATAAAAGTTTAAAGAATTACTATTCACTGAACAGTAAAGCAAAACAACAAAAGTAAAAAAAAAAAAAAAAAAAGAACGCAGCAAAATAGCAAAAGTAAAAAAAAAAAAAAAAAACCCTATTCACCGACTTACATTCCTTTAGTAAAAAACAACAACAACAATAGGAAAAAAAAAAAAAAAAGGCAGCAGTAGCAAAAGTTAAAAAAAAAAAAACAGTGGAAACAACAGCAAAAGCAAAAAAAAAAAAAAAAGGCAACAAAAAAAAAGAAAAAAAAACAGCGGCAACAATAGCAAAAAAAAAAAACAAAACAAAAAAGCAGCAGCGGCCACAAAAGAAAAGAAAAGAAAAAAAAAAAAAAAGAAAGCAGCGGCAACAAAAGGAAAAAAAAGAAAAGCAGCGGACACAAAAGTAAAAGAAAAAAAAAAGAAAACAGCGGCAACAAAAGAAAAGAAAAGAAAAAAAAAAAGCAGCAGTAGAAAAAAAAAATTTCAGTCAATGCCCGGGTCAACTACACTCCTTTAGTATATATATAACGAGTTTAATACCCATGCGATGCACGGGAAATAAAGAAAAAAATAAATAAAAAACTGAATATTATATGATAAAAATAATTGGTTAAGATAAATATTATAATTATAATCAATATAATTATTCTTAAGATTTCTCCTAACAATTAAAATGATAATAGTACTAACAATAATAAAAATGAAAACAAAAGCAAAAAAGAAAAAAAAATCTTCTGTAGTTATACTCATTTAAAGAAAAAAATTAAAACAAAAATAAAGCAAAAAACAAAAAAAAAAAAGAACAAAAATCTTTAAACTCAAAAGAATCGGAAAAAACTAACTCTAACAAAAACATTATAATAAAATAAAATATATAACTCATTTTATTCTTTTTTTACTGTTTAAAAAAATAATAAAATTTTTTTTATCAGGTTATATTCATGCAAAAACTAAAAAAAAAATGATTTTTAAAATATAAAATAAAACAAACAAAAAAGAAAAAAAAAATTGCATGTAGAATCCTTAAAAAAAGGGTCTTTAAAAAATATAACAAAAGAAACAAAAAAGACACACAAAAAAAATTTGATATAAAGATAAAAATTTTAAAGTAAAAAATTGTGTGAAAATAAAAAAAAAAAGGCAAAATAAGAAAAAACATAATACAACAATAAATCAAAATCTAATGTCTAAAATTTAGCATAAAAAAAGGCAAAATATATGAGGACAAAACCGTCCTTTCACTATAGATAAGCCAAAATCAGTACATAGAATAGAGGCAAAATCGACAGTTTAATGTAGAAAAAACAGTTATTGTGCATTACTGTAGAAAAAAAGAACTGTATAGCAAAAGCAACAAAAATTTAAAAAAAAAAATCACTGTTTATTAAACAGTGAAATATTATATCTTTTTACTGTAACAAAGCAAAAATTAAAAAAAAAACTGTAGCAAAGCAACGAAAATTTAAAAAAAAAAATTATTCACTAAGTAGTAAAGCAAAGTAACAAAAGTAAAAAAATATATATAACAAAGCACCAAAAGTAAAAAAAAAAAAAAAATACAACAACAACAAAAGCAAAAAAGGAAAAAAAAAAAAAAAAAAAAAAAAACAACACAGCCAACGAAAAAAAAAATAAAGAAAAAAAATGCAGCAGCCAACGTAAGTAGTAAAAAAAAAAAAAAAAGTGAGCCAACGAAAGAAAAAAAAAGTAAAGAAAAAAAGAAAAAAAAAAAAAGCAACAGCAAACATTAAAAAAAAAAAAAAAAAACTTACTGTTCATTGAACAGTGCATGAACAGTATTTTTACTGTTCATACATAGTGAATGGACTGATGAGGGGACAGCGGCAGAGCAGGGTTGGAGGGATAAAATTGGTATTTTACTGTGCAGATTCAAAAGAAAGAAGAAAACATAAGGGTAAAATCGTAATTTCACTGTACAATACTGTGCAACACTGTAATTAACCCGTGAAAACAAAGAGAAAAGAAGGAAAAAACACTATTAAATACTGTATAAAGAACAGTAAAACGACCTTCTCTTTTAGTATATAATATATAATATAATGTTACCCATAAAGGGGTATCATTCTTTTATTCCCATTATGCTAATGTGAATAATATTTCTATGCTCCCTAATATATATAAATACACACACACACAAAAGTGGCATGTGACTTTTGTGATCTTTAATATTTATCTTTCTGTACATTTCACGTGAATGTCAGTGTGCGTGGCCTAGTTACTCCAGGAGGGAAAGTTCTATTGGATAAGATGAACTGGCAATATTTATAGTTATTCTTTGATAACACCTCCATTGATATTAGAAAGAGAAGAAGTACACATCCAGTAGAAAATACAACAAACAAGCACTCAAACGTCTCGCAATTTAAAAGAAAACACTAAAAAATATCCATATTTCATAATTAGAAGCGATAGTAATAGATTCATTGGCAATTTGCAGATGTTATCAAAGCAAACCAAAGGACAATTACCAAACTATTCGGTCACCGGGTGTCGGGTGATGATCTGAGAAGCCCATGGGATAGGAGGTGCTGAAATTTGGGATTCAACTATAAAAGAGAGGCAGATTCCCCACAGGAACCTTCATTACATCACTTCTCATCCCAATATCAGTAGCATATCTAGTAGTACAATAGACGCCAAAGGCTGACGCTGCAATCCCATAAACGTTGGTGGTAACAAGACGCAATGGCAGCGAACACAGGATTGATATCGGCCCTCCTATTGTCGACATAGCTTGGCCGCTGTGCCCGATTGTTCTTTCGTCCAGAACAATCTTTCCTGTTTTGCAGTAGAAGGCAAAGTGCTCGCAATTGTTCTTGAACACATTGTAGCCGCCAAGTCCTTTCTCGAGCAAGTACTTTGCTCGGTGGACCACGATATCCGCTGGGTCTGAGACTGCACGGGTGCAAGTCCCTCCGCGAGCTTGTGCAAGAAAAACAATGCGGCTGACAGCATACTCAAAGCGGTACAAGATGCCGCCTGCGAGGAAACAGTTCAGACACGAGGAGATGACTCCACTGCCTTCTTCATGTGGAGCACAGTTGGGGCAGGGTACGGTTAATGGGGCCGATCCTGAACTAACCAAAAGGTGATCCAGCACGGCTCCAGTTCCTACTTCTTGGCCACGCCTGGTGAAATGAATGACTTTGTCGTCCCCAACATAGATGCCTGTGCACGATGACGGTATTTTAGAATGTTTGTAAACAGAAGGAAAAATCTTCACATTGAAAATCAATCACAACTGAAAACATATTACCAAAGTAAAATTCTTGATTCTACAAACAACCTATTCTGCATTGCCCTTCATTTATGCAAGGGCAATTTGCACCGAACACCTTGAACCTTTCCTCATTTGTAAGTTGGAACCCAAGCTTCTAATTTTGGCATGTAGGACCCAAAATTTGACAATGTTTGGCATCGCAATCCAATCAACAACGGCATTCAATTAACACCAAAATTAAAAGGTTCAGGGTCTAATTTGCCAACTATTAAAAAGTTGCGGATGCATTTATACAATGTGGGGTCATTTCCGTCAGACATCCGTTAGCTATCGGACAACAATACAACAGATATTCAAATTTAAAATCCCATTGTGCTAAAATCGAAAGTTTGAGGTCCAAGTTGCGAAACACGGTACACCAGACCAAAAAATTCCCTCTATGCAAATAACTAGTTTTTGTGTATTGTTCTATTTCTTCACTACTTATGATGCAAATTGTTTAAGAACAGAATGTAGGTAGCTATTTTGTTTGTTCTTATATAAATAACAAAACACAGAAGGCAAATAAATTGAAATGCTACATACCCTTTCTACTATTTGACACCAAATGTTTCCTGCATTTCTACTTGTTTCTCATCAAGGGCGCATTTGCAACGGTGTTTCCAGATGAAATTTTGCAACTCAACTTCTAAACTCCCAAATTTACATCTCACTTTTTCAATCTTCCATTTTCAAAAAAATTAAACTTCAAAAGTCCATAACTCTCTTATTTCAAGTCAAAATTAGATGATTTTTTTTTTAAATCGCACCGAGTAAAAAGGGGAACGAAACAAAATTCATATTGCATTTTTTTTTCCACGTTATTCCTTATATCACAGTTCATTTCCAATTTACATTTCAACTAAACACACATTTTAATTCCAACCTACAAAACGTCAACTCAAACCATTGCTTTCGAGAATTATGCACAAATGTAGTGACAACAAATAACAAAAATCAAATTGAAGAAAATAGTATAGAGAGAGAGAGAGAGAGAGAGAAACCATGATGAGCATAAATATAAGCAGTCCTCCAAGAGTAGATGTGATCCCCAGGTTTCAGACTCTCCTTTGTCACTCTGCATCAAAGATTGAAACGGACGATCAACTTTTCATTTTCAACCCTAAACTCCTGTTTGGTTCCCGAGAAAATCCACATCTTGCTTCACATTCCCATCAAACCTCACCAACCAAACACGATCAAGACTAGAAAACGAAAAAAGAAGGAACAAAAAATGGTAGTACCTGTTAGTGAGAAGCCCCATTCTTGAATTTTCTCGTCGGATCCAATTTTCCCTGTCTTTTCCGACGAGAAATTTTTGTCTTTTTGCTTTTTCCCCTGTTTCTTTTGTAGAGACGAGAATGAAAAATAGAGTAGTGGCGTTCCGTTTTTAAGCTTTACGAAATCAACTTTAATAAAAACAAAAAAACAAAAAACAAAAAAACAAAAAAACAAAAAAACAAAAACAAAATCAAAAACAAAATAAACTTTACGAAATTAACGTGAAACAACTAACGAGGTACTAGGAAGCAGTGGGGTTGACTAACAGTGGGTCTCACATTGACATGAAATTTGAAAATAATGGGCAGTTGGTAGCCGTTTAAGAATGATTTTATTTTAGATATGAAATAAAAATGAAAATATTTTAAAAATTATTTCAAGATATTTTTTAAGAATGTGTTTGATTATGTTTTAGATAAATTAGTTTGAGTACAAGAAAAGTAAAACTGCGTTTGTGTATGTTTATGAAATTATTCATTAAGTGTGTAAGATTTAGAAAATGAAAACGGAAATGTGAAAACAACTTTATTTCATTTTCAAATTCCTAAACAAAACAATGAAAGCAATTTTTTTGTTTTCGTTTTTGTTTTTTGAATTTGTGCAGAATAAATGTTATTTTAGAATCATTTTCAAAACAATATTATTGAAAACTATGAGATTTCTCTCCAAAATGTTTTTAAAATAATGCCAAACGGACCAAAGTTCTCCTAGGTATGTTTCCAAGAAATGATACCAACACGAGTTAATGAGATGCTGAGATGCTGTTATCGTGTGCAAAGATATTTTTGCCCTTCACTTGGAACCTTTTCTTTTTCCATCAAGTCTTTCACCTAAATCCGTTGTTTGTTAATGTCAGATTGTTTTCCTTTAAACTATCTGCAAACTATAACTATATTTTAGTGCATCTTTTGTACCAAAATAGTGTAACTTTTACACTAAATTTAAAGTTCATCTCTAACCTAATTATTTCAAATTTTACTCTAAAAAAAATATTCTATGTATACTTCTTTATATTCCATTTACAACAATTATTTTATGGGGACTTTACCTCATTGATAGAGTAAAAAATTTCAACCTATAGATCGACTTTTAACTGTCGAGATTGAAAAAAATACATCAAACTAATTGTGAAACATTTTACATGTGGTTATGTTGAGAGAAAAAAAATAAATAAATAAATAAAAACCCCATCCGTCATCCCAAGAGACCAGCAACTGTGGTGGCTCCCAGAGAGGGCTTGCGAAGGCAGAGGGGCTCCTGTGTGCGACGGGTTCACGACGGAGGGTGGGCGATAGGCGACGACGAAAGGATGGGTGGCGAATGGCGACGAAGATCTCTGAGCTAGCGACGGCGATGTGGGTGGCTCGCTTTGGTAGCTGTCGACGGAGAAGCGTGAGATCCATGACAGATCTGCTAGCTCACACGTGGGCGACGGCAGCGGAGTTGGCGATTATGGGCGGCTCGCGCTCGCTCTAGAAGCCGTCGACGGAGAAATGTGAGATCCATCGCGACGGTGACGTACATTCGCTGGATCTAGACAATGGCAATCCCAAATTGTCCTGACGTCTGCAACGGCCGTTGCAAGTGGACGATGTCCGCAACGATCTGTTCGGAGGCTTCACCGCCATTACTGTTGGGTGCCCCGTCGTGGACCCTTGAGTAACGACCCTACTTAAATGGCTGTTACTATGGGGGCGTTTGGTAAACGAGTTTAGTTTAAAATTTTTAAGGGGGTGTTTGGTGAAGTAGTTTGAGTTGAAATTTTTAAATTTCAATAGTAAATTTTTTTGAATTTTCAGAAAAGACAAAAAACTTTTTGGGAAAAAGACAAAATTTTTTTGGGAAAAAGATAAAAAAATTTTTGAAATGAGTGTTTTGAGTTCATGTGCCAAACACCCTATAAGTTTCAATAGTATTTTTTCAGAAAAGACAAAAAACTTTTTCAGAAAAAAACAAAAATCATGACGAAAAAAATACAATTTAATTTAAAATAAACTTAAAAACAAACACCCTACGTTTACTTGTAGTACTTACTTAGCATTAATACTTAAAATTTGCAAAAGATTTTTTTTTTATACATACATATTACATGATGTAAATTAATATATACATATCATGGTGATTTGATTAACAAACAAGTCTCAACATTTTATAAATGCAAACATGTTTAAGGTACTTATTAGTAAGTAGTTATTTATCAACGACTAGTAAGCTGCCTTACATGGCCGTTACTCCCTGGGCGACGATCATCTGCTGCTTCATTGCCGCCATGGTTTGACCTACAACAAGAGTGTCGAGAAGGTGAAGTTCTTCACCACTGCAACCTTCGGCAACTCCACATTTGCCGGCCGGTGGGGTTTGGAATAAGAATCAGACTAGCTTTTTCTTTTCCTCCTAATAATTATCCTAAAATCATATGTGGTTTAGTTCACAATAATTTTGTGTATTCACGAACTGTTTAAATAGAATCTAACGGTTGATTTTTTTTTTTTTTTTCCATTAATGGGGAAAAGTGAAGGGATTTGATTGTTTAACCTTATATTATTTCATCAACTATCCACTTACATATTTTATTCTGATATTAATGTTATTTATAATTGATGTGATGTGAATTAACGAAAATCGTTGATGTCTCCAATGGATTTAATTTTTTCAATTTAATGCTTTTTTTTTGTATGATATATTACATGTAAATTTTATTTCATTTGATAAATGTTAACATAATGATATAATAATATTAATTAAATTAAATAAAACCATTTATGTAGTAAAAAAGAGATAAAAGGAAGTAATTTTGTTGAAAAAATACAATTGGGATAAATTATGAATTGGGCACTTTTTTAAGCTGTGGCATCACTCTGTTTTGGTGTTTGGTTGGAGGCCTTCTTGAACGCTAACTTGGCATTTTGCTTCAAGTTGGCACTCGGTTGGAGATGGTCTAACCTTTTTACGAAGTTGCTATTTGATCTCTAATCTCGCTCTCTCCCTCTCTCTTTTTTTTTTTTGTTAAAAAGGTCCTAAACTCTTTCAAATGATGCCATTTGATTCTTTTTACTAATAAAGGTTTAAAAATTCAATGGAATAAATCACATGCATGACACATGTAAGTTGAAATATGTTTTTTATTTACTTAATTATCCTTAAATAGTAAATCATGTGTTATTAACATGACATTTTCTTAAATTTTTAATGTTGATAAACAAAAATGATTATTTTGCATACTTTTAAAGAGTTTAAGGACCTTTTAATTAAAAAAAAAGAAAGATTGATAACCAAATCATAGCTTTATAAAAAGGTTAGAGATCAAACAAACAATTTAATTTAATTAACCGACAGAATTGATCGAATCTTCATTGCAAATGGACTGATCAAAGCAAACTGAGCATATGAATGGAAAAAACCGAACCGAACCATTTATTGGCTGGTCGTAGTTCTCTTGTATGAACTGTTGAAATCCCATTGTCTTGATAGTGTTGTTCTAAGTGTGTCCGAGAGGAGTAAAAAATCTTTAAAATAAAGTTGTAAGGTTGGGGAAATTGTGTCATGCAAAGCACTAAAATTTAGAAGTAAGATGGAAATAGAGTATCCCAACACATTGTTCCTTGGTTCTGTTGCAAGAGCAAACAACTACTTCTTAGAGTCTTTTAAAGATAGAACTAAAACATAACACTTCTTGTTGAAGACAAACTTGCTAAGTGAGGGAAAAAGGGGGGAAAAAAAACTTTCTATGAATTATGTAAGTCAAAGTTTAGACAAGATTCTTTCCCAATAAGGGGAAAATAAGGTCAATCAATATTATTATTACTCCACAAGAATATACACATTTTAAGATATAGGCATCATTTGATTTGAAATTAAGAGCCTTACTAAATTGAAAGTGGATGTCCTTCATTTAGGCCTTAGCAAAGAAACAATATGACGTTATGACCTTCGTTTGTTTGTATGCAAAATCTAAATCTTAGGATCATAATTTAATTTTTATTTTTTCTTCTCAAATTTATTATTTACATAATTTTATAATTTAAAATTTAAAAGTTTCATAATTTTACATAGACAAATCCAAATGAGATGATTTTTTTAAATTACATAGAATTTGAAGATGAACGAAACTTGTTTTAAATTGATTTTTTTTTTCCGAACACATTTTAAGTTTTTTATTTTTTAATTCTAGCAATTCAAAAACCTCGATAAACGCATAGTCAATTTAAATTCAAATTTTACAATTCAAACTGTAGCATCAAACGCATGCTAAATTTTGAATAAATGAAGCATTTCCCTTATGTTTGGGTGACATGTCTAATTTCTGAAATTGAAAATTTTTTATAAAAAAGTATTTCTCTCAACTTTTTTTTTATTATTATCTCATTTTGAAAAGAAAAACTCTTTTATTTTTAAACCTATTTTGCACAGTATCTTCTTGGAAGAAAAAAATGATTTTTTTTGAAATCTTCTTACAATACATAATTTTCAATATCATTTTTTTCCATTTCAAACAATTTTTTATTTTCAAGAATAAAACTTTTTTTATATCCAAATACCATCTTATTTTCAAAATCAAAAGAATTTTCATTCAAAACAAGAAATTTTTCCTTTTTTAAAAATGGACACTCCATTCAAACTTTTCATGTGTTTGTTTAGCTTTTTTTTTTTCCTTTCTTTTTCTTTAAAAAAAAAAAGACAAAAAAAAAAAAAAAAAGTTCCAGTGGTACTACGTTGAATCATACTGTTAGGACAAGTAGATAGATCGCCGGCCACAACTTCAGCAAAATAATAATAATAATAATAATAAAAAAATAAAATAAAAACCACCTTGCCAATAAAGTGTTCAACTTGTGTAAGAAGGAAAACTTTATTGCATGTCCTTTAAGAAGGGATGAATTATTACTATTATAAAGGGATCTATTGATTATCCCTATTTTATTATTTTTTTCCATATTTTTTTTAAAAATTATTTTATTAGAAAATCATTCATTGGTAAAATTCTTACAAGTACAATAATGTTTAAAAAAACTATTCATTACACCCATCCTAAAAAAATATACTACTAACACTAGTTTTTACTTAAAAATAAAAAATAAAAACAAGACAAAACTCTCAGTACATTTTTTCCCGAATGTTTTTGTCAATATTTTATTAATTATTTAACCTTCTTTTATTGTGTATGTTGTAGGTGATGGTACAAGTATCATCACTCATGCGCAGAAAGGACGGGAAAGTGCTTATAGTCCACGAATTCAACACTTCCGTGAAGTTGTGGGTCTTGATGTAGCAACTAAGGAGACCATTGATCTTGATTGTAATGATGTTTCAATATAGTAAATAATGAGTTTAATATCCGTGCGTTGCAGGGGGAGAAAAAAAAAATAAATAAATAAACTAAGTATTATATAATAAAACAAATTAGTTAGGATAAATATTATAATTATAATAAGTATAATTCTTGTCAAAATTTCTCCAAATAATGAAGATGTAAAATTAAAATGATAATAGTACTAATAATAAAAAAAAACGAAAACAAAAACAAAAACAAGAAATAAAAAATTATTATATAGTCAATACTCATTTAAATAAAAAAATTAAAACAAAAATGAAACAGAAAACAAAAAAAAAGATAAAAAATCTTTACACTCAAAACAACCGGAAAAAACTAACCTTAACAAAAAAAAATTATAACAAAAAATATATATATATCTCATTTTCCCCCTTTTTACTGTTTTTAAAAGAAACAAAAAAAAAATTTCAGTTATTGTTTTGAGGGTATGGAGGGTAACATTGTCTATCCACTGTGGAGATGGGAAGCCAACAGCCAAAACCCATGGGCAAAACCGGCATTACAATAAAATGAGGGGAAGCTCAGGTTGAATGAAATTAGGGGCAAAACAGTCATTTCACACCAATGTTCACTGTGCATTCCTATGCTAAACTGTTCCAGCTGAAACGAAGAAGTGAAGGAAATTTTTTTTTTTTAGTGTTTAACACTGTGGAAAGAACAATGAAAAGGTTCCTTTGCTTTAGTATTATAGTATAAAGACTAAACACAAAAGCAAGAGAGAGAAAGGCAAACTTATTAAACTTTGGAAAGCAAAAACGTTATGAAGAAAGAGAGAGAAAGAGAGGAACACAAAAGCAAGAGAAAGACAGGCAAACTTATTAGACTTTGGGAAGCAAAAAGGTTTTGAAGAAAGAGAGAGAGAAGAAAAAGAAATAAATAGTGAGAAGCTAAACACAAAAGCAAGAGAAAGAAGATTGTGGGAAGCTCAACCGGCTGAAGAAAATCAGGGGCAGAATCGTCATTTCGCATCAAAATTGACTGTGCATTACTGTGGGTAACTGTAGCAGCTGAAACGGAAAAGTGAAGGAAAAAAATTTTTTTCATTATGCAACACTGTAGAAAGAACAGTAAAAATGGTGCTTTGCTTTAGTATAATAGTATAATATGTATTTTAATGTGTTTTTTTCTTCATCATCATTCACTACTCTTTATATTTGTTTTACTTAAAACTACAATTACTCTTTGCATTGGTTGCTTCTTTGTATTTGTATTTGTTTTTTATTATTTTGTTTTTTTAATTTGAGATAAAGCATTATGATGAATTTTGATGTAGAAACATGGATAAACAAATAGTGCATCAATCATAAGAAGAAAAGAATATATCATCTAATCTCTGTTTCATATTTAGATATAGCAGTAATGTTAAAGGAAAAAAAAAAAAAAACTAAAACTAAAAACAAAAGATGATGGTTATAAAACGTGGGATATTTGAAAACCAAAAAAAAAAAAAAAAACAAAAAAAAAAAAAAACAAAAAAAAAACAAAAACAAAACAAAAAGAAAGAAAGAAAGAGAGAAAAAAAGCTAACATTGGTTTGGTAGATGTTGTTTGGCGGGTGAAAAAAAGGATAAATACTATAATTTGATTTTAGGGTTTTTTTGAAATAAAAAAGGGGTGTAACAATAATTAAAATTTAAAATCTTTGTAATGAGTGGTTTAAGTAGAGGGGTGGGAAAAGCAAAAAAATGGATATCAATAGACACCATTGTATTTTTATCATAGTATCTAAAGGATATAAACTACTTATATAACATTTGCTTCAAGAATTCATGTATATAACATTTGCTTTGATAATTCATGTACTGTATATGTTGTTAGTCCTATCCTTTTGTTTAGTAGGAGGTACATGCAATAAGGAACTTGCAAAACATTGTTGTTCACATTTATCTTGTTTGAATTTTTGAAATCTACTTGTGCTGGTAAGGTTGCCTAACGTGTGTCCTATAGGAGAATGAAATCTTTCAAATACACTTATATGTGGAAAATTGTGTCCTTAGTTACTTGCAATACACTAAATTTAGTAGTAAAATGGAAACAAATCATCACGCCACATTGTTCCTTGGTTGTGTTGCAAAAGCAAACCATTTCGAACACATTTTAAACTTGACAGTTAAGAATTATAAAAAACAATTTCTTGTCAAAGATGAACTTGATTGGTAAAAAAGAAACTTTCTGTGTATTTTTTTGAATTTGGGAGTGAAGGATTTGAATTTTATATTTTGTGATAGAGTTAAGTGTGTAATTATTGTTACACTATACCTATAACCATGACTTTGTATGCATTACGTAAGTCAAATTTTAGATAACAACGAGTTTAATACCCGTGCATTGCACAGGGAAGGAAAAAAAATAAAAAAATAAATTGAGTATTATATGATAAAAACAGTTGGTTAAGATAAATGTTATAATTATAATAAGTATAATTATTCTTAAAATTTCTCCCAATAATGAAGATGCAAAATTAAAATGATAATAGTACTAACAATAATAAAAACGAAAATAAAAGCAAAAAAGAAAAAAAATTTTTGTGGTTATACTCATTTAAAGAAAAAAATTAAAACAAAAATAAAGCAGAAAAAAAATCTTTAAACCCAAAAGAATCGGAAAAAACTAACCCTAACAAAAATATTATAACAAAATAAAATATATTTCCCATTTTCTCCTTTTTTACTGTTTTTAAAAACAAATAAAATTTTTTTTATCAGATTATATACACGCAAAAACTTAAAAAAAATTATTGTTAAAATATAAAACAAAACAAACAAAAAAGGAAAAAAATTGCATGCAGAATCCTTAAAAAAAGGGGTCTTTAAAAAATAGAACAAAATAAACGAAAAAACACAAAAAAAAAATCGAAATAAAGATAAAAAATTTAAAGTGAAAAATCGTTTAAAAATCAAAAAAAGACAAAGTGAGCAAAAACATAATATAACAATAGATCAGAATCTAATGTCTAAAATTTAGCATAAAAAAAGATCAAATAATCTTAACAAAAAAAAAAAAACAAACTCTAGATAGAGGTAAAACTGACAACACACTGTAGGAAAAAGAAAAAGAACTAAAAAAGCGGCGTAAAACAGTAATTATATTGTGTGGATAGCCGGTAATTTTTGTATAATAGGGATAAAAATGTCAACTCACTGTAGATTAAGAAAAACCAACTAAATCAGAGGGGCAAAAAAGTCTCTGCAATGTAGATAAAACAGTAAAATATGTAAGGACAAAACTGTCCTTTCACTGTAGATCAGCCAAAATCAGCACATAGGATAGGGGCAAAATCGGTAGTTTAATGTGAAAAAAGCAACTACTGTGTATTACTGTAGAAAAAAACTGTACAGCAAAAGCAACAAAAATTAAAAAAAAATCACTGTTTATTAAACAGTGAAATATTGCATCATTTTAATGTAGCAAAGCAGCAAAATTTAAAAAAAAAAAAAAAACAACTGTAG
>CM046384.1:6962327-7021497 GCA_025413485.1 Ficus microcarpa | reverse complement strand
CGACAGGCGTCAAACTTTCCGTCAAACCAAACGCCACCCCCCTCCTGGGGGCGCAAAAAAGCAGTTTCTCTCTCTCTCTCTCTAGATTGTTTTTCAATCCAGCTTCAATTAAAGTCTAATACCTATATAAAAATAGTAAATAAAATACAAAAAATAAAAAAATAAAAAAGAATTAATTATAGGGCCTCTCCACATCAATAATCAAATTTTACACCCCCAAACTAGGGCCGGTAATTTCGGACACGACACGGTGACACGACACGAGAACGACACGTAATAAATGGGTTTGGACCGCACGATTAATAATTGGGTCGAAATTGGGTCGACACGTTTAACACGAAAATAAATGGATCGGAAATGGACTGACACGATTAACACGTTTAACACATTTATGTTAGAATTTTTAAATTATTCATTAGAAATTTCAAATTATTCGGACATGACACGGTGACACGATACGAGAACGACACGAAATAAATGGGTTTGGACCGCACGATTAATAATTGGGTCGAAATTGGGTCGACACGTTTAACACGAAAATAAATGGATCGAAAATGGGCTGACACGATTAACACGTTTAACACGAATTGCCAGGCCTACCCCAAACCCGAACTCTGCTCCACTGTGAGATTGTGTTCTAACTTATAACTAACCAAACCCGTCAGAATCTGACCCCTCTAGTTTCTCATTTTTTAATTTTTTAACCCGCCCCCCAAAATTTTTTTTTTTTATTCCAAAGCTGAGACCAGAAGAAAAAGAAAAAGAAAAAAAAAAAGGGAAACAGATGTGCTCTCAAAAAGTACACCCAGAATAAGCCAAATTATTTTTATTTCCTTTTTAAAATTTTTTTTTTTTACATTTCATTTCACCGACGTATACAATTCTCTCTCTCTCTCTCTGCGCCCATACTGTTCACTTTCTCTCTCTCTCTCTCTTATTTTAATTTATTTTTTGTGTTCTGCAGCGTCTTTCTCTGCTACAAGCCGACGACGAACTCCGCGCTGGCAAAGATTCCTTCTTTTCCTTTTCTTTTTCTCTTTATTTTTCCTTTATCTTCTCCCTGTTTCCTAACCCTAAAAAATTTTCCCGAAAAATAAACGCTGCCGATATCGCCATCACCGTCGTAATCACCATGGTGACGCCGATTGATTTCCTGATCTACCAGCAATAACCTTCCCTGTCTTCGTCACACCCCCAATTTTCCCAACCGAAACCGCCATAGTTGTCGAGCTGGTGGTTCTCTTCAGCTGAGCTGAGTGGGGAGGAGAGAGAAAGAGAGGCTTTTTTTTTTTTTTTTTCCCTCTCTCTCTCATGGGCTGCACCAGCTCCAAGCTCGACGATCTACCGGCGGTGGCGCTCTGCCGCGAGCGCTGCGCGTTTCTTGATGCAGCGATTCACCAGCGGTATGCTCTCGCCGAGGCTCACTTCGCGTACATTCACTCTCTCAAAGGAATCGGTAACTCTCTACACAATTTCGTTGAGCAGGACTTAGCTAAGAATCATCGACCTTCTTCTTCTTCTCCCCCTGGTTCGCCGCCTCCGACGAAGCTCAATCTCCCTCCACAGAGAAAAGGCGATCCCGATGTTCATCACGCCGTCCAAGCTTCGAAATCCGCGCCCCATCCTCAGTCCGACGCGCACCTCGAATTCCACTCCGACTCCGATTCCGACGATTCCGTTTCGCTTCACCACTCCGACGACGACCACGACCACCTGTCGCCGTTGCACAGCACCGGCGGTCACTACGGTCAGTACATGGGGTCGGATCAAGGAGCCCTAGGTCCGTACGCTGGCGGGTATATGCACATGAATTATATGAAGAACAAAGCGACACCGTCTGTGGTCTACGAGCAGAGGCCTCTCAGTCCCGAGAAAGTTTATCACGTGGGTGAATCGTCTTCTTCCACTTCTTATTATCCTTATAATATTAATTATGTGAACACCAATCCTACTCCTTATACCAATTACGGATATACCAATGACGGCGGTGGAATTGGCGGCTACTACAGTGGTTCCACGCCGCCTGGCTACGGGGGTAGGTCTCCGGCGCCGGCGGCGTCTTCTTCGAAGCCGCCTCCACCGCCTTCGCCACCGAGGGCTTCTCCGTGGGAGTTTTTGAATCCGTTCGAAACCAACTACAGTTACTATGCTCAGTACACGCCGAGCCGGGACTCGAGGGAGGTGAGGGAAGAGGAGGGGATTCCGGACTTGGAAGAGGAGGACTACCAGAACGAGGTTGTGAAGGAGGTTCACGGACATCAGAAGTTCGCTGGCGACGGCGGGAAGCATTCGAAGTTCGATGTGGACGGCAAGGTGGTTGATGAACCGGACGTGTCGCTTTACCAGACGGGGCCGAACGTTTCGATGGAGAACGAGCGTGGGGTTGAGTATGAGGTTCACGTGGTGGACAAGAAGGTTGTCGACGACGAGGAGAGGCCCAAGGGGAGTGGCGGTGGGTCCGGGTTTAAGGGCCGAGGTGGTTCCCGGGATGCCTTCGAAGTGGTAAGAGAAATTAAGGATCAGTTTCAGCGAGCTTCTGAGTCTGGGAATGAAATTGCCCAGATCCTCGAGGTGGGCAAGCTTCCGTACGGCCGTAAACATGGTATGGATTATGAAATTTTAGTTTTTCTGCTTTTGTTTGCTTGATCTGTGAGAAATTTTGTGTCTTTTTGTTCTTTGGTGCCTAATTTAGAAGCATTACGCCGGATCACTTACGGAAGTTATCTATATAGCAAGCTGAAGCATTCTTTTTTAGAACATTCAATTTGAGTGATTTGGGATTAGTTCAGTTGCAGTTTTAACTTTCAGTTTATGTTGTGAAGTAGTTTCTTCCAAGATGTTGCATGCGGTTACTCCATCTTTATCAGTAATGTCGTCGCAGCCGTCTACTTCTAAGGGCGCGGTGTCCTCATCCTCTGCCGACAAGGATGGTCCCGCCCAGTTGGACGTTGAAGAAGAGTTACGGACGAGATCGAGAAATCTTTCTTCAACATTGCACAAGCTATATCTTTGGGAAAAGAAGCTCTACAATGAAGTTAAGGTATGCTTGCTAGTAGTCACACTATGTACTTCTACCATGTTTTGCGCATTGAGTTTCATGAGAAAGTTGGACTTCTCTCACTATTCTGTGCTAAAGTTATGTTCGCACCCTTAATTTACTGTGATTTTAATGTGAAGTGTATAATTCAAGTTTATCAGAATCGAGTGATGCACAGAACGAACATCTTTTGTGAAAGGTCTGACTGGTGGAATGAAGTATGAAGGATGATTCTTGTTTGATGCTTTTGAGGTCTTATCAAATCATAGTTCATCAATCAACTAAATGACAATTGTCCCATGTGGGGCCTATTTGAAGAAAAATACTTTTTTAACTGTAGCAATTTTCACGCGACAAGTTGGATAAAAATCTTTTGGGTATTTTGTTCATTTTTGGTTGTTATCTGGGATTACAAATTTGAGGTGTTAGCGTGTTGAACATCCATGTCTGTCTATGTCTACCCTTGATATGCTGCTTAAATGGTACAAAATTTATGACTATATCTGCAGGCCGAGGAAAAGATGCGTGTAATCCATGATAGAAAGTGTCGTAAGCTGAAGCGTTTAGATGAAAGGGGTGCTGAGGTGCACAAAATTGATACAACTAGGACTTTGATAAGGAGTCTCTCTACAAGGATAAGAATTGCAATTCAAGTTGTTGATAAGATATCAGTGACAATAAATAAGATCAGGGATGAAGAACTATGGCCACAACTAAATGAGTTAATTCAAGGGTACGTGAAATTTCTGGTTTTTTTTTTTGCATTTTTGGTCCTAAATACTAGTCTGATTTGGCCAGGCCATGTTTCCTAGAAAATTCAGCTCACGGTTTAGGTTTTGTGGTTTTTGTATGTTCTTTCGGGCATACTTTGTTATATTATCAATGTCAGTATACATTTTGTCTTATTGTCATCTTTGGTTGGAGTATCTGGTTTGACAATTTTGGTTCTGTTTTTATGCATTGTCATTATCATGATTATTTAATTGTATTAGTTATTCAAAAAAGCAAATGTGATATCATGGTTATTTTATTATGTACGTTGTTATCAAGTCATTTTAGCTATATTGTGATTGTTTAATTAACAGTAAAAACTAATGTGGATGTGGAATATGCTTATTGGTAGCTTTGTAGGAGAAATCTGACTTGGTTCAGATTGAAATCCTTTTGGTCTGGAAGCTTTTGTAATATGTGCTGTGTTGGAGATATAGAAAACTTGTACTAGTATTTAGGCTTTGTTATTGGTTAGAGAATAAAAGTGACGGGAACTATTGGCAGTGATCAACTCACAATGAGAAGAGGAAAGATTTTTTTGCCAACTAAGATGTTATATATATATATATATATATATATATATTTTACCCCCTCGGAATTTCAATTATTTTGCTTGTCCATTTACTTGCAAATTTGCAATTAGTCCTCATATTGGACTGCACAGACCACGAATTACTGGATAGGTTGAGGATTATGGGTACTAATGTTAAGCTGAAAATTAATTTTAAAACTTGGTGGATCTGGTTGCGGAAGAAGTTTTTGCCTTCTTCATATGCTTATAAGTTATACGTGACATTTACATCTGCTGTTTCTGAAGAACACATGAGCAAGTGTTCTCACGTTTCCTGATTATTGCTAAGTTGGAATTTTGTCAGTTGTAGAAGATGTATAAGTTTCATCGATATTATGATCATGATTGAGATTCTCATTGGCGTTTGATTTGGCACATCTTCAGGTTAAATAGGATGTGGAAATGTATGCTTGAATGCCATAGTATTCAATGTCAAGCCATCAGAGAAGCTAGAGGTTTAGGTACCATTGGATCCGGTAAAAAGCTTGGCGATGCACATCTTGCAGCCACTTTGCAGTTTGGGCGCGAGCTTATTAACTGGACTTTTAGATTCTCTACTTGGATAAGTGCCCAAAAGGGTTACGTGAGGGCCTTAAATCAGTGGCTTGTGAAATGTCTTTTGTACGAACCTGAAGAAACAGCGGATGGAGTAGTTCCTTTTTCACCTGGCAGGTTAGGCGCGCCTCCTATTTTTGTAATCTGTAATCAGTGGTCACAAGCTATGGAGAGGATATCTGAAAAAGAAGTGGTTGATTCGATGCGTGTATTCACGATGAGTGTTCTTCAGATTTGGGAACATGATAAGCAGGAAGCACGCCAGAGGATGATGGCAAACAAGGATCTGGAGAGAAAAGTGAAGAACATGGATAGGGAGGACCAGAAGATGCAGAAGGAGATCCAAGCATTTGACAAGAAAATGGTGCTGGTCTCGGGGGGAAATAACGGTCTCCCAGTAAGTGGGCATATTGTACGTCAAAGTGACACCAGCAATATTAGTGTACAGGCTAGTTTGCAATGCATTTTTGAGGCCATGGAAAGGTTCACTGCCAGCTCCATGAAAGCCTATGAGGAGCTTTTGCAGCGTAGCGAAGAAGAAATGGTTTCTAGGCAGCAAGAGAGAGTTTCGTAGGTCATTTTACGAGGTCTGAGTTATGCCCATCTCTTTGGGTTGGCAAGTCGAGTGGTCTGAAGCTCATCCTTGACTTGGATCTTGCTGTCCACACAAGGACTTTGATAAACATGTCGAAGCCGGAAGGGCGTGCATTACTTACAGCAACCCACCCTGACTCGTGCTTAAATTAAACTCGCACAGCATCTTCGCCAATCTGAAGGAATATATTGCCTACGAGCATTGCATTAGCACAAGGAAAGTATTATTTTTAGCAACATCAGATTCACAAGCTGATTCTGGGGCAAGTTACAAATAAGCTGCCTGAGGCTATTTTTGCTGTACCGAACCAATTGTTTTCATCATGATCTCCAAAGCCAAATGCCTCAAATGCAATAAGGGGTCTGCTCTGAATTCTTGACATCATGATGCAATTTGGCAGTGTGTGGGCACCGCTGCACCGGCACTGAGTGCGGAGAATCCATGAGCTTCCTTTCACCAAAACGAGGAGCAGGAAGGCCTGCCGATTACACAATCCCAGTAAGCGGATTTCCTTTCAGTTTTGCATTATCGAGTTTCAGTGTAGGTTTTATTTATGGGCTGCTTGCAGTGACGCAAGTCACCTGAATGCCCGTCAATTATAAACACCTTGTACAATAGATACACACACATATATATATATATATATATATATATTTTCCTTCCTCTTTGACTTTTGTTTTTTAGGTATTTCATTTATATTAAATTATTGACTTTATTGTACAGAAGACTTTTTTGACATTTTAGCTTAGTGAACACTTAAAATAAAAGCAGGTTTTGATTTGGACCAAATAATTCTTTTTCCTTTGATATATAGTTTCGATTATGAGTTTGGCAGCGTTTCATTTGCAGATTCAACTCATATATCCTCTTATTTGTGTCCTCTTCTGTGTCCGTCAGTGTCTGTCTGATATCATCGTGCAAAGTATTTAACTACTGGAGGAACATGAAATATTAAGATTATTTTTGACGTGATATGAAATTTTAATTGAAATGATATCGTAATTAATATGTCATGATATTATTAGAGTATCATGAAAGGGATACGAGAGTCGAATGATTGAGTTTTAACTAGTAAAATTTCTCACGAATAAAGAAGCTTTTTCAGCTATGTGTATGCAACTAGCCGAAAAATAGAAAGGCTAAAATTGACTAAACCTTGGCAAAATGCAATGTATAGTTTAGCGTAAGTCCAATATTCATAGTCAGCAGAAAAAGTAAATGGCATGAAAAGGATCAGAAAATCCAAAGGAGAGCACAAAAATAAATCAAATCCCACCAAAACGTTCTAGGTTCTTGCTCCTCCCTAATTTGCGCAAGTTGTTGGTATCTATTAATAAAATATTATTCGGCCCAAACGACAAGAAGTATGATGTTCATCTTATACTTGAACCGACTGGCTACTGGTGAGAGGACAACTCCTCCAGTACAATTTGCCTTTTATTCTTATTGAGATGCATTCCCAAAGCAAAAACTTATTTTGGATTTCCACTTTTCCGTTTCATTTGATAGAAAAGTTTCTCCTCTTCAGTACATGTTTTTTCCACTTTATGCATTATCATCAAGAGAGGAGAGAAATAGGCCAAAAATATATAGTGACATTAATAAATAGTATAATACTTTCTGGGTGATGATAAATAGCATATTCACGATTAATTTATTATTTACGAAGTATTATTTGTGACAATGTTGTCCATCTTTTAGTCATGGTAAATAACATATTCACAGTAAGTAAATTATTTATGAAATATTATTTACCATAAAATTATCTCAAAAATATACTTGGAAATAAAATATTTGCAGTACATATCATATTTATGATAAAATCATCTTAAAAATTTTTATAAATAAACAATTTACCATGAATATACTATTTACCTCATATGTTTATAAAATATATTGTTTAAACATTTTTAAAAAATAGTCTATTTGCTGTAATTTCCCCACTTAATAAAAGCAAATATTTGAGAGTCAATACATATGTTTGTATATAATGGGCTTTTTGTTATGGATTCTCACGACATTACTTCCAATATGACATATAAAAATATATAAAAATGAAGGAAAAAAAATAAAAATAAATAAGAAGAAGAAAAGAGTGGCATATCATGATTTATATCCCACAAAGGAACACTTGATTTGGTAGAGAACATCTGCTTTCCAGTTTCCAATCAGATTTACACTTATAATACTCCTCACTCAGGACCCCATCAAAGACAACTCAACAAGTTCAGCTCTCAAATAATGCTTAATGTCCTTTTTAAACCCAAAAAAAAAAAATAATAATAATAAAATCACAACACCACAGGACACAAGTCCATAAAAATTATTGTTTTTTTTTTTTTTCATTTTTTTTTATTTTTTAACAGCAATTCAATAATTCTTCTGTCCGTAGAAGATGATACGAAGAGTTCCATCAAATTCAATACAGCCCAAAAAATATGAACAGCTCTTCAGATTCTACAATTTGTAGTGACACATAATATATATATATATATATTTTCGAAAAGAGTGGAATCAAAGCGAAAAAAAGTTACCCTTAAAAAAAAAAAAAAGTAGGCGTGGATTCCATATATTGCCTGTTAGCGTACTTCCATGGATGCTGAGGGGAAAAAAAAAAAAAAATTGAATGCTAAGGACTACTCTTTAAAAAAAAGAAATGGATTTCTAATGGTCTCCGGGGAGAAAATGATTAATTAATTCCGACGTTTATTTTTAATAAATAAAGTAAAATATAATTGAAAGACGCCAAGAAAACAAGTATTAAAAAAATCATTCAATCCTAAAACCCTTTTCACATTTTACTGATGTTG
This sequence comes from Ficus microcarpa, assembly GCA_025413485.1. NCBI lineage: Eukaryota > Viridiplantae > Streptophyta > Magnoliopsida > Rosales > Moraceae > Ficus > Ficus microcarpa. The sequence goes on along the minus strand of CM046384.1, from coordinate 7,013,158 downwards.
ACGTGATTTTAAAAAAAATATATAAATATAAATAAACAATCAATTAGGATGTGAGAAATTAAATGAAAATGATTTATTGACAAAGCCGCCTCTAATTGATAAATACAAAGGAATAATATCCAAACTATCTCATTCGCTTCGAAAAATTATACTTTATATTTCATATAATTTTGTGCACTAGATTTTTATTAAATTTCATTGAATTATTATTATTACATATATTTTTGTTTAAAATTTTGATGATTAACTATTGTGTCTTTATTAATTATTCATTGACTAAGATACATAAGTTAACTAAAATAACTGTTTAGGATGCTCATAATCATCCTTCAATTAATCGGAACACCAACTTTTTATTTATTTCTATTTTTTTTTTCATAAAAAAGGAAGCCAGAGAGGAAAATACAGAGGAAAGCTTTTTTTTTTTTTTTTCATCACTCCATCCTTTTCTCTCCTTTTCTACTTTTAATTCACCCACCCGCCCATCTACTAATTTTCATTCATCCATGGTCTCCCTTTAAGCAGCTGCGAACAGTGAAGAAGAGGGGAGCAGGAGAGAGAAAGTTAGAGAGAGAGAGAGAGAGAGTGATGGGTTGCTGTCAATCGTTTTTCTGTGGCGACGAAGGTGTAGCAGCTGAGGAAGAGAAGAACGGGAACGTCCAGGGTCAGGTCCAACAGCAGCTCCACCAGACCACCCCGACCCAACACAACAACCACCACCACCACCACCCGCCGCCGACGGTGGGACCGGAGCCGCCGAGCTTGGCGGGTTCGGGTACGGGACCGGGACCGGGACCGGGACCAGGACCCGGACGAGCGCCGGCGGCGTTCAGTGAGTTCTCGCTGGCGGAGCTGAAAGCCGCAACCAACAACTTCAGCGCCGACTTCATCGTCTCCGAGAGTGGCGAGAAGGCCGCCAACGTCGTCTACAAGGGCCGCCTCCAGAATCGCTCCTGGATCGCCGTCAAGAAGTTCACCAAGCTCGCCTGGCCCGATCCCAAGCAGTTTGCCGTACCAATTCCCTCTCTCTCGCTCTCTTTCTTGTGTTTGTTTTGTGTAATTTCGGTGAAACTAAGGATGTTGTTTTTGTTTTTGTGTATGTGTTTGTGTTTGTTTAGGAGGAGGCGAGAGAGGTGGGGAAGTTGAGGCACCAGAGGGTGGCGAACTTGATTGGGTACTGCTGTGATGGGGACGAGAGGCTGCTCGTTGCCGAGTTCATGCCTAATGATACTCTTGCTAAGCATTTGTTCCACTGTATGTTTACTCTGTTTTCTTCAATTTGAATTGCTTCAGTTCCTTTATTTATTTATTTATTTATTTATTTTTAGCTTCTTTTAGTTATACCCTTTTGCGAAGAATCTCCGAAATGCTTTCTTCGAATGTTGAATTGAACTAACAACAGATGTTGAATGTAGTTTAGGCATGGCAGTATTACCCTCTCTTTCCCTTTATTATGCTCTACATTTGCTTCTAGATATGTTGGACCCTTATTAAGATTTAGACTCACTAATCTTTTACTACCGAGAGCAATAAAATCGAGGAAAAAACATAAACCAAGCACGCACGAGATTTATGTAAGGGTTGATGGGAAATTTTACTAGAATGAAGAAGGTTATAAGGTCGATCCATGTGCTAACTTTGCGAGATGAGGCGATAATTAAGCTATACACACTCAACATCAACAATGTCTTTGTTGCTAGTGTGGCAATACGGGATTAGTGTATTTCTAATTTGGTAATAGATCCCAATTGATTTTTCTTCTTGCTATTGATAGTTTAGAAATTTCTTCTTTTTCTTATAGTTGATTATGTTACTTTTCTTTTTCTTTTTTCTTTTCCTTTTGTGCATGCGCGCGTGTTTGTTTTCCTTTCGGCATGCTACATTTTTTTCTGTTATAGATTTTGAAAGGAATCAACTGAGGTTATTTAATCTCTGTAGTTTTGTTCTTTTAGCTTAAAATGGTAAGGAATTGGACTTTGCTTGTCTTAGATTCTTTATCTGTTCTTGGCAGGGGAAACTCAAACAATTGAGTGGTCCATGCGTTTAAGAGTGTCGCTTTATATCGCTGAAGCCTTGGATTATTGTAGTACTGAAGGTTTCCCATTATACCATGATTTGAATGCTTATAGGGTTCTCTTTGATGAGGTATTGTTTCTTGAATTCAGTATTTATTCCAATTTTTTTTCTTTTGCATGCATTGTGGTTTCACTTGTGTTATTTCTTAAATAAACTTGTAGGATGGTGATCCACGCCTTTCATGTTTCGGCTTGATGAAAAATAGTAGGGACGGGAGAAGTTTTAGCACTAATCTTGCCTATACACCTCCTGAGTATTTAAAACACGGTAATAATTACTCTAGTCTGATTATCACCTCTCCTTTCTGTTACTTTTCTTGTTCATTTTTAGTTTTCCAAATCAAGAGTGTACCTATTCCTTGCATAGATTCTAAATTGTGAGGGAATATGGAAAACTCACCATCTGAAGTTCCTTTTATGCACTAAATTTTCTAGGAATGGTCCCTGTATTGTATTGTTATATTTCTATTGTTTCATGGTAGTTTTCTTCTATTTGTTTGACTTCTTAGTTGTTGCAACTGTCATTATTACGGTATTTTAGGAAGAGTCACTCGAGAAAGTGTTATCTACAGTTTTGGCACTGTCCTTCTGGATCTGCTAAGTGGCAAGCATATCCCTCCAAGTCATGTAAGTGGCTTATTTTGTAGCGCATGTTATTCATATGTGCATTTAGCTGCCTTTGTTAAATGGTGCTGCCGTTATGCCATCTGAGATTGTCGAGAAGTTGTTTGTTGCTACTCAAACTGTAACTAGATGGCTATCGCTTATGAGTTTCTTCTATGATTATTTTTCTTAAAAACAAGTTTTCTGTCAGTCTTGGACTAATATCAAACCTCCAACTTTTGAACTTTACATGTGTGAAAATTCGTCTGGGAGTATAAGATGTTCTCATGGCAATGGGGCTAGTTGTTCAATGCTTGTTATTTTATATACAAAAATGCCATGGCAATAATTTGATCTCGGTTTTTGTTTATAGGCTCTTGACGTGATACGCGAAAAGAACATTGTTCTTTTGATGGACTCACATCTGGAAGGAAAGTATTCTACGGAATTTGCAGTAGTGGTTGTTAATCTTGCTTCTAAATGTTTGCAATATGAACCTAGGGAGCGACCTAGTACGAAGGAGCTTGTTTCAACACTTGCTCCTCTCCACACTACACCCGATGTAAGGGGCTTTTCTATTATCGCAGTATCAATTGTGTTGTTCCATTCTTCTGAGATGCATCAGTTTTGTTTATCGAGTGATTCATCGTTTACATGACTCCATAAACGGTGTTTACTGGACTTGGATAAAAAACCTGCATGCTTGAGATGGGGGGAAAAAAAAAGTGATTGCCTTTAGTTGAGAATCTAATTACAATATTTATGGGGTTGCAGGTTCCGTCTTATGCCATGCTTGGAATTCCAAAGCATGAGGAAGCCCCTTCCACCCCGCCAAGGCCCCTTTCACCAATGGGCGAGGCCTGTTCACGGATGGACCTCACAGCAATTCATCAAATCTTGGTTATGACGCACTACAGAGATGACGAAGGAACCAATGAGGTAAGTAAAAGGTCTTGCATAATTTTGCATATGCCTTTCAACAATCTATAGTCAGTATATATTCACGTGAAATTATTGATGGATTCAGTTATCGTTCCAAGAGTGGACTCAGCAAATGAGAGACATGCTGGAGGCAAGAAAGCGAGGCGACTATGCATTCAAGGACAAAGATTTCAAAACCGCCATTGACTGTTATTCCCAGGTATAAATCAGTTTCATGCTTGAATGGAAAGTCTTTAACTACTGCACATGATTCCTTATGGTAAAGAGAGAAGCTTAAACCACAATTAGGACCTGGATCACGAAACGATCTTTCTTTTTCTTGTGCAGTTCATTACTGTAGGAACAATGGTCTCTCCTACTGTATTTGCTAGACGCAGTTTGTGCTATCTGTTGTGTGATCAACCTGATCCCGCCCTTCGAGATGCGATGCAAGCGCAGTGTGTTTATCCGGATTGGCCTACGGCGTTTTACATGCAGTCGGTAGCTCTTGCCAAGCTGGACATGCACAAGGATGCGGCCGACATGTTGAACGAGGCAACCTCATTAGAAGAGAAGAGGCAACGAGGTGGGAGGGGATAGTGAACAATGAGAATCAAACTCTGACAAAACCCATTCAACACTACTAAAAATGTTGCCGAGGCTGACCCAAATTTGTATAAAATCCGAGTTGCGAATCAAAATTTCTTTCTCAATTGAATTGTCTATATACTATATGTATAAAAAGAAGCTGTTCTATTCATGATAAAAAAAGTGTCATTTTCATCCATTCTCTTCTCTCTCTCTCTCTCTCTCTCTCTATTTTTTCCGAAAGAAAATTTGCATACAACCTTTCGTTGTCTTTTTACAAAATTTTCCAGCTGAAGAAGCTTAAATAGGACAATAACAGTAAGTGAGATTGATATTTTTGCTCGCTTATTTTTATATCCTAGAGCATGGTTATGAAAACTAGTTTGCTTACTCTTTCAGAAAATTACATTTTATACTTGCAATCCAATGCAAAAAGAAAAAAAGAACAGAAAAATAAGAGTCTGCAAAAATGGTCTAATTAGCGTTGATATCTTGGAAACTGATTGCAAAACAATTGTGGATGAGCTAATTAAAGAATGGCTCGTTTCACGCAGTTTTTACTTTTGTTTTTAACAAGTAGAAGAAGAGAAGTAAAAGTTATGACTTCTTAGTAAGTGTTTGAAATCAAAGAGTTTATGATGTCAAAATGATTTTAAAGATTTTTATCAAACAAGAAAAATATTAAGATGAAGTTTATAATGTCTAACTTAAACTTTATTGTAAGTGTTAGAGTATAGTGACCTGAATTCTGTTTTGATCCGACTTGAAAAGCTCGCGGTATGAAATATGTGAAGCTTTGATTATAAGAGTTTTTTGGGGGTATGTGGTGGTAGCTCGACCTGATCCCGTATCCGACCATTGAGCTCGTGTTACGTTTTATTGTTTAAGTATATATATGATGTAATTTTAAAGTTTCATAATAATTATTATTATTATTTTGTAGCCGTTCTCTCTCGTATCTATATTTGATGCAGTTGATTTCTTCTTCTTTGCCCGTAGTTTTTCCCATCTAGGCTTTTCCACGTAAATCTGTACGTTCTTGTTTTTCATGTTTTTTGTTACCTATTCTCGTTCCTTAATTTCGTAACAATAAATTTTTAATAAGAAGAGTTTATATCAGAAACTACATTCTTTTTTTAAACTCCGATAAGAAGTACTTTTAGAAATTGGAAGCTCTTTTATAAATTATTCAAATATTTTCAGAAACTATTTTTTGACTTAAAAAGTCAAAAATAATTTCTAAGAAGCTCTAATAAACATAAACATGCTCAGAGACTCCCTTCTGATATAGGACCAATCCTCAATGAAGTCCTTTCTCTCATGCAAGATGCCAGTTGTGCGCTCTGTCGTTTTGTCCCTAGGCAGGGTTAATTGTTGCCCATGTATTGGCTAGATTAGCCTTCCCTAATTCTTGGCCTTCTTAATTAAAGTTCCTTTCTGCCCTTAAAAAAACAAGACACACACATATACATACATAGATACATACATACATACGCATATATATATATGTAATGTGTTTTTTTAGAGGACATACGTACATCTATTTATGATATATTATAGGCAAAGGATTCGAATCAAAATCTATTATCTCGAATTTTCTGTCTTATTGACTATTCTCCAAATAGTATCACGCCACATCATCTGAACTTAAGAATTTAGTCATATAAAAAATACTAAATATTAAAAATTTTTCAACAAATTAATGACTTGTCAAAAACCAAGAGAATAATCATTAAAATAAAAAATAAGACAGCAGATCTAGATTCAAAAGATTTACTATATATAACATATAAAATCAGTGCTAGAGTCAGTTGAGAATGAGTGGGACAACCATCTTTATTGACTTATTTTATCATTTAAAATTAGCTTTAAAAAAGTATATAATTTTTCTTCTTTTACCCTTATTGAGATTCAGATTTTGCATGTATATCTGCACTAAACTTCATGTATTTTCATTTTTATCTATATATATACATACATATATATATATATTTAGAAAATCTAGTTTATACCCTCACTGGAAAAGAAGGTCGGCTCCTATGGTAGAATAGAATAGGGTCTAATATGTTAATGACTTTCTAAATTATAGCAACAAAGAATTTTAGTTTTGTAACATTTCTGTCTTTTTATCGGCATTACAATGAGAGTCTCATTCATTCATTTGATAAAATAAAATACCTTGTGCACGTGTAACTCTTTTTGTCTCTTAGAGTTGGTCTCCGTTGCAGGGGACCAAATGGGTCATTGCTCCTTTCGGACGTGGTGGTGGAGAACCAAGGTTGTTGTCAACCATTCCCTTGGAATTTTTTTTTTAATCTAATGTATATTTCACCAAAAATTAAGGAGGATAATTCTCACCCGTGTCCCCTCAATTTTAAGGTCATTCTTACTATATCTTTTGAATTTTTAAAGCTCTTTTTTTATCCTTAAATTTTGAATCAGTCTAACTTAATACCCTCCGTTGTAATATATATTTTTAAAACAGATGGAGTTTATGTAATCTTTTTTTGTTTTGTTTTGTTTTGTTTTTAATATAAAGTCTAACAGAAAGGGTAACATGAGATTAGTTTCTTACTTTTTTTCAATGAGTTTTTAACATAAATTGTAATAAAAGAGTTTAGTGAGCTGATTCAAAATTTAAAAGATAAAATGGAGTTTTTAAAATTCAAAAGATAAAGTAAAAATGATCGTAAAAAAAAAAACACATAGGTGAACATGAATAATAATTAAAAAAAAAATGCTTGTTATCTAGGTGAAGATACACTCGTGTATATTATATAAATTTTTTTTTGAAAGAGAAAAAGAAGTTGGGTGGTGATTTGTGATCTGGTAGTGAGGAGACACTGATCAAACAAAGATGAGAGTTTTTAAGATCTAAAAATCAACTACTTTTATATATATATATATATATATATATATATATATATGAGGGTGTTTGGTGTGTTAGTTTGAGTTGAAATATTTTAGTTGTAATAGTAAATTTTTTTAAATTTTTAAAAAAGACAAAAAACTTTTTGAAAAAAAGACAAAAACTTTTTAAGAAAAAGACAAAAAAACATTTGAAATGAGATGAAAATGGATGGTTTGTCATCCATCCCCTATATGCCGAGATTGAGTTGTGATCCTGTCAAGAGGTGACGTGAAGCTACCAGTCTCCTCTACCTTTAGCAACACGACAAGACAAGCTTTGAGACAAAACTCAAAAGAATTTATTAAACTAACAACACCGTGTACGGCCTCACAATTTCCAATAAAAAAAACACACACACACACATATATATATTGTTTTGCCTCTCGTGTGTAACAAGTTTTTTAACGTTATTTGTATAAAATGGACAAAATTAACATATTTAGTAAGCGACCGACCAATAGTAAGACAATTCCTGGAAATTTCCCCCCTTAGAACTTGGGAAACCAACAAAAAAATTTCAAGACTTTTGGTCAAATATACAACTTAAGAAAATAGTATATTGTTGTTAAAGTACTCAAATTAACTATGCGTGTACCCCTTGTCATACGGAGAAAGGGCCCTAGTTGGACAGCAGAGCATATTAAACTTTTGAGTTGTTTCATTATTGGTTGAATATATATTCATACATATATATATATATATGCATATAAGCATTTTGCATTAATGGTGCAAATCCAATCCTTATCTTGCCTAATCATTTTTTCATTAAAAGCAAAAATAATTACAACATATTATGAATTATATAACAAAATAATGGACCATGCCTTGGTTCATTGTACGCTGTGATGAATTAATTGAAGCCAGAAAAAACAATAACAAATTGCTATATAGTTCAAGACAATAATGAACACATTCATCAACCGAAAAAAAAAAAAAAAGAAAAAGAAAATAATAATGAACACAAAATATCATAAAACATGAGAAAATAATAGCCAATATTGTCTCGATTCATTGGAAACGGTGACAAAGCCCCTTGTGTTGCATTTATACATTATAACTACATCCTCATAACGGAGATATTCTTAGATTTCTTCAAGCCAAAATACATATACAAATATAAATATACATATGTGTGTGTGTCTATATATATATGGGAAATGAGTTGGAGACATTGGTGGGCAGGGAACATTGCATAAGCATAAATCTGCTAGAGTGTTGAGATCCAAACCTTAATCATGCGTGTTTTTGTAATGCAATTGTATCTCAACAAGATATTATGCTCCGTGTTTCCCTCATTTGTGATCATATATAATTGAAAGAAGATTCAAAGGAAAGCCATCCAAGTTTCAACTTTTAGGCCATCTCATTCTTGAAAAAAGAAGAAGGAAAAAAAAAAAAAATTATGGCTGCCTCAAAATCCCAATACCATGTCCGTTCCAACAGCTTGCCCACCAAACCGCATCCGCTATTCGAGCAATGCGACGAGCACTTGCGCCGGTTAGGGGCTTGCGGCGCGACTTCGTCGTCTTCAATAAGCCGCAAGCTGAGTGGTCTAGAGGATTTGCATGATTGTGTTGAGAAGTTGCTTCAATTACCCTTGACTCAACAAGCGTTTGTCCAAGGCCGCCAAGAGAAGTGGGTTGACCAAATGGTGGACGGCTCTCTAAGGCTCTTGGACATGTGCAGCGCAGCCAAGGACGCGGTCTTGCACACGAAAGAGTGCGCGCGAGAAATCCAATCAATCATGAGAAGAAGGCGCGGGGCTGAAGTTGGGCTCGAGAGCGAGATGAGGAAGTACTCTGCCTCTAGGAAAGTGGTGAAGAAGGCAATTCACAAGGCGTTGCGGAATTCAAAAACCGCCGAGGCAAAAGCCTCATTTATGCCTCCTCCAAGCAAATTAGACGATGAAACTATGGCATTGGTTTGTGCTCTAAGAGAGGTAGAAGCGGTCACTCTCGCGGTGTTTGAGTCATTGTTGCGCTTTGTTTGCGGGACCAAGGCACAAGCCAAGCTGAGCGGTTGGTCCTTGGCCTCCAAGCTTATGCAAAGCAAGAGAGTCGGGTACGAGGAAAACGAGACGAGAACTGCGAACGAGTTTGAGAAGGTGGATGTTGTGTTGAACGTCCTCATGCGTCAAGAGATCACGAGCAAATGTGACAACAAATTACAGGTTGAGAACGTGCAAAAGGAGCTTCAAAATCTTGAATTTTGCGTTCAAGAATTTGAAGAAAGATTAGAGCGTCTATTCAGGCGTTTTATCAGAACCAGAGTTTCTCTTCTCAACATCCTTAACAACTAGCTGAGATGAATTTTTAATCAATCCTTCTCATCTAAGCGTGTGTACAAGATGTAAAATTTTGATGGCTTTGAGATCAATTTTTCCCTTTATGTATGCTTGTACATGATTCATGAATATATGTGTCAATTCAATTTCTCTTCATAAAAAATAGGTACACCCTTTTTTTTTTTTGGCTCAAAATCTGTTCTACATTGCTACCTTAAGAAAATAGTTTTAATTCAGGAATATTTGTAATTATTATCAATATTATTGTTACTATAATTATTTTTTTAATTCCTGGGCCGCCTAAGATGCCCACAAGAACAAGGAAATTCAAAAAGAATTTACAAGAGAGAAAGCGGAGTAAAACTACAAGAAGCAAAACCACGTATTAATGAGCCACCAAGGATGCAGCCTAAGCATTAAGTGGTTTCCTCCCAAGTAGTTTGAGAGATGAGATGTCTCATGTTCGAATCTTATAAAAGTACTTGGATTATTTATAAGATATTGATTCAAATTGCATAACATTTCTCAATGTGTGGGGTTCCCTTTAATCATGTTAAAAAAATAGCTATGGTTGATTGCCCTTCTTAACTCTTCTATATTCATCGAAAAGAAAAACAACAAAATAATGATTTAAGCTCGTCAAAACCAATCAAACACCTAGCTTCCATAACTTTAAATCAACAAACCCTTCCTAAGTTCATTTTCCCAATCCAGAGAAAGAAGACCGACAGTTATCAGCTTATACTATTTACGAAAGAAGAGGGATTTCCTTGTGCCAAATTTTGATCAAAAGTGTAGTTTTCCACCTTTCTAATGTGAAGAACAGAAGACGAGTTTTTTCGTTTGAGGGAGTGAAACGTTAGCATTTAGAAAACGACAACAATATACCATTAAACGGCATCATCTTTAGAAAACGACACAAACTTTAGAAACGACAATATTTGAAAACCAGGGAAACGACAAGTATTAAAAACGACAATGGCTTAGGAAACGATAAAACTGTTAAACATGAGATGGTAGAAGGAAAAGGACATACTTATAAGACGACAACATTATCCAAGAAACAAAATTTTCTTTAATAGTGGCACAAGCCTTAAGTACGAACTGCTTGGATATGACAATGACTTGAAAAACAACAAATAGAAAACAGCACAAAAATACGGACTTTAAATATGTGATATTCTTTTAGAAAGTTAGCAATCATAAAAACGACAATAAAAGAACAACAGAAAAAGACAAATATGAAAAACAACAAGAAGAGTAGTTGTGGTTTAGCCGTAATTTCTTACCTGATTTTATCATAAAGTGCAAAGTTTAAAGTGTAAAAAAAAAAAAGGGTAGAAGAGACGACAATAAAGAGAGACAGGAGAAACGACACAAACTTTAAAACGAGAATGATAGAAGCGAACCACAATTAATAAGCATCAGTAAAAGAATGGCAGAAAAAGCGTTACAAATCATAAAGCGACAACGATAAGAACGACAGCGATAGAAAAACAACAATAATGAAAAGGACGAAGGAACGGCATGTTAAAAACCAAAATGCCTAGAAACGACAATATAACAACAGCAGAAAAAGATACAAACTTCACACAACAGGTAGTAGAAAAAGAAGGCCAACAACTAAACAACGATAAAAAATGACAGCCGGAGAATGGCATGATCATATCCATTAGACGACAACATATCGAAAAAGGACACAAACTTGAAAAAACGACGAGAGAACAAAAAACAAGACTTATTATTATTATTTTTCTTTTGGGATGAAAAAGGTAAAAAAACAAGACTTATTAAGAGTACGATATTGATTCCTTGCAAAATGACAGGACTACTAAAACTTTAGCAATTACGACGACTAAGAGAACAAACAATTGGGGGGGGGGGGGGGGGGGGGGACGATACGACTTAATAAACGACAATTGCAATTGTTTAATTTTTGTTGTTCTATTTAGTTCTTTTAGTAATTAAGTACTAGTTGCTTTCTAACACAATCGAAAACTGAAAAAAAAAAAAAATGTAATTTTATGTGCATGTGAATCACGCTCGAAAATATATTTTGGGGTATGATACTATAGAACATTTGGTATAAGCATTTTCTTGGCATAAAGGGGTTCCTTTGTATTTTCATATAAAAAGACAAAGAAAAAGATTCAGGTAGAAGATTGGGCAGTTGCATTTGTCCAAGTTTGTGGTTTTATTTATAAATTTGTACCACTTTTATTTTGAAAAAGGAAAAAAAAAAATGTTTGCGACTTCTAGGTGGATCCAAGGAAATAATTTAGAGTCGATAGATAATATACTTTTATATGTAGGTAGGTGACGGTTTCTCATCAAAGAGAATGGCTTCTTCAACAATCTTGAGATTTTTTTTAATCTATTAGTACCTTTCAATTTCATAAATTAATTCACATGCTAGAGTTACTTACTATTGATGGCGATATTTCCAACCGTTTTGCTTTGGATTGTTATCATGTTCACTTCGTTTTTTCAGTGTTGAGATCACATGTCCAATTTTAGTGTCTCAAATAATGTTTAATCAAATTATTACATCATTTAATGAAGTCAATGTTAAAGTTCATAAAAAACATTGAAATTTAACTTTTTTAAATAACATAGCAAAGTACATGTTGGTTTAGCGTACCGTATGAAATATTAGAAATTAAACATGAGATCTGAGTTCTTAATTTTATGTCGATTTAAGAAAATGGTAACCCAACATTAATTAGTTAAAATACATAATCATGTTAAATATGTAGGTGTAGAGTCCGTACATATAGTAAATGTATGTGCATGCACACCCGGGTGGTTGCACCCTTTTGTCTCCCCAAAAGGCAGGCCATGTTGGATAAGGAAAGCATCTCTTCTTTATCTTCTTCTAACTTGCCCTTTTTAAAAAAAAAAAAATTTGCATTTAAATGGTGAAACTTGTACTACTACTTCTTTAATTAGTATAGTCCCGCCACACGTGTAAGTTGTAACAACTAATGTTTGAAAACCAAAATAAGACAAGCATCATAAATGTGAGAAAATAATGGCGTACTCTTTCCATGAATATGGATAGAAACATGTCAAAGGTCACTCATGTGTTGTATTTATATATATATATATATCTATCTATGTATGTAAAGTATATATATATATATATATATATATCTATGTATGTAAAGCAAACTAGCGTGACTAAAGATACTCGAAGATTTTTGACAATTAATATATTTGTTGTGATGAGTTGGTTATATGGGTGGGCAGGGAACATTGCATGAACACCGCTCCTCTAGTGTTTAGATCCAAATCTGAATCTGGTTACTAAGCAATTAATATTTACATCAGACAATAAATTAAGATGCTTTATGTAAAGCTCTCTCTCTCTATATGTATGTGTATATATATTGTACTGGTGGTAAAGGTAAGCAAGGAAAATTTTGAGAAGTGTTCAGTTCCCATTTCAACTTCAACCCTTCTCTTTCTTTCCAAAGAAGAAAAAGAAAAAAAGAAAAAAAGAATGGCTCCTTCCAAATCACAATACCATGTTCGATCAAACAGTTTCCCCACAAGGCCACACCCTCTTTTCCAGCAATGCGACGAGCATTTGTGCCGATTAGGGGCCTCCGACGCGGCGTCGTCGTCATCATTAAGCGACAAGTTGAGCGGTCTCGAGGATCTGCACGACAGCGTGGAGAAGTTGTTTCAGTTGCCCCTAACTCAGCAAGCCTTTGTCCAAGGCCGCCAAGAGAAGTGGGTTGATGAGCTGGTCGATGGCTCGCTTAGGCTCTTGGACATGTGCAGCGCGGCTAAAGACGCCGTGCTGCACACCAAGGAGTGCGCAAGGGAGGTGCAGTCGATCATGCGCCGAAGAAGAGGCGTGGAAGTTGGGCTTGCAAGTGAGGTCACCAAGTACTTGGCCTCCAGGAAGGTGGTGAAGAAGGCGATCCGCAAGGCCCTTGAGAATATAAAGACCGCGGTGAAATCTGCGTCTTCTCCTTCCAATAAAGACAGTGTTGTGGCCATGGCATTGAATGGTGTTCTGAAAGAAGTAGAGGCTGTCTCTCTCGCGGTGTTCGAGTCCTTGTTGTGCTTTATCTCCGGCCCAAAGGCGCAGACTAAGCTGAGCGGCTGGTCCTTGGTCTCCAAGCTTATGCACAAGAAGAAAGTTGGCTGTGATCAGGAAGAATTGGAAACCGATGTGAATGAATTCACGAAGGTGGAGGAGGCGTTGCAGCGCCTCATGTGTCATGACACGAGCAAAGTTGAGAATGCTTCGCACATCGAAAACGTGCAAACCGAGCTTCAAAGTCTTGAGTTGTGTGTTCAAGACTTTGAAGAAAGGCTGGAGAGGCTGTTTAGGCGTTTAATCAAAACAAGAGTTTCCCTTCTCAACATCCTCAACAACTAGATGAAAATTAAAAAAAAAAAAATATATATATATATATATATATTTATGTAATCAAGAATGGGAATCCAAAATTTTAATGTGTCTTGGATCTCAATTTTCATGTATAGTTCTTGTACATGATTGCATATAAATGTACTTCTGTTTCAAAAAAGTAAATATTAGATGCTCTTTTTCTTTTGCTCAACTGTTTCTGTTATTTCCTCTTTTGAACTTTTTTTAAGAGCCTTGATGGTTATTAATTAGCCAACAAAAAAAATTTACTTGGAAGTGAAAGTAATACTCTACCAATGCCATTTGTTTTTCTCTTTCTCATTGGCATGCAACGATTTTTTTTTTTTTTTCATAACAAAAATAATTTATAAAGTTTAATCCATTTCCACATGGCCAATTTCTTGGTAATTAAATCATATATATATATGAAGGCTGTATGGATTCCAATTAAATAAAACATTAAATGTCATTCAACACTAAACTTGACTCCCACATGCTTTATGCAATGAAAGCCACGTTCGCTGTCTTTATGTTGGGGGGCCAATAATCTCATTTGAAAATCTCTAATGTAATGTTAAATTAGTATGTCAATGGTAAATTTTGACATTCTGATAAAAAAAGTGTTCACCAATGCAGTGTTATATTTCATGTCAAATTTGTCATATACTAAACTTTATAGTAAATTTGCAACAAGATATAGCCAATACCAAATTTCACTTTTGATTTTTATTGGTTGTTGTCTCATATAATTATTACAACATTTTTATTTTTCATTTACTTAAATACTAAAAATTCACTTTTACAACTTTTAAAGCACAATAATAATGACAAAAAGTAGAAATAGCGTAATCCATTGGAACATAAAGTAAAATAATTTTATTTTTCACACTATTTTATAATAAATATAGCATTGGCCGGCATACTTAAATGCGTTGGAGACGGTCTAAGCATGCTTATCTACTAGCTAATCTCAAACAGTTGGTATTTTTCTATTCCACATTAGTTATATGCAACTTGAAAAGATTCTACACTGTCATTTAACGTGCACATTTGTTGTTTCTCTATTATAGATACGCAACATGAAATATTATAGAACATCATTCAAATTGTTTATTTTTCTCTAATCTCATGTGCGAGCATTTTTTTAATTCTACATTATGCAACTAATTGCAAAAATTATGAAGTTTAGTTATGTAACCCGCAAGAATTAAATTGACTAAAGCAGTTTTATAATTTCATGTTCTTGATGTGGAATTTAATTAGTCATGGCCTCATTATGTGACCATGTGCTAACTACAGATACAAACTGTACTGGTCTTATTAATAATGATAAATTCTTATTGGTCCTAGTTGCAGATGAATAATGTGGGAAATGAATGGATCCAGCTCGGACACGTGACTAGGCCAAAAGCACCTGTATGCTCTTAAATCTTTAAATCAGAAACGTCTCGTTTAAATCAGATGTTCAAACCCCAATTTAGATAGTAAATTCAAATTTTATTTAGAAAAAACACTGTAAAAAAAGTTTAAAAAGTGAGTTCAAAGATTTTGATTTCTGATTACTGTGAAATGTTAATTAAGAATTAGAGGGAAAAAAAAACCCTTATTTAAGTAATCATTCTTTACCAATCTAACTGGTTAGAAGTTTGGTCATCGCAAATACACGTTTATCATAAAATTAGAAAGGAAAATCAGAGGGTAGATAAGCAGTTTTCCTAAAAAAGGGTTAGATTTAATTTAAGTTTTTGAAGGTGCAGGGCACTTTAGAATCTGACTAAAAACAAATTAACCAAACACCAGTTAAGTCCTCTGGTCAACAACAATGTTTAAACTGCTACGAAAGTTCAGTAATTAATTAGGCCAGACGTGGATTACCTGAAAACCAGCAGATTTCCAAGTCTGTCGAGATTCCAATTGTTTCAACCGAAACCGCCAAATAACGAGAGCCACGTGGCGAGCTACAATTGGCTCAAAGTCTCACACGGGCGCCTTCGGTGTTTGGAAAACTTGCAGCCTCTCTGTGGCACAGCCATAGTTATTAGACCGTGTATTATTTCTAATAATAATTTTCGACATTGTTTATTGAAGGTCTTTCCAAACAAATGTGACAGAGAAGAGATAATATTTTTCAGCACAATGTGCATGTGCACGAGTGGCATATCCCTCTGCTGTCTCATTTTGGAAGCAATGCTGATCTGGATAGGCTGGCTTTTGCCCTCTTCCTTGTCTCGAACAAGGCGGTTTCAACGCCACTAGTGATGATCAGTTTTGTCACCCAAGAGAGAGATTTGTGCTGACATACCAGCTTTAACTTGGTGGAGGGGAGACATAAGATAAGCATCTTCTTCACCATTGTATTTTTGAGATCCAAATCAGAAACATGTTAGCCTCGCCGTGTAGTGAAGAAGGCGATGAGATTAGTTTCCTCTTCCTTACCTCAAATATAAAAACAGATGGTATGTCAAAGAAAAAGTAGGGAGTTTTTGACCATTTTTTTAAAAAAAATGTTGGAAGGCTTTATCCCGTGATCAACATGAGACATTGTTGAATGAGCTTTTTAGATGGATCTCGTAGGCTGTTGGATGCCCTTTTGCAAACGAATCAATGCGAGAACTTCAATCGATCATGCGCCGAAGATGCGGTGGTGAATCGAGTTGTCTATCAAGTGAGGTCAAGAAATTAAATTCTTGAAATCAAGGAAAGCAAAATGACATAATTTGGAAGTGAGTACAGCCTATGATTGAGACCAAAATAAAAACGACATGAAATGGGAAATGACCATAACTAAAACGACATGGAATAGTGAAACCACAGAACAAATTAAAAAAAAAAAAAAAAAGATATGAACAGGGAAGAAAACAACGGATAGAAAACTATAACAACCTGCAAAACGACATTATATGGGAAAAGATCAACTATCTTGAAAAAAAAACATGGTGTCGAAGATGACAAAAACCTCCTAGACAACATTAAATGGGAAAAGAAGATGACTATTGGAACGACATGAAAAAGAAAAACGATTACAAGCTGGGAAAAGACATGAAAAAGCCGACAAATAGGTAAAATGTCATCATCAGAGGAACGACAATGACCTTAAAAGCTGACTTTAAACTAGAAAACGACAATCAGCGGTAAAATTACAATAACTTCAAGAAACTTTAGAAAGGAGATCCACTATACATATCATAATTACGTTCAGAAACTACACGAATTGAAAAGGAACAGTTTATTTAAACGAGAAAAAGTTTAAGAAACAAAAGAAATCGGAAAAACATCATAAGCGAGGAAACGACATGATTACAAACCTGAAGAAAAACCACTAAAAACAAATAAAACGACAAGAACCTCAAAAGAGGATAAATGTACATACATAAAACGACAACATGAAAAACGACGCTGACTCAATAAAACGACAACAGCTTAAAATGGAGCTTAAGAGGAAAAAAAATCAAATTAAAACAAAAACATCTTATGATAAACGATATAAAGCTCAAAAATAACATTAAATGTTAACAAAAAAAATAAAAAACTAAAATAACCTTAGATAAGGACATCAATCTAATATTCTCAAGCATAGACTTTATTTAGCTCCCGTTTTCTGCTAGCAAAATCGGAAAGTAAGCTTCCGTGAGGAGGTATGTTATGACTCATGTTTTACTTTAGTATGATATTTTCTGTTTTGAATCTTGGTCCACATGGTTTTGTTACTTAGCTTAATCGCAAAATGCCTTATATCATTAAGAGATGTCTTTTTACTTATGAACCATAACATATATTCATTTCTTAACGATGTGAGACAGTATAGTTTATCTTTTTTCTTGTAGGGATTGATTACTATGACGAGGCAATCATCCTTGCTTGATGATCTATTGATTAGCCCAAGAATAGCAACCGGAGGGTGAATTGGGCTCTCCAAGCACCAATATTGACATACATATATTTCTTATAGGATGAAAAACTAAAAAATATTGCCTGTTGTCACAATCGTTTTATCAGTGAGACCTAGTAGTGTTTGTTTCCCCTTTTGTCTCACGGGAGGTGTGCTGATCCAAATAAAATGGAACTTCCCTTTTTCTCTTGTTTCAAATGGTCATGAAATGGTGTCATAATTGCCATTCGTGCCTTACAAATTTTAATTCCTATTATATAATAAGGAATATATTATGAGGTATGCTCCCCAACTGAGAGATACATTTCTCACAATTATTGTAATATTGTTGGCTTTGAGATCCGGAACTGGCGGTGGGGAGACATGGCCAAAACATCTTTGTGTGTGCGTGCGCGTGTGTGTGTGTGTGTGTGTATGTATATGATTAGATACAAATCATCACAATCATGTTAGCCTCAGTTGTTTATTGAAGAGGATGAGATTCCTTTTGTCTCCCTCACCTTCTCATTGATATATATTGTACATATATAGATGGTTTGATGCCAAAGGGAAGCAAACAAACTCTAAACTTTGTTGAACATTCAACAGCTAGAAAGCTCTTCTCCTTCCTTTGTTCTAAGAAACTAAAATGGCAGCTCACCACGCACGCTCCAACAGCTTGCCTTCTAGGCAACACCCTCTCATTCTGGAATTTGATGAGCAGCTCTGCAGATTGAGGTCTTCCGAAGCAGCATCTTCTTCATCAGCTTCGCTAAGCGGAAAACTTAGCAGACTTCAAGATCTGCACGATTGTGTTGACAAGTTGCTTCTTTTACCACTAAACCAACAAGCCTTGTCCAAACAACAGAACGAGAAATGCGTTGATGAGCTTTTAGATGGATCTCTTAGACTCTTGGATATGTGCAACACAGCCAAGGACGCCTTGACGCAAACAAAGGAATCCTCACAAGAACTTCAATCAATTATGCGTAGAAGACGTGGTGGTGAATCGAGTCTTCCATGTGCGGTCAAGAAATTCTTGAACTCCAGGAAAGTGGTGGAGAAGATTCTCCGTAAGGCCATGGAAAACAAGTGCTCCTTGAGTCTCCTTAACAAGGATCAAGAAATTGTTAGCATGTTGAGAGAGGCTCAATCAATTACTCTTGCCGTTTTCGAATCAGTGTTTTCCTTCATCTCCGGTCCAAAGTCAAGCAGCCGGTCATTGGTTTCCAAGTTGATGAAATCCAAGAAAGTGTCTTGCGAGGAAGTCAACAAATCAAACGAATTCGCAAGCGCCGATGATGCATTGAGCTTGCTGATCAGCCACGGGATGAAGAAATCAGATATCACGCCCGAAGAGAATGCACAAAAGCAGCTGCGAGAATTGGAGACGTGCATTCAAGATCTTGAAGAAGGAGTTGAGAGCCTTTACCGGCGGTTGATCAAAACCAGAGTTTCTCTTCTCAACATCCTCAACCACTAGCCGATGAGAAATTTATTTGTTTAGCAATAGGAAAAGCCAGAAAATCAGCTTTTCATATTAGTACATCAATGAGATAATTATACATGTACATATATTTTTTCACATTCAATATTGAAATACTTTATCCTATACATTCTTCAATTGTCAAATTTCTTCTCAACTATATTCAATTCAGCAACATATATAAGTTTTTAGTCCTATTATTCAACAATCTACACGAATCAAATTGACTAAAGCAGTTTTATAATTACATATTATTGATGTGGAATTTAATTAGTCATGGCCTCATTATGTGACCACGTGCTAACTACACATACAAACTGTACTGGTCCTATTGATAGTGATGAATTCTTATTGGTCCTAGTTGCAGATGAATAATGTGGGAAATGAACGGATCCAGCTCGGACATGTGACTATGCCAAAACCACCTATATACTATTAATCTTTAAATTATCAGAAACATCTCGTTTAAATCATAGGTTCAAACCCCAATTTAGATAGTAAATTCAAATTTTATTTAGAGAAAACACTGTAAAAAAAAAAATTTTAAAAAGTGAGTTCAAAGATTTTGATTTGTGATTACTGTGAAATGTTAATAAAGATTAGAGGGAAAAAAAAAACCTTATTTAAGTAATCATTCTTTACCAATCTAATTGATTAGAAGTTTGGTCATCCCATATACACGTTTATCATAAAATTAGAAAGGAAAATCAGAGGGTAGATATAAGCAGTTTTACTAACAAAGGGTTAGATTTAATTTAATTTTTGAAGGTGCAGATTACTCTAGAATCTGACTACAAACAAGTTAACCAAGCACCAGTTAAGTCCTCTGGTCATCAACAATGTTTAAACTGCTACGAAAGTTCGGTAATTAATTTGGCCACACGTGGATTACTTGAAAACCAGCAGATTTCCAATTGTTTCAACCGAAACGGCCAAATAACGAGAGCCACGTGGCGAGCTACAATTGGCTCAAAATCTCACACGGGCGCCTTCGGTTTTTGGAAAACTTGCAGCCTTTCTGGTGCACAGCCATAGTTATTAGACCGCGTATTATTTCTACTAATAATGTTCTACATTGTTCATTGAAGGTCTTTCCAAACAAATGTGACAGAGAAGAAATATTATTTTGCTGCATTATGTGCATGTGCACGAGTGGCATATCCCTCTGTTGTCTCATTTTGGAAGCAATGCTGATCTGGATGGGCTGGCTTTTGCCCTCTTCCTTGTCTCGAACAAGGCGGTTTCAACGCCACTCGTGCATTACGTATTTTATTGCCCCGTCGTGAGATGTGTTATGATCAGTTTTGCCACACAAGGGAGAGATTTGTGCTGACATACCAGCTTTAACTTGGTGGTGGGGAGACATAAGATAAGCATCTTCTTCACCATTGTATTTTTTAGATCCAAATCAGAAACATGTTAGCCTCGCCGTGTAGTGAAGAAGACGATGAGATTCGTCTTCTCTTCCTTACCTCAAATATAAAAACAGATGGTATGTCAAAGAAATAGTAGGGAATTTTTGACCTTATTTTTTATTTTTTATTTTTAATGTTCAAAGGCTTTATCCCGTGATCAACATTAGACATTGTTGAATGAGCATTTTAGATGGATCTCTTAGGCTGTTGGATGCCCTTTTGCAAACGAAAGAATCCATGCAAGAACTTCAATCGATCATGTGTCGAAGATGCAGTGGTGAATCGAGTTGTCTATCAAGTGAGGTCAAGAAATTAAATTCTAGAAATCAAGGAAAGCAAAATGACATAATTTGGAAATGAGAACAACCTATGATTGAGACCAAAATAAAAACGACAGCAATCTTGAAAACGACATGAACTGGGAAATGACTATAACTAAAACGACATGGAATAGTGAAACCACAAAACACATAAAAAAAAAAAAAAAAAACGATATGAACATGGAAAAAACAACGGATAGAAAACTTTAACAACCTGCAAAACGACATTATATGGGAAAAGGACAACTATCTTGAAAAAAAAAACATGGTGTCGAAGATGACAAAAACCTCCTAGACAACATTAAAGGGGAAAAGAAGATGACTATGGGAACGACATGAAATAGAAAAACGATTACAAGCTGGGAAAAGACATGAAAAAGCCGACAAATATGTAAAATGTCATCATCGGACAAACGACAATGACCTTAAAAGCTGACTTTAAACTAGAAAACGACATTCAGCGGTAAAATTACAATAACTTCAAGAAACTTTAGAAAGGAGATCCATTATACACGAATTGAAAAGGAACAGTTTATTTAAACGAGAAAAAGCTGAAGAAACAAAAGAAATCGGAAAAACATCATAAGCGAGGAAACGACGTGATTACAAACATGAAGAAAAACCACTAAAAATTGGAGAAATTGTGTTTGGCACTCAATTTAATAGTTGAAAATAAGTAAGACAATTGAAGAATGTAGAGAAAAATGTAATTAATTTCGAGTGTGAAAATATATTACATTGTATATCTCATTGATTTACAAGTATGAAAATTTCTCTATTTTCAAAAATAAAAATTTAATGCCTATTTTCTCATCTGCTAATGGTTCAGGATGTTGAGAAGAGCAACTCTGGTTTTGATCAAACGCCGGTAAAGGCTCTCAACTCCTTCTTCAAGATCTTGAATGCACATCTCCAACTTTTGAAGCTGGTTTTGCGCCTTCTCTTCGAGCGTGCTATCTGATTTCTTTGTCTTGTGGCTGATCAACAGGTTCAAAGCAGCATCCGTGCTTGCGAATTCGTTTGACTCATTGAATTCCTCACAAATTACTTTTTTAGAGTTCATCAACTTGGAAACGAACGACCAGCTGCTCGACTTTGTCCCAGAGACGAAGGAAACCATTGATTCAAAAACCGCGAGAGTAACTGATTGAAGCTCTCCCAACATACTAACAATTTCTTGATCCTTGTTAAGGAGACTTGAGGAGCATTTGTTTTCCATGGCCTTGTGGAGTGCCTTCTTTGCCGCTTTCCTGGAGTTCAAGAATTTCTTAACCTCACTCGAAAGACTTGTTTCACCGCTGCGTCTTCTGCGCATCAACGATTGAAGTTCTTGTGTGGATTCCTTTAACTGAAGCAAGGCATCCTTGGAGATGTTGCACATATCCAAGAGTCTAAGAGATTCATCCAAAAGCACATCAACGCACTTCTCGTTCCGCTCTTTTGACAATGCTTGTTGATTAAGCGGCAGTAAAAGCAGCTTTTCAACACAATCATGCAGATCTTGGAGTCCGCTTAGCTTGCAGGCTATTAACGATGAAGAGGCCTCTTCAGAAGACCTCAATCTTGATAACTGCTCGTTGAATTCGGGTACGAGAGGGTGTTGCCTAGAGGGAAAGCTATTGGAGCGAGTGTGGTAAGCTGCCATTTTTAGTTTCCTAACAGAGGAAGGAGAGCAGAGCTTGCTAAGTCTTGAATGTTCGATGAAGTTTAGAATTAGCCTGCTTTCCTTTGGCATCTATTTTTCCTATTTATATAGACCGTGAGGATATGTAAGGAGACAAGAGGAATCTCATTCTCTCGAAAACACAACGAGGCTAACGTGATTGTGATTTGGATCTAAACATACAATGGCGAAGATGTTTAGGCCATGTCTCCTCACCACCAGGCTGGCATCTGCTCATCGATATTTTTAAAAGTCAAATTATAACCATAAATATTGCATTGCACGAGTGGAATTTGCAATTTACAACCTCCATGTTGGAAACAAGAGAGGGGCAATAACCATCCTATCAGCATCATCATACCGTGTACATGGGACAAGTGAGGGATATACCAGCCGTGCACATTTAAAAAATAAAATCACAAAAAGAAATTAGAACAACATTTTGTATTCAAAACACCAATATTTGTTAGTTTGTCCTTGGTGGTAAATTAGATTCCGACGACACAAAAATGAACTTGAAGAGAAAAAAAAATGTCAAGAAAGAGCTAAAAATAAAATTGACTTCTTAGTCATAATTATAGATATTTTAAAAATGTACGATGCATGAGAGGTTAAAACGGTTAGATATTAATTATGAATGCTTTCTTAAAATATATATATATATATATAATTAGATAATATATTTATAAAAAAAAAAAAAACCACTTTGCATGATGTAGAACAAATGCCTTGAGATTGGTAAGGAAGCAGGTTGATGATTCTATTGGCCTCCTAACAGTAAGGCAGCCAGCGTGGCTTTCTTTGCATAAAGCATGTGAGGATGATTAAGTCTAATCGTTGAACCACAATTAATGCATAATGATTTTGCTAATCTCCCTTAAGACAAATGGAATCTGTACAGCTAGCCTTGGCATTTGATTGATTAATTATATTTCAAAAATACCATGTTTCATCTAAGCTGGAGAAAACTATGTGGCTGTATGGTTTCAAGTTTCACGACACGTTACGATTTATTAGTTCGTTCATCACGTTTACTTGTGTTAATCATCATCAATCTGATTTAATTTAATAATTCAGTAGTTGTTTTTCAGGCGATGCATGCCCCTTTGAAATGCTAAAGAATTGGCGAACGGTAGAATACCATTACCTTTTCATTTCCAATAAGTAAATGAATGATTAAAAAAAAAAAAAAACCATTTAGTTAGGCTAATAAGAAAATGAAATAGGATACTGGAAATTGGTCAAAAGAATGTAAATTCACTATGGAAGAAATATAGGTTGCGTATATATTCCATGATTTACAAGTATATTTGAGAACATTTTATCTAGGCTATCAAAATTTTGGATGCCTCCAAATTGGAGGACAAACAGATATTCTAATCTAGTTGGTGAGGATGTTGAGAAGGGAAACTCTGGTTTTGATTAAACGCCGGAAGAGGCACTCAAGTCTTTCTTCAAATTCTTGAACACACATCTCTAGATTTCGCAGCTCGCTTTGCACCTTCTCAATTTTCATCTCCTGACTCGTGAGATAGTGCAAAGCAACATCCACATTTGCGAATTCATTTACATGTTGTGCTTCTTCAGAACCAAATCTCTTGCTTTGCATAAGCTTGGACACTAGAGACCAACCACCAAGTTTAGTTTGTGCCTTTGGCCCTGAGATAAAGGACATCAAAGACTCAAACGCGGCAAGAGTGACAACTTCAACCTCTCTCAAGACACTAATCAAGGCTGCGGTTTCATTGTCTTTGTTGGAAGGAGAGGATAAGCTTTTTGTTTCGACGCCTTTCAAAGCACTGAGAGCTTTACGGATCGCCTTCTTGACAACTTTCCTAGAGGCTGAGTACTTCCGGATCTCACTTTCGAGTCCAACTTCAGCCCCTCGTCTTCTGCGCATGATTGATTGAATGTCGCGTGCACATTCCTTTGTATGAAACACGGCATCCTTGGCCGCACTGCACATATCCAAAAGCCTAAGAGATCCATCGACCAGTTGGTCAACCCATTGCTCGTGGCGGCCTTGGACAAAGGCTTGTTGAGTGGAGGGCAATTGAAGCAACTTTTCGACACATTCGTGCAAATCCTCGATACTGCTTAGTTTTTGGGTAATAGAAGACGATGATGAAGTTGCACCAGAAGCCTCCAATCTGCCCAAATTTTCATTGCATTGCAAAAGAAGCGGGTTTGATTGGGAAGGCAGGCTGTTTGAGCGAACATGGAAGTGGGATTTTGAGGCAGCCATTGTATTCTCTTTCTCAAGAAATGAATATTATTGGCCTTGAAAGTGAATTTTACAATTGAATAGTTTTGCAAGTTTTGCCTCGTTCATTTGCCATCTGCTTTATGTGTGTGTGTGTGTATATATATATATATATATCATCAGATGAGGGAGACATTGAGCATTTTATATTCAAATATCAATGAATAATAATATGTATGATTCAGATTTGGATCTAAACACTGTTTCAGCAATATTTATTTCATGTCTCCTGCCCACCAATATCTCCACCTCATCTCTCAATTATGTTAATTATATATTAACTTGCAACAAAACATAAATAATCATCTCATGATCAGCCATTAATGATATATGTTCCTTGTACATGAACATGATTACAGAGTGATCTTAATTAGTGCAAAAAAAAAAAAAACTAATCATAGTCCAATGGGTCTAAAAAAACGTGATTGTTGTGAAAGGAGCAGGCAAGTTCTGCATTAAAAGCAGTTATAAACTTCGTTAATTATATATAGATAATTTTGTGCCTCTTGTATTAGTAACGGACAGATGAATTCTAATATAAAGGCCAGAAATTTCTAAAACAATGAAAACGACATGACGTCTTTTTTTGAATTCGAACGACATGTCGTTTTCAATCTAAACTACGGCAAAACTGAATTTTGAGTGCAAACGATATGTCGTCTTCTTAGAACAACTTCAATAATTCAAATATTACGGCGACCTTTTTGGAAACTTTTGATAATATGTCGTTTTCTTGGAGCATAGTTGCCTTCCGAAATATAGCGACTTTTCATTCTTGAAATTGAACGAAAGAAAACTAATGCCGTTTTTCTCTTTAAACGACAGAGAAAAAATGATAAACGAAATGCGTGTGTCGTTTTTCCAATTAATGAGTTCAGATTTGGATTCAGATACTTCTTCAAGCGATGTTTATGCACGTATATGTTTGCAAAATTAATACAAAAAAAAAAAAAAAAATGATCGCCGGTATAGTCTAGCGATAGTTCCATATCTAACTCTACCATGACGTATAGAGTTTAAATCCTCCCTGGCCCACTAATTCCAAAAAAAAAAAAAAAAAGAAAAAAAGAAATAAAAAAGAAAAAGGGAAAATCGTGTGAGAAGATGAACCACCTCTGATTAACAAATTTATATAATTATATAAACTTGCAGGTAAGAGTATTCAGGTGCATGCAAGATCTGCAGAAGCTTTTTGCGTTTTTTTTTTTTTTTTTTTTTCCCCCGATGTTATGTCGTTTTTGCCTTACTTGCAATGTCAGAAAGGGTGGTTGGTAACAACCGGTTGATGGTTCATGGTGGCATGCCAATCTTTCTGGATCCAACCAACTAAAGCTTGTTATTCATAAAATATACAGACTACACGGGTGCAAATTGATCATATTTCTTCCCATAATGTGGTAATAATTGCGAACACGTTTTCAAAAAAACTTTTATTCAATGAATGCCTTAAATTTATTTCTAAAAAAATAAAAAATAAAAAATAAAAAATAAAAAAATTTCAATCCTGCACATGTTAGACGCGATTGCTGTGCAAGGAGCAGGCAATCTCTATATTTGCCATTAAATGTGATCTGCTAATGAAGACAAACAGAAGCAGTGACATTGCCTTTATAATTGTTTGATGCATGTGAGATCTGAGTGTTTCATGTGACGCTTGTCGACGATTTTAACAAGTAGTTAAATTTTTTTTTTCCCCAAAGAAATTATTGAATTGATTCAAGTCCTCATGTGTTGTACAAGTCCATGAGTTTTATACTAATTTTGGCAGGGAAAAAGTTTGTCGTTTTTTCTTTTTCCGAATCATTTCTGAGTTAGTTCACGGCTTCCTTAAAATTTTAATGAGTTAAAAAACTTGAAAATGGAGATATACTCTACATCTTTCTAAGACTAGATTAGTGCCATGATCCGATCTACTGGACTGTAATAAAAGATTTTCAATTGTTTTATCCAAATTAGTTATTCATCGATTCATCGGTGAGAAATGAAGAATTTTTCAAGTGCCAAGTAAGTAGTTAGGAAGAAATAACAAGACTGAAAAATGTACGGGGAAGAGTATTTTTGATATTCGTATGTGTGAATAATATACATATCTATCTCATCGATGTACAAGTGTGGAAAGCTGGTTCCCAGGCTTTTCCGACAACTAAAACAAAATTTGATGTCTATTTTCTAGTGGTTGAGGATGTTGAGCAGAGAAACTCTGGTTTTAATCAAACGCCGGTAGAGGCTCTCAACTCCTTCTTCAAGATCTTGAACGCACATCTCCAATTTCTGAAGCTCGTTTTGCGCATTTTCTTCGAGCGTTCTATCTGATGTCTTCATCTTTTGGCTGATCAGCAAGGTCAACGCAGCGTCTGCGCTTGTGAATTCGTTTGATTTACTGACTTCCTCACAAGACACTTTCTTGGAGTTCATCAACTTGGAAACCAATGACCAGCTGCTTGACTTTGGCCCGGAGATGAAGGAAAGCACTGATTCGAAAACGGAAAGAGTAACTGACTGAACCTCCCTCAACATGCTAACGATTTCTTGATCCTCGCTAAGGAGACTGAAGGAGCATTTGTTTTCCATGGCCTTGCGGAGTGTCTTCTTCACCACCTTCCTGGAGTTCAAGAATTTCTTGATCTCACATGAAAGACTTGATTCATCACCCCGTCTTCTGCGCATGATTGATTGAATTTCTTGTGAGGATTCCTTTGATTGCGTCAAGGCATCCTTGGCTGTGTTGCACATATCCAAGACTCTAAGAGATCCATCCAAAAGCTCATCAACCCATTTCTCGTTCCGCTGTTTGGACAAGGCTTGTTGGTTGAGTGGTAAAAGAAGCAACTTGTCAACACAATCTTGCAGGTCTTTAAGTCCGCTAAGTTTGCCGCTTAGCGAAGTTGATGAAGAAGAGGCCGCTTCAGAACACCTCAATCTGCACAACTGCTCGTCAAATTCAGGGATGAGAGGGTGTTGCCTTGAGGGAAAGCTATTAGAGCGAGTGTGGTGAGCTGCCATATTCGTAGGAAGGAGATGAACTTTTCTAGCTGTTGAATGTTTAACGAAAGCTCGGAAATTGCCTGCTTTCATTTGGCATCAACCCTCTCTCTATTTATATATATATACAGCGGGAGAGGGAGACAAAAGGAATCTCATCCTTTTCAATACACAAAGAGGCTAACATGATTGTGATTCCGATCTAAAAACATACTATTATGAAGCTGTCTTTGCTATGTCTCCCACCACCAGGTTCTCATTTGGCGAATACTAATTTTGTAAGTTGCTATATATCAGAAGTGTCTCTCTCAATTGGTAGCATACCTGATTTATATTTATTTTCAATCACTAATGATCAATGATTAGCAATTCACGAGCGGGTTGATATGATCATGTTGGAAACAAGAAGGAGGCAGAAACCATCCTATCCGGATCAGCATTCCTCTACATGAGACACGAAGGAGATATACCAATCGTGCACATATTTTATTTTAACAAAAACTACTGGCTCACATGCATGAATACAGGGCAAAGAAAAAAAAGGAAGAAGAAGAAAAAAAAGATACTTATGTTCCGTGAACAACATATTTTACGTGGTGAAATATAATTCGGATGCAAGAGTATTAACGGCCGATTAGCATGTCTTTTACATATACTGTATGAGCACCAATTTTTACATTGAGAGCACCAACATGGCGTCATAAACAATCGACTAGTTGACTTCTTAATCGATTGAACTTTAGGTGTTATAAAGTTTCTGATAAATGATAAGCCGAAAACATGACATAAAAGTCTTCAAAAGTTTTTCTCAAGTCCTCAAATATATTTTCAGTTAGCATAATGCAGAAAAAATGCCTCGAGATTTGTAAGGGAAGTGTTGATGATTCCACTGGCCTCCTAACATTAAGACAGCCAACGGCATTCATTGTATAAAACAAATGAGAATCAAGTCTGCTTGTTACATGATAATTATTGATTAATGATTTTTCGCTAATCTGACTTGAGACAATTAAATATGTACAGCCTAATCATCTGTTTAAAAATTGCAAAATCCCCATGTGACATCTAATTTAATTAAACAGAGAAAACTGCAGCGGTATGGTTCGAGTTGACATAGAAAATTACAGTTTAATTCTGTAATATGATCATTTGGATTTAATTAACTGGACTAGGAAATTTTCTTTGTTATAGCCAAATATTTTGCCAAAGTTATTTCACACATAAATTCCATGAATTAAATGTCCAAAATAAGGGGATTGGTAACAGAGTCATATCACTTTCACGTACGATCAAGTAAATTATGTATGATAAACTACCATTTAAGGCTCAAAAAGTAAAAGATTAAAAGAAAGGAACGAACGCTGGAAATTGAGCAAAAGTGTCTTGAAAATTTACTTCCACAAGATAAATACGATATATATCATTTACAAGTATACATTAAAACTTTTTATCCCCCATTTTGGAGCATAATCAGATTTTCTCATCTAGTAGTTGAGGATATTGGAATGGAAACTCTAGTCTTGATTAAACGCCGGAAGAGGAACTCTATTCTTTCTTCAGAGTCTTGAAAGCACATCTCTAGATTTTGCAGCTCGCTTTGCACCTTCTCAATTTTCATCTCATGACTCATGAGAAGGTGCATTGCAGCATCCACCTTTGTGAATTCATTCACATGTTGTGCTTCTTCTTCGCTGCCGACCCTTTTGCTGTGCATAAGCTTGGGAACTAGAGACCAACCACCAGGCTTGGTCTGTTCCTTTGGACCAGAAATAAAGGACAACAAAGACTCAAACACGGCATGAGTGACAACTTCCACCTCTCTCAAGGCACTAATCAAGGCTGCGGTTTCGCTGTCTTTGTTGGAAAGGAGAGAATGAGCTTTTTGTTTGAACACACTTCAAACTACTCAGAGCTTTACGGATCGCCTTCTTCACAACTTTCCTAGAAGCAGAGTATTTCCTAATCTCACTCTCAAGACTAAATTCAGCCCCTCGTCTTCTGCACATGATCGATTGAATTTCGCGTGTGCATTCCTTTGTATGCAGGACTGCGTCCTTGGCCGCGCTGAGCAGATCCAAGAGCCTAAAAGAACCATCCACCAGCTGGTCGACCCATTGCTCGTGGCGGCCTTGGACAAAGGCTTGTTGAGTGGAGGGCAGTTGAAGCAACTTCTCAACACATTCATGCAAGTCCTCGAGACCACTTAGTTTGCGGTTTAAGGATGACGAAGAAGCTGCGTCAGAGGCGTCCAATCTGGCCAAATGTTCATTGCATTGCCGAAGAAGTGGTTGTGATTTGGAGGGCAAGCTGATGGAGCGAACATGGAAGTTGGATTTTGAGGCTGCCATTCTTTTCTTTCTCTAGAAAGAGATATTATCCTTTACTGTGTTTTTGCAAATGGCTAGTTTTGCCGTGAATTCCGTTGTCATTGTTCTATATGTCTATATATATATATATGCATATATATATCATCAGATGAGGCAGACATTAAGCATTTTCTTGTTCAAATTGCAATGCATAATAATATGTATGATTCAGATTTGGATCGAAGCACTATAGCAGCGATGTCTATGCAATGTCCCCTGTCTACCAATATTTCCCACTAATTTTTCCATTATTTTTAGCTTTGTTAATTTATTAGAGCTTTTTTTTCTTTTTTTCATGAGTCATTCTTATACATGTTGAAAACGCAACTTGAGTGAATAATTGGGGTTATCGCCGTTTTGTGATACTCATAAAGTAGTTGTAATATATAAACCACCCTCCCACCCGCCCATCCACATACACATACGCAGACACACACACAAAGTAAAACATTGTTTTAAGGGTGTTGGTGCTTGTTAGTAGGTAGATGAATTTGAATAATTTTGTGTATGTCGTTTGTTCAACTGTGCGACAGAAAACGACTTGTCGTTTCCAAAGAAAAGGACAAGCAAACGAATAAGCATAAGACGACAAAATATACTCAGCAAACCTTAGTTATTAACAAAAAAAATTTTGGGATTCTTAATGAACAAAGACAAAAAAAGTACAGAG
Organism: Ficus microcarpa; assembly: GCA_025413485.1. NCBI lineage: Eukaryota > Viridiplantae > Streptophyta > Magnoliopsida > Rosales > Moraceae > Ficus > Ficus microcarpa. The sequence goes on along the minus strand of CM046384.1, from coordinate 6,982,359 downwards.
TTGGAAAAAAAAATTAAAACTCGAGGCAAGTTGTCGGTTTCGATTGAAGTCAGCCAGCATTTTGGCAACGAACCTAATAAAACATATCTTTTTCGTCCAATACACAAAAATTTTTTGTAAAGAAATAACATATCTTAAAAAATATATATATTTAAATAATCATTAGAGCATCTTTTCTCGTGAGTCATTGCTATACATGGTGAGAATGCAACACGAGTGAATAATTGGCCTATTGCCATTTTATGTGACTCATAATAAATTAGTTGTAATCATTTGGGTCTTAAAACGTGATTGTTGTAGACAGAGCAGACAGGATATGCTTGTCTTTGATTCGCATTTCTTTTCCAAAATATTATTTAAAATAAAACGATGGGGTGATTTTTTTTTTTCAATAATAATAATTTAAAGGGTTTTGGTGCTTGTTAGTGGTCAATGTATTTGAATAATTCTGTCTATGTGTTTGTTCCACTGTATGACGGAAAACGACTAGTCCTTTTCTAAAGTAAAAGGACCAGAATAAAACGAACAGGCATAAGACAACATCATATACTCTACGGCAGCTAACATTTGTCATGAACTTGATGTCGTTTCTCCATAAAAGACAGAAGAAATTAAAACACGAGGCAACATGTCGTTTTTCAATTAAAATTCTCTAGGATATGATCTGAGCCAGTTTGGTTTCCTTTCTCTTTCTCTTTTGTTAAATAAAAAAATAATAATAAAACAAAGAAGATCTTTTTTCATTATGTTCTTTAATTTTTTATGTCCCCGTCTGTTGTCGTTTTTACAAGAATTCCTTCTGCCACGGAAAAAATATAGCTTAAAGAAAAAGAAGAGTTTGTCGTGTGGGTCTTATTGATGGTTTAGCCACTTGTTCGTTTAATATTGATTTACTTTAATGTTATCTAGACAAATGGAATCTTGACAGCGATGCTATCCATTTGAATTGCATCAGGTCGCATCGTATCCAAGGAACGAAAGGTAAATTAATGAAACAGAGAATAGGTGATTGAATGAATAGCCTAACGGTAACATCTGACTCTATCACAAGTGTAGATTTCCAATAGAACTTCAAATTAATCTGAAAAGTTGCAAAGGAATGATTTATCAAATTTCAGAACGTATGGAAGTATTTGAATTTCTTATGTGAACATATGTACAATGTAATTGATGTACAGGTATGAAAAGCTGGTTCCCAGACTTTTCCTATTGCTAAACAAGTATTTTTCTCATCAGCTAGTGGTTGAGGATGTTGAGCAGAGAAACTCTAGCTTTTGATCAGACGCCTATAAGGCTCTCAATTCCTTCTTCAAGATCTTGGATGCACACTTCCAATTTCTGAAGCTCGTTTTGCGCATTCTCTTCAAGCGTGGAATCTGAGTTTTTCTTCATCTTATGGCTCATCAGCAACGTCAATGCAGAGTCTGCGCTTGTGAATTCGTTTGATTTGTTGACTTCCTCACAAGACACTTTCTTGGAGTTCATCAACTTGGAAACCAATGACCAGCTGCTTGACTTTGGACCGGAGATGAAGGAAAGCACCGATTCAAAAACAGAAAGAGTAATTGATTGAGCCTCTCTCAACATTGTTACAATTTCTTGATCCTTGTTAACGAGACTGAAGGAGCATTTGTTTTCCATGGCCTCGCGGAGCGTCTTCTTCACCACTTTCCTGGAGTTCAAGAACTTCTTGACCTCACATGAAAGACTTGATTCATCCCGGCGCCTTCTGCGCATGATTGATTGAATTTCTTGTGTGGATTCCTTTATGTGAAGCAAAGCATCCTTGGCTGTGTTGCACATATCCAAGATTCTAAGAGATCCATCCAAAAGCTCATCAACGCATTTCTCGTTCTGTTGTTTGAACAAGGCTTGTTGGTTAAGCGGTAAAAGAAGCAACCTGTCAACACAATCATTCAGATCTTCAAGTCCGCTAAGTTTGCCGCTTAGCAGAGTTAAAGAAGAGGCCGCTTCAGAAGACCGCAATCTGCACAACTGCTCATCAAATTCAGGAACGAGAGGGTGTTGTTTAGAGGGAAAGCTGTTTGAGCGAGTGTGGTGAGCTGCCATTTTCTCTTCCTACCAAAGGAAAAAGAAGAGCTTGCTAGCAGTTGAATGTTCAGTGAAGTTTAGAATTTGCCCATTTTCCTTTGGCATGAACCCTCTGTATATATATGCATCAGAAGGCGAGGGGAGACAACAGGAATCTCATCCTCTTCAATACACAAAGAGATAACGTGATTGAGATTTTGGATCTAAACCTACAATGCTGAAGATGCTTGTCCCCTGACCACCAGGTTGGCATCTGGTCATTAATAATTTAATAAGCTGATATGTCAGACCATGTATATCCTCATTGTATATTTAACAAGAGAATTATTATCTATATTGGTGGGTTGATATAACATGTTGGAAACAAGAAAGAGGCAGTAACCATCATATCCGGATCATCATGATATCTCTACATGAGACAACAGTGGGATAAACCAGCCGTGCAATTTGGGAAAAAAATGCATATAGAAAAGAAAAGGGGTTTTTGGCACCAAACCAACGCTACTTGAACCGTTCGAACGCATTGCACTGACTCCCTAATTAGGTGAAAAAAAACCATGATTTGGTAACCAACTCCTTAAAGTTGAAAAAAAAATTTTTGAGAGAAATATGTTCCATATGTAACGGAACATTTTACTTTAAGAATGTCAGATTTCTACGTTCTTTCAGCGCTTGGCACAGCAATTGGTATTTTCAGAACACCAGCATTTGGTCGTTGGCTCCTGATGGCATTATTATAAAATGCATGATAGATGAAAAGTCAACAAGATTACATAATATAAAGACTTCACGTTTTCTGCAGGCAAGCATAATGCCGGAAAATACCCTGAGATTGTTAAAGGAAGCATGCCGATGATTCCATTGGCCCCCTAACACCGAGACAGCCAGAGTGGCTTTCATTGCATAAAGCATGTGATAATCAAGTCTAGTGCTTAATGATAATTACTGCTTAATGGTTTTGCTAATCTCCCTTTAGACAAACGGAATCTCTACAGCCTTGACATTTGACTTGCATAAAAAATCCCATGTGGCAACTTAAACAGAGAAAACTATGCCAGTATGTAATGTCGATTTAGTTTTGTAAATTATGCAATTAGGCAAATGCATGATTTAGTTTTCATTAGGCTATGAAAATAAAATATTTTGGAGTAAAGACATGAACACCGGAAATTGGGCAAAAAAGTATGGTTGATTTTCTGTGCAAGAAAATACATTGCATATATTCTCCATCATTTACAAGTACATACATGATAACTATTTATCTAGGCTGTCAAATTGTGGACGCCCCGTTTGAGAGGACAAACAGATTTTCTAATCTAGTTGTTGAGGATGTTGAGAAAGGAAACTCTAGTCTTGATCACACGCCTGAAGAGGCAGTCTAGTCTTTCTTCGAAGTCTTGAACGCAAAGCTCTAGATTCTTAAGCTCGCTTTGCACATTCTCGATTTTCATCTCGTGACTCCATGAAGGGAGTGCAAAGCAACATCCACCTTTGCGAATTCATTTACATGTTGTGCTTCTTCTTCGCTGCCGACCCTTTTGCTGTGCAAAATCTTGGAAACTAGAGACCAACCACCAAGCTTGGTTTGTTCCTTGGGCCCAGAAATAAAGGACAACAAAGACTCAAACACGGCATGATTGACAGCTTCCACCTCTCTCAAGACACTAATCAAGGCTGCGGTTTCGTTGTCATTATCAGAAGAGAGAATGAGCCTTTTTGTTTCAACACCCTTCAAAGTACCAAGAGCTTTACGGATTGCCTTCTTCACAACTTTCCTAGAGGCCGAGTATTTCCTAATCTCACTCTCAAGACTGAACTTCAGCCCCTCGTCTTCTGCGCATGATCGACTGAATTTCGCGAGCGCATTCCTTTGTATGCAACACGGCGTCCTTGGCTGCGCTGCACAAATCCAAGAGCCTAAGAGAACCATCCACCAGCTGGTCAACCCATTGCTCCTTGCGGCCTTGGACAAAGGCTTGTTGAGTGGAGGGAAGTTGAAGCAACTTTTCAACACATTCATGCAAGTCCTCGAGACCACTTAGCTTGTGGTTTAAGGATGATGATGAAGCTGCATCAGATGACTCCAATCTGACCAAATGGTCCTTGCATTGCTGAAGAAGTGGGTGTGATTTGGAGGGTAAGCTGTTCGAGCGAACATGGAAGTTGGATTTTGAGGCTGCCATTCTTAAAGAGATATTGCTTTTGAAGGTGATTTGCAGTTGATTAGTTTTGCAAGTTTTGCCTTGTTCTTTCGCCACTCGGTCTATGTGTATATATATCAGCAGGTGACGGAGACATTAAAAATTTTATTATTCAAATGGCAATGCATAATGACATGTGTGATTCAGATTTGGATCTGAACACTACATCACCGATGTTCGCGCAATGTCCCCTGACCACCTATATCTCCAACTCATTTCCCAACTGTATTAACGTGCAAAAATCACACCATCTTTAATAATTTAATGGTGTTTTCATTTATCTTAATGATTAATAAACCATTTTAAACTGCGATTATCGTGCAAGTAGCAGGCTAGATCTGCATAAGCCTTTCTTAAAAAATATACGTCTGCTGGGTGAACAGGGCTCAAGCAATAAGGAGCGGCGCGTCATTGCCACTCGTGCTTTGCAATTATGATTCTATTCTGCAATGTGTTACATATAATATTGGTATGCTTAAGATCCGTACCTGGTGGTGAGGAGACATGATTTGGCATGTCTTTATTCAAATCACAACCATCATAGCCTCTCTCTTTATAGTGAATATACAATAGTTGATGCCAAAGAAAGCAGGAAAATAATTGTAAACGAAAATCGAACTTTCAACCACTAGCAAAGTTTTCCTTCCTATTTGTTAGGAGTGGAAAATGCAAGCTTACAACACTCGCTCCAATAGCTTGCCCTCTTGCCTCATTCCTGAATATGGTGAGCAGTTGTGCAGATTGGGGTCTTCCAAAGCGGCCTCTTTTTCATCCGCATCAACCGCGCCTGCAAACTGAGGGGGCTTCAAGAACTGCATGACTGTGTTGATAAGTTGCTTCCATTACCCTGGCAAGCCTTGAACTAAGAACAGAATAAGAAATAGGTTGATGACTTATATTGGATGGATCTCTTGGATGCTAGGAATATGCAACACAACCAAGGATGTCATGCTGCAAATAAAGGAATCCACGCAAGAACTTCAATCAATGATTTGCAGAAGATGCGGTGGTGAATCGAGTCTATCAAGTGAGGTTAAGAAATACTTAGCCTTAAGAAAAGTGATGAAGAGGGCAAACCACAAGGTCGTGGGAAACAGATGCAATTTCAGTCTACTTAACAACGACACCAAGAAATTGTTAGCTTGTTGAACTAAAACGACCAGGAAAAAAAAAAAAAAAAAAAAAAAAAAAAACGCCACAAAAACGACGATAAAAAAGTAGTCGTATCTAAGAAAATAAGTAGGTAGAAACCCAAAAAAATAAAAATAAATCAGAAGACAACATCGCCCTAAAAAGTGAAAACAACAATAGCAAAAATGAAAGCGATAAAAAGGATTAGATGGAAAAACGACAATAAACTTGCACAGGTGGAAAGAAGATCACAAAACGACAAGGACCTCAAAAAACGATATCAAGCAAGCTAATGTAAGTCAACATTTTTAACTCTCTATACTTTACGAAGAATAATAACTATGTCTCTGTTAGTAGGCCATTATTAGCACGGTTGGTGAAGAATCACATAAAACTTGTACATGTGTGTGTGTGTGCGTGTGTGCACGGGCATCAAGCTCACAACAGTGCTTTGAAAATAGAAAATTCCTTCTGTATGAATTTCCGTGAGTGGTCCCCTCTTGTCTCTAGAGTTGTATGCCGGATCCGAACAGAACGGAGATAGCCTTTTCTTGCTTCAAATGATTGGTGATGTCATTGCCAATCGTGTATTGAAATTTTACTCCTTATTCTGCAATTTGTTACAAGGCATGCTTCTCAACTGAGAGCTACAAACATTTTCAATGCCGGGGATTAGATCCGTACCTTGTGGTGGGGAGACATAGTATAGACATCTTCACAATCGTTTGTTTAGATCGGAATCGCAATCATGCTAGCCCCGCTGTGTATTGAAGACGATGAGATTCCTTTTGTCTCCCTTACCTTTGTGTGTGTATACATATATATACACAAACAGTAGATGCCACAGGAAAGCAGGCCAAACTCAAAACTTCATTAACATTCAACAGCTAGAGAGCTCTTCCAATTTCTTTCGCAAGTAAGTATGATGGCGGCTTCTTACCACGCTCGCTCCAATAGCTTGCCTTCTAGGCAGCAACCTCTTATTTCCGAGTTTGAAGATCAGTTGTGCCGATTTAGGTCTTCTGAGGAAGCCTCGTCGTCGTCAACATCATTCGCTTGCAAACTACGTGGACTCCAAGATCTACGTGATTGTGTGGATAAGTTGCTTTTGCTACCTCTAAATCAACAAGCTTTAAACAAAGAGCGGAGCGAGAAATGTGTTGACGAGTTGTTGGATGGATCTCTTAGACTCTTGGATGTGTGCAACACCGCCAAGGATACGTTGCTGCAAACAAAGGAATCCACACAACAAATTCAATCCATCATGCGCAGAAGACGTTGTGGTGATTCGAGTCTTTCAAGCGAGGTTAAGAAATTCTTAAACTCAAGGAAAGCAGTGAAGAAGGCACTCCACAAGGCCATGGGAAACGGATTCAAGTTCAGTACCGTTAACAAGGACCAAGAAATTGTTGGAATGTTGAGGGAGATTGAAGCCAATTACTTTCTCCGTTTTCTTAGATCATTGTTTTCTTTCATCTCTGGTTCAAAGCCCCAATCCAACTCAAGTGGTTGGTCACTAGTTTCCAAGATGATGAACTCGAAAAAGGTATCTTGCGAGGTAGTCAACACATCGAACGAATTCACAAGCGCAGATGCAGCATTGAACTTGCTCATGAGTCAGAAGACGAAAGAAATCCGATTGCAGGCTTGAAGAGAATGCCCAAAACGAGCTTCAAAAATTGGAGATGTGCATTCAAGATCTTGAAGAAGGAGTTGAGAGGCTTTATAGGAGTCTGATCAAAACCAGAGTTACTCTGCTAAACATTCTAAACCACTAGGTGGTGATAAACTAGTGATTTAGTAATAGGAAATGTCTGGAAAACCAGCTTGTTCATACTTGTACAGTACATCAGTGACATAATTATACATGTACATATCTTTTCACATTCAAAATTCAAAAACTTTTGGCCATACATTCTGCGGTTATATTTATTTCTTTGAAATCTTTTCAAATTTAAAGGTAAATTATATAAACTAAAATACTCTATTACGTTACAAGAATCTTTAGGTTTCAAATTTCCAATCACTTTTTGCTGCATTTGTATGAAACCTTCTAAAATAAAGGATCCAAAGAAATGATTATGTAATTATTTAAACAAAGAGTGTGTTACTAGTGGTGTTTTTTTTTTTTTTTTTTCCGACAGAGGATTAATGACTTGGGATACAAGTTTTAGATCAGAGTCAATGTGTGGAGTAAATGGGTATGTTCCAATTTTGACAGTTTAAAAGTAAAACATTTGGACAAATAAAATCAGAGCAAATGGAGAAATTAGTTTTGAACATGATAAAATTAGTTTCTCAAGCTAAAATAAGTGCATCTAAAAGTTGGACTCTGTTTCTATTCAATTCCTTATTGAACCTTATGCAATTCAAATGGATATTACCTTTAGCTGTAAAGATTCCATTTGTCTGGGGGAAAATTAAAAATTAATCCAAAATAGCAGTTGACTCAACAATCAAGAAGTCCCACATGATAAACTTTTTTTTTTTTTATTTATTTAAAGAACCTACATGGTAGGAGTTCTTTTAAACATCCAATCATGCAGACAATACAAAGTTCATTAGAAAAAACAAGAATTTACTCAAAAAGAGAACTTAAAAAAAGGAACAAAAAAAAAAAATACAACAACAACAACTTGCTCTAATCCCACACAATTAAAAGACAAAAAATTGGTGGCAATCATTTTGTTAATTGATCAGTCTACTAACTAACAGCAGGGCAAAAACCATTTGTATAGGGAAACGTGTATGATGCATAATAATCACATTAATGTTATGCAGGAACATGTTAATTTATTGGTCCTCGAATAAATAATGTTAATTTTGGCATTAATTTAAAAGTGCATGGGGAGGTGATCGGGGGTCTACGACACGTGTTCAATGTATATTATTTCATATTATATAAGAAGGAATGAGCTGGAGATATTGGTGGGTAGGAAGCATTGCATAAACATCGCTGCTACAGTGATTAGTTCCTAATCTTTATTATTGAATTGCAAAAACGACATGCTGACTTTCTTACAGAATTTTGCTGTTGTATAAGTTGATAAATTATATAATAACATACAATAATTGTGGTTCAACAATAAACTTGATTATCACATGCTTTTTGCAGTTAATGCTACGTTGGCTGTCTTTGTGCTAGGAGACAAATGGAATCATCCGCATGCTTGCTTACCAATTTCGAGCTATTTTTCTGCTTTTATACAATCTGAAAATATTTCCACAGTTACGTGATTTTGCTGGCTTCTCGGGTAATCATAAATTTTGTAACCTTTCAAAGCTCTATCAATTAAAAAAAGGCGCTTGATTGGCCTATCCATCTCTTGTCTCGTGTGGAGGTACGCTAATCCGGTTAGGATGGTCATTGCCTATTTCTTGTTTCCGACACGGTGGTATTATCGATGCCACTCGTGCAATAATTGTAAAGTTTATTGCTTAATGATGCATAGCAAGGCGTACCACCAATCGAGGGAGACATTTCTGATATGTCTGCTTATAAACTTGTCGATGACCAGATGCGAAACTGATAGTGGGGAGACAAAGCGTAAACATCTTCACCATTGTATGTATAGATTCAATTCACAATCATGTTACCCTCATTGTGTGTTGACGAGGATGAGATTCCACTTGTCTCCCTTACCATCATCCTAATATATATAGAGATGGTATTTGCCAAATGGAAGCGGGCAAATTCTAGGCTGGATTCGACATTCATCAGCTATAGCAAGCTATTCTCCTTCCTTTGTTAAGAAATTAAAAATGGCAGCTTACCACACTCGCTCCAATAGCTTGCCTTGTAGGGATCACCCTCTCATTCCCGAATTTCACGAGCAGTTGGGTGCAGATTGAGGTCTTCTGAAGCCGCCTCTTCTTCAACTTCGCTAAGCGGCAAGCTTAGCGGACTTCAAGATCTGCATGATCGTGTTGACAAGTTGCTTCGTTTGCCGCTAAACAACAAGCCTTGTCTAAAAAACAGAACGAGAAATGGATTGACGAGCTTTTGCATGGATATCTTAGAATCTTGGATATGTGCGACACAGCCAACGATGCTTTGCTTCAACTAAGGAATCCACACAAGAACTTCAATCAATCATGCTCAGAGAACGTGGTGATGAATCAAGTCTCCATGTGAGGTCAAGAAGTTCTTGAGCTCGGGGAAAATGGTGAAGAAGGCACTCCGCAAGGCCATGGAAAACAAATGCTCCTTCAGTCTTCTTAACAAGGATCAAGAAATCGTTAGCATGCTGGGAGAGGCTCAATCAATTACTCCTTTGGTTTTGAATCAGTGTTTTCCTTCATCTGCGGTCCAAAGTCAAGCAGCTGGTCATTGGTTTCCAAGTTGATGAACTCCAAAAAAGTATCTTGTGAGGAAGTCATCAAATCGAACGAATTCACAAGTGCAGATGCTGCATTGAACTTACTGATCAGCCAAAAGATGAAGAAATCAGATTCAACACTCGAAGAGAAGGCGCAGAATGAGCTTCAGAAATTGGAGATGTGCATTCAGGATCTCGAGGAAGGGGTTGAGAGCCTTTACAGGCGTTTGATTAAAACCAGAGTTTCTTTGCTCAACATCCTCAACCACTTGCTGACGAGAAAATAGGAATCAAATTTTCTTTGTCATATGAAAAGCCTGGGAACCAGCTTTTCGTACTTGTACATCAATGAGATAGACGTGTAAATAACTGTTTACGGATACAAAATGAAAAAAAATACTTTTCCACAAATGTACATTCTGCAGTTTTATTACTTCTTTTCAACTACTTAAATTGTGAGATTAGTATTTAGTTTTGAAGGAAACCATTAGAATACGACTCTGTTTTAGTTTTTGTTACTTTAAAATGCCTCAATTCTAATCTGTGTTTATAAGTATTTAACACATTAAAACTTGAAGGAAACCACAAACAAGCTCAAAAACTGAATTGGCTTGAAAATTGATAAAACTCGTCAAGCTATACAACACATATGAGTACTTGGAGCAAATTTAATTCTGGATATCAAAGCTGTCAACACTCATATCAGTGTCTAAAAAAAAAAAAAACAACTATACCAGTTGTTAAAATGAACGAGTTGACCCTGTGATTAACAAACATTATTCAGATCAAGCTTCAAACAATGTGAATAATGTTACTGTCCTGTTTCTGTACTTCCTGTTTATTTCCAGACATGAGACCTTTTTTGATATGAATTCATAATGACTTATGCAGATCTTGCCTGTTCCTTGCACAAAAATCGCATTTAAGAAGCGTCGGCCTTAGATTATTTTTTTAGCCTTAGGCATCTTCATCGACATAGAATTAAAGATGTTCTGAAAACGTGTTTGCAGAGGTAAGCAGTTCGAGCAAAGACAGTTGTTCTTTCTGTCATTGCCTCATAATTACACTAAATTTGATCAAATGGCTCTTTGTACATGTTAAGAGCTAGTTTTCCTCATTGGTTGATGCACTGGTGGAAAGAATAGTTTTCTTCTATTTCAAAAATTTTTTGCCGAAATATCTATTTGAAAACTTGAAATCCGAAACAACATTGTGCACAGGAAACCGATTTTCTCTTCGACCAACACCTAGTCTGTTTCGTACGTATACGGAAATATTCATTTCTTTTTTCTTTTTGTGATGATTGTTTTTGAACACGTACGATTCTTTTTTTGGTTTGAAAATGACTTAAATGATTTTCATTTCCACGAGTGGTATATCCTTCTCTTGTCTCATCTAGAGGTGTGCCGATCGAATAGAATGGAGATTTCCGTTTGTTGCTGTGTGAGCTGTCATCGCCACCCGTGTACTGCAATTTTTAACTCTTACTCTGCAATGTATGATTAAGCTATGCTCCCCAACAGGCAGGTATATGACACACACACATATGTACATATATATATATATATATATTTGTATTTTATTCTGACAAGGTTGATAGTAAGATCCGTTCCTAGTGGTGGCGAGACAACATTAATATCATCACCAATTTATGTTTAGATCCAACTCACCACCACGTTACCCTCGTTGTGTATTGACGAGGACGAGATTCCACTCGTCTCCATTACCCTCCCTCTCTATATATAGATATAGAGAATGTTAAATGAAAGCAGGCAAATTCTAGATCAGCTATAGCAAGCTCTTCTCCTTCCTTTTTGTTTGAAATTATTAAAAATGGCAGCGTTCCACACTCGTTCCAATAGCTTGCCCTCTAGCGACCACCCTCTCATTCCTGAATTCAACGAGCAGTTGTGCAGATTGAGGTCTTCTGAAGCAGCCTCCTCTTCATCAACTTTGCTAAGCGGCAGACTTAGCGGACTTGAAGATCTGCATGATTGTGTTGACAAGTTGCTTCTTTTACCACTAAACCAACAAGCCTTGTCCAAACAACAGAATGAGAAATGCGTTGATGAGCTTTTCGACGGATCTCTTATACTCTTGGATATTTGCAGCATGGCCAAGGATACCTTGCAGCAAACAAAGGAATCCACACAAGAACTTCAATCGATTATGCACAGAAGACGTGGTGGTGAATCGAGTTTATCAAGTGAGGTTAAGAAATTCTTGAACTCCAGGAAAGCGGTGAAGAAGGCACTCCACAAGACCATGGAAAACAAATACACTTTCAGTCTTCTAAACAACGATGAACAAACCGTTAGCGTGTTGAGAGAGGTTCAATCCACTACTCTCGCCGTTATTGAATCAATGCTTTCTTTCATCTCTGGGCCAAAGTCAAGTGGCTGGTCGTTTGTTTCGAAGATGATGAACTCCAAAAAAGTTTCTTGCGAGGAAGTCAACGAAGTAAACGAATTCACCAGCGTTGATGCTGCATTGAACTTGCTGATCAGCCACAAGATGAAGAAATCAGATAGCACGCTCGAAGAGAATGCGCAAAACGAGCTTAAAAAATTGGAAATGTGCATTGAAGATCTTGAAGAAGGAGTTGAGAGCCTTTATAGGCGTTTGATCAAAACCAGAGTTTCTCTGCTCAACATCCTCAACCACTAGTTGATGAGAAAAATAGTTATTTAGCAAAATAAAAGCCTAGGAACTAGCTTTTCATACTTGTACATAATGGAATGTAATATATTATCTTATACAATCATCCCATTTTCTTATTTGATTCCATCTATCTACATATTCATTTCCACAACGAGGACTTGCGGCAACTCAATGACGGATATATAATGAAACTATCAAGATTCCAATTGTCTCATGAAATGAATTTAAACAAATAATAATAATAATAATAATAATAGAGCACTACTTAAAATGAACTAATTGATGGTATGAATAATAATTGTCATTTGGTAGGACTCGATTAACACGCTTCAAAACAACTTATAACGACGCGGATCTGTTCTGTTTCTCCTCACCAACAGCTATTAGACCATTTTTCTACAACTTTTGGCTTATACAGATCATGAAGCCAGTTTGCCTTTCTGGTTTCCTTGTTTTGCAATAGCTGTAATACATCATCAAAAAAAAAAAAAAAAAAAAGGAGGACAGTTTTTGTTAGAAATTAGCACTCTAATTTCATATCAGAGCAATAGAATTCACGGAAGAAAATAAACAAGTACAAATCATCCAAATTTTTTTACAGGTTTGCCCATGTTAGATTACGTCTTGTTTTAATCACTATAGTAATTCATTAAATTAACATGAAGTTTACAAGAGAAATCGCTTTTTTTTTTTTTTTTTTTTTTTTTGGGGGTTTCTTTCCCTAAAAAAGTGACTTTCTCAGAAAACGACATCAATGTAAAACTGATAAGCGATTAAAAACTGCATGATTCATGAAACGACAATCATTTCACTGAGCGCAGTGAACTTGCGAGATGGCGACAAGCAAAATCTAAAAGAAATAACATCCAAGAGAAAAACGACAGCTAGTTAGAAAACAACAACATTAAGGAAACGACAACAGCTGGAAACGACTCACACAACAACGACAAGAACTACTAAAATGACTTTACTTCTAAAGAGAAATGACGACAGAGATCAGAAACGACAACATCTAGAGTAAAAGCAGGGAACTGGGGAAATGACGACAAGCAAAAGAGGACTCAAAATGATAAGGTTTACCATCCATCCATCTGGAACACGGATTTGAGATGAAATTTTTAGGTTGACTTTAGTTGACTTTTCAAAAATTAATCATAATTTTTGTTGATTTTTTAGAAAAAATACAAAAACTAATATGAAAAACTTTGGTTCAGACCTGTAACCCCAAACGCTCCATTAGTCAGCACCATGATTCATTCATGAACTAAAATCAAGACAACCAAGAAACGAAAATAGTTTTTTAACAGAAAACGACAATAGTTTTTGAACAAAAAACAACACACAATTTGAGATTGACACCAATTTTAAAACAATGTGATGAAAGCTGCAAATTTCGAAAAAACAATTTAACATGAGGAACCACAAAACATCAAATACGATTAGAAATGACATCATTAAGAAAATAAGCCCAAATAAAGAAAGAAAAAGCTTGTGTCATCTTGGAGAACAATAAACAAATAAAACATATACTATAAAAATATATATATATATATATATATATTTGTGCTACTAGTTCTACAATCATTTTGTGACCTCTATATATAATTTAATTGAAATATCTAATTCTGCCTCTATGCATGCATTTCCACGAGTGGAAGATCCCCCTCTTGTCTCAAGTGAAGGTGTGCCAATCCGAAGATGAAGGAGCTTACCTTCTTCCTGTTTCGGTTCCAATTTGGCGCGGTGTCATCGCCATTCACACCTCACAATTTCGGTTACGACTCTCCAAAACAAATAGAACAAAAGCTTGCTCCCCAACTAGGAGGTATACGTCTGACATAATTAGCTCGAATTAACATGTTGTTTGGTAATAATAACAAGATCCGTACCTAGTGGTTGGGAGACATTTGGGAGACATTTCATAAACATCGCAACCGCGGTATGTCTAGATCCAAAATCACAATCATTTTAGTCTCATTGTGCATTGTAGAGGATGAGATGTCACGTCTCTTGCTCATCCGCTGAATATATATATATATATATATATATATATACCGATGGTAGAGATGCCAAGGAAAAACAGGAAAAATTCCAAACTTTGTTGGACAGAGCTAGTACTTTCTTGTCTTAATTTCTTTCGTCGGAAACTAAAATGGCAGCTTACCACACCCACCCGCTCCAATAGCTTGCCCTCTAGGCAACACCCTCTAGGAAAAGAGATGCAACTTTAGCCCCCCTTAACAAGGGCCAAGAAATTGTTGGCCTTTTGAGAGAGATCGAATCAATTACTCTCGCCGTCTTTGAATCATTGTTTTCCTTCATCTCTGGTTCGAAGTCTCGATCGAATTCAAGTGGCTGGTCATTAGTTTCCAAGATGATGATCAAAGCAAATAAAGTATCTTGCAAGGAAGTCATCAACAAATTGAACAAATTCGCAAGCACAGATGCTGCGTTGAACTTGCTAGTCATGAAGAAGTCGGATTGCACGTCTAAAGAGAATGCGCAAATCGAGCTTCAAAAATTGGAGATGTGCATTCAAGATCTTGAAGGAGTTGAGAGCCTTTACAGGCGTTTGATCAAAACTAGAGTCTCTCTGCCCAACATCCTTAACCACTAAATGATGACGAAACAGTCCTTATTTAGTATTGTAGCATACAAAATTTCTTAAGCGTTTGTACATCTATAGATATACACACGTATATGTTATGATCTCACGTAAAGAATCAAATTTCTGTTCCCAACATTGCAAATTCAAAGCTGATTTGTCTTGGACCTAATATCTTGTACCACATATAATGAAGGCAAATTAGTATTATTATTTAACTGATAAGAAAGTGAAAACTTTTAACAAGAGACAAAACTATTTTTTCTCTGTCGGATTAAAATAAATTAAGCTTATTAAGTTAATTAAAAACAAGGGCTTCAAGCAAAATGAACATTAAAATAAAATAAATAAATAAATAAATAAAGAGGTCTCTTGTTCTGTCCATGCTCAATAACAAGCATTTATAAAGGACCATTTTTCTAAAAAAACTCAATAGCGTTTATGCAGATCTTGCCTGCTGCTTGCACAGCAAAAACGTTCAAGAAAGACAATTATTTAATGAATTCGTTGTATTGGTGTCCTTAATATATATGGTTTAGCATTTTTTATAAAAGCTTGTTGTATTTCTAGTTCCCTCCTTACCACATCTGTAATAAGAAAGACAATAATTGTCTCATTGTAATATATTGGCATGTTAAATTAATCGACGTTGGTTTAAAGATAGATGTCAATCTAGTTGGAATGTCAAGCGATATCCCCTTTCAATGTTATCTATAAAAGAAAATTATTGGTTAAGTAAAGAAACTGCAAAAACATTTATTTTTATATATTTAATTTTAATGAAAAGTGTCAATTAAAACACTACTTAGTTATAAAGTCCACTACTATTTCTAAAGACATAATATTATCATACTTTAATACGCAAAGCCTACTGTTATACATAAGTAATGCAAATAATATCAATAATTTACAAATTACGTATGATTTATGGTTGATAAGTTTATTACAAGGATAGGTAAACTAAGTGATACAGATTTGATTGCCACTCTTAGATTTTGAACACACACATAGGAGATCCACCAAAGACAAGAAATTAGAGGTTTTTTTTTTTTTTTTTGGCTGAAATCACTGTCGTTTTGCGTCTCCATAATCTGTTCACCTTGAGCCATGAAAATTACATTATTAATAGTATTGGAACAAGCCCTCCAATTGCTATATTCAATTACAATATGGCTGAAAGTCAAAAGACACTATTCAGCCACTAACACACACTTAATGCTTTAAATCATCCACTAACACACCAATGGCCACAAAGCACTCGGCTATTAACACACAATAAAACCCACTATTACACTTCATTAAAAACCAGAAATTAAGATAAAGAAATAGAAACTCCAAATAACCCATTATCTTCTGATCCTCCTTAATTAATTAGCCAATCAGTGAAAGTTGAGAACACCACTTCACTTGGGCTAAATAGGCCTTGGTCACGATGGGACTCGTATTGGGCTGCCACCACAAGAGCTGATCTCTTGCGTCTCCATCGTTCTCCCCCGGTTTGAAAGGACTCGTCCTTGAGTCAATTGGATTGTCATACAAGTTTTGAGAAGATCATAAGATAATAGGTTAGTTGGAGTTTTTATTTCTTTATCTTAATTTTTGGTTTTTAATTAAGTTAATAGTGGGTTTGATTGTGTGTTAATGGCTGAGTGCTTTATGAACATTAGTGTCTTAGTAATTGTGTGTTAATGTATGATTTAAAGCATTGTAAGTGTGTGGTAGTGGCTGAATGGTGTCTTTTTGACTTTCAGTCATAAAAATTGGAGGGCTTGTTACAATACTGTTTATTTTGTAATTTTCGTGGCTCAAGGAGAGCAGATTCTTGAGATGCTAAACAAGTGTTTTCAGCCAAAAAAAAAAAAGAAATGAAGTTCTTATATTCGGTGCACTTTCAAAGTGGTGAGTTCAAAACCTAAGAGTGGTGATCAAATCTTATCTCTTGGTTTATCTAGCTATGTTTCCATTAAAGCTATCAACTATAAATCGTGATTTACAATTCTGGTATACTTCAAGCTATAATTACACAAGTCAACTAGTCAAATAGTAGAAGTCAAATCACTGTCAAGCTATAATTACGCAAATCATTTTCATTAATTTGTTAAACATCGTTAGAGATTAGATCTATACCTAGAAAAAGTTCACTGTTATATGAAGATGAGTGTATAAATAGATTGATGAAAGTCAATTTTGCCAAACTTGAGATATCCTGAGCCGGTAGCCCTCAAGGGCATCGACCTTTTTTTTTTTTTTCCCTTTTCTTTTTTTAGCTAATAATGCTATATATATATATATATATATATATATTCATGTGTATATATGCGAACGTGGATGATCACATACCTACAAGTGGGCGTTCATCATGCAACTGAAAGCCGCCATAATAGAAACAATTTTCGCACTTTCTACCAGCATATCCAGCCTTTTACGTTTGTTCCCTCTTAATCTTATCAATTCACAAGTATTATTTATTACATCAAAATATGTTTTGAGTTAATAATATGCACCCATCTGATTTAATGAATAATTTCTCTTCATTTTTTGTTTTAATATAAATAATGATGACATAAATCAATAGATATACTAAGATAACTCGATTAGGTCAGTATCTCTCTAGCATCATCATCATCTATCAATCTCCTATAACATTAATAATAAATAGAAAATACAATAAAGTTTGTCAAATAAACAAAACCACCAAGAAAAAAAAAAAAAAGAAAACAATAAAATAACTATTACACTACCATCTTATAGAATCTATCTAGACGGATTCGGTGCCTTATCAAAACAATTTCTCTTCATGTTAACAAGTCACATACATCACAATTCTTTTAAACAGAATACAGTTGCATATTAAGGTGGCATAGTTCTCAAGAATTCACTAAATTTCTTTTGTGCTCTTTAATCTGGAAGTTATTGTATAATGCTCATTGTAATTGTTTGTTTTATACCCCGTTTATTTTTTGAAAAATGCTGAGGAAATACACTATCGGTGTTAAAACCCCAAAACTAATAAAAGTTGAACTTTCTAGGTCTCTGATATTTATTTTCTATTATTAATACATGATATTTAACATTATCGTTTTTTTTTTTACAACTTTCTTTTTTCTTTTTTCTTTTTTCTTTGTTTATGATGTAGACATCACATTTATAATCATACTGTCTAAAAAGAAACTAAGCTTGCATTTGAAAGAAAAGTTTTGAAATAAAATTTTGATATTAAAGTTGGTCAACTTTTTAAAAAATTAATTATAATTTTTATTTATTTAAAAAAAAAGGTAAAAACTAAGATAAAAAATAATACTTTGTTCCAAAAAGTAAATTTAATGTTGGGAAATGTAGAGCGGGCGTGCATGATATCATAAAGGGCGAGCTTCTCGTTTCCTTTTTTTTTTTTTTTTTTTTTTAATATTATGTAAGCTATTTTTAGTTATGGTATGACGTTCTCACTTTTGGAACTTGATGACAATGGACACGTTGGTGATAATTATAGGACCACATGAAGCCGCCTCCCAATAATTATCTGATTTTTGGAAAACTTGAACACTCAGCAAAGTTCATCTTTCTAAGTTTTTTTTTTTTTTTTTTTTGCCCCTTTTTCAATAATTAAAGAAAAAATGTTAAATAATATCATACTTGTGGTCACCAATATATGTTTTTCAACTTGCTGAAAGATGAGTGACGATAATCATAAAATAATACGACAATAATTTTTGCTTTTATTTTTATTTTTGAATATTGTGAAGTAAGTGTTTAGAACCACATTTTTAAAATAATTTAATAAAGTAAACGAATTTTTAAATTTCTGCAAACAATTAAAAAAAATTAATATCTTACTAATACTCTAGAACAAGTTTCAAGTCTCTTTATAGATCGTATTTTGTGATTTTAACTGAAATCTCTTTTTTCATTTATCTTATTACTATACTTGTTGCTGTGTTGGTTTTTAGATTGGATACAGGAGTGAATAATGCTTCTGCTTTTTCAACCTGATTCACCGAATAGAGCCTTGAGACAACATTACAAGCTTCAATAAATGCATTAATTGTGTGCAATTATTTGAGACTACATGCCTACGATAAAAAGCCAAAACATCTTTTGAAAACCATGGTCAAATAAGCTATATTAGCCATTAGTAAGTTACTATTACAACCTATTTATCAAAAAAAAAAAAAAAAAAGTTAGGATCTATTTGGTGAATAAGTTGAGTTTGAGATGTGATAAAATTTTTAAATTTAAATTAAGTTGACTTTTCAAAAAGTAGTTATAAGCTTTGTTGACTTTTCAAAAAAAGACAAAAATTAAAATGAAAAAATACAGTTTAGTTTGAATGAAGTTGATTCACCAAACGAACACTTACTAATACAACCTTGACCCAAAAAGGAAAAAATTGGTCTTATCAGATGAGACGTACGAAATTAAACGATAGAACCATGGTTTCCTTTATAAATATCCACCAGCTAGCTGTTCGATTCTAAAAAATAAATAAATAAATCAACAAAAAAAAAATACTAGTAATAGAGATCACAAAAAATGATGTTTTGGGTCATAACCACTGTGTCCCTATTGCTGT
This sequence comes from Ficus microcarpa, assembly GCA_025413485.1. Lineage (NCBI taxonomy): Eukaryota > Viridiplantae > Streptophyta > Magnoliopsida > Rosales > Moraceae > Ficus > Ficus microcarpa. The sequence goes on along the minus strand of CM046384.1, from coordinate 6,962,820 downwards.
CCTCTATACAAAGAGGGTCGGCAGAGCAATGTGGTAAGCAAGCTGGGGGGGCTCTATGCCCGGGAGGGTTGTGCTGCAGCCAATACGGCTGGTGTGGAACCACATCTGAGTACTGCGGCGAGGGTTGCCAAAGCCAATGCGGCGGTGGCGGTGGTGGGGACCTTAGCGGGATCATTTCAAGTTCCACCTTTGAACAGTTCCTTAAACATCGTAATGACGGTGCTTGCCCGGCCAAGAACTTTTACACCTACAACGCTTTCATCACGGCTGCCAAGGCCTTCCCTGGATTCGGCACCACCGGCGACACCGCTACACGCAAAAGGGAGATTGCTGCTTTCTTTGGCCAAACTTCCCATGAAACTACCGGTTTGTAATACTATATATACATATAATTCTATATATATATATATATAATGTGACCTATATATAATGAATGAATGTATTGCAGGAGGATGGGATGGTGCTCCTGATGGTAGATACGCGTGGGGATACT
>CM046384.1:6937227-6962227 GCA_025413485.1 Ficus microcarpa | reverse complement strand
TTAATTTTGATTTCTCAAATAGTATTTAACAATTTAACCATATGACGTCATATCATTTAAAAAAATTATATTTCAAAAACATATAATGACACAATATAATTGGTTAAATAAAATAATATAATATGATTAGTTAGATATTATTTGAGCCGCGTAAAATTAAATAGATTATCTGAATCCTTTTCGAGGGAAGTGAAAGCTACAAGTTGATGAGAATCTCATCGATTACCACAAACTTTTTACCAAATTGATACGATTGTTTCCCTTAAAAAAAAAAAAAAAGAAAAGAAAAGAAAAGAAAAGAAGGATAACGGTTGTATTTGGGACAAGTGGTGAATTCATTGCTACTATAAATGTTTCAAGCATATGATTAAAATGTAATATAATTAATAGAAAATGATAAAGGAGGCGCTGTTCAAAGGCTGGCAACAGCTTCAGATCATTAATTTCCATCAACTGTAACCCTGCATTAGTTTTGCGTAATTACCTTGTTTAAGATTGTATTAATATTATTATTAATCTATTAAAAAAAACCTCATATTATTATTTAATATTGAATTACGAGTATGTGGGGTCGGCGCCGGCCCACCAGCCCCTCTTATTTCAAAGTCCAAAGTCGATTTTTGTACATTAAAATCAATAGCATAAAATACTCGCTTACTTCTATGTGTAAATTAAAATATTAATATATAGACATATTATTCTTCCATATGAAGCGCTAAGTTATAATACTCAAGAGTGGATGAGATAGTAAATGGTCTTACTCTATCATACTTAGGAAAGCATTTTTGTTTAGGGGTTGAAAATTTTGAAACGGATAGGATTATCATTCGATTCTTTTTTAATTATCTAAAAAAATAAAATAAATTATCAATTAAAAAAATATGTACTTTTTTTAATGCAACCCCCAAAAGTCAAGGAGTGTAATGGCGGATATATGTATGCATTTAAGTTAGTTTTGAAATTAAAGAAATACCGGATTTGACTCTTTCACAAGCCTCCTAATTTTCTCTATAAAAGGGCAGTCGAATTCCCCTTTGTTTGCCTCGTACCAAAACCAAATTCCGACAGAAGCAGAAAGAGAGTAAGGAAAATTTCAATTAGAGTGCCAAAAAAAAAAAATCCAAAAAAAGAAAGAAATTAAAAATGATTTGCTTAGTGGTTTCACAGTCTAATTTTGGCGTTGCGACCATTGTGTTCTACACTTGCATATGGATCCCACTTCTCCAACTCAAGAATGCTCTCTCTAACCTATTTGGTCTAGTCTTCTTCATCACGTTTCCGCCGCCATTACCGGCGACCTCCTCCTCCGCCACCGCCACCGCCACCGAGCCAAGGCTTCCCGTCTTTAGGTTCGTTGACTTGCAGAACCACGGCGGCTGCGGTACGAGAAGGACCGGGCAAATCACGGAGGAGACATGCTCAATATGCTTGGCCGAGTTCGAGGAACAAGATGTGGTCAGTCAGCTGTCCAAATGTGGTCACGTTTTCCACATGAGCTGCATTGAGAAGTGGCTCGACTGCAACCACTTCACTTGCCCGCTTTGCAGATCCTCTTTCTTGGATAACGTGTGCGCTAATTCTCATGAAAAACCTCTTCATGAGATCAATCCCTACACCCCTTCTTACCTTGGTTTTTCTTGGCACTGATATGTCAATTTTAATTTATTTTTCCTTCTTTTTTTTTTTTTTTTGTTCCTTTTTGTAGCTTAATTTCTGTAAATTACCTCGAGAGGGAAGAGTTTGATTTCCCGATCATCTAGTATGAAAGAATGTAAAACATATAAAGGGTGTTTGGTGAATGAGTTGAGTTTGAGTTGAGTTGAAATTTTTAAGATTGAATTGAGTTGACTTTTTAAAAAATAGCTATAAATTTTGTTGACTTTTCAGAAAAAGGCAAAAATTAAGACAAAAAAGTACAATTTAGTTAGAGTTAAACCCGATTACCAAACACCCCCGTAGATTATTGTTGTTATTTGTGGAAAAGACGGAAAGATTTGAACTCTTGATTTTCTAATCAGTGTGTTTTACGAGCAAGTGGCAGAATGGAGACAAAAAGGAGTTATAATTACTGTAGAAAAACATCTTATACCTAATACTTTATAATTACTGTAGAAAAACATCTAATACCTAATACTATGTGCAGTTTGGTCTGGCTGCTGTTTGAGTAGGGTGGTTTCAATTTTTTTATTTTTTTTTTAATTTTTAATCCATGTTAGTTGATAGTTATGAAATGATACTAAATAATGTCGGAGAAGAATTGGAATTAAAAATTGTTTGACAATCTTGGGGACGGTTAGCTGATGTTATATGTTTGTTGATAAATGAGGGAATTAAAAAAGAGTTGTGAGCTAAGTCAAAGGGTGTATAATCGAAAGGGTCTTTTTTTTTTTTTTTTTTATAAATTATACATATATAGAATTAATTATGCTTCCATCACGAACAAATTGAACCATGCTTATTTAACACATCGGATAAGAAGCTTTCACCAATTTCATTATCATATTATTGATTACACAGATAATTTATAAACTATGTTCCTTTTCTTTAGAAGAACTCAAGCGTGTTCCTTTTTTTCTTCTCTCTCTCTCTCTCTCTAGAATATTTTATCCATTCTTTAAGACTATTAAACATCTGTTACGGTCACAAATGCAAGGATAATCATACGAGTATCAAGAATTTTTTTCCCTTTTTTTTTTTTTTGTGAAATAGAGGATTGAAGGATTCTCTACATTATTTTACGGAATTAAGTGTGAAATTACTGTTAAATTACCCTTTAATGACTCTTTAAAGGTGCACTGATATTGATTATGAAATTCGGAAGATTGAGATACAAAAGAACTACACTAGCCAAATAGTGAATATCTTTGCCTTTTTAAAAACATATATATACTAATTGTTCTCGGAATTTGAATGTATATGAAGTCAATTGCCCTATAGTTCAAATATATGTACTTTTGTTGAGTGGAGTCATTCTATATTTTTGTATATTTAAACTATAGATCGTGTAAATGGGGGGCATGTGTATATACATAAGTATTTTATACAGTTGACCATATATTATCAATATTTAATCTTAGAAATTTACTTAATTTTCAATATATTTTTTTGTTAATATACTTAACTTACAAATTCTTGGATCTCGTATGATTATTAGTTTCAAGAGTTGACTCCAATATTATGAAAAACAAAAACTGTTCTCGTGCTTCAGGCACGTATGTTGTGGATTGACTTCTTATTATAGAGTTTCAAAGTCTAATTTTAATGTAAATTAAGCTAGCATATGTTTTGTTCTATTTTTATTTAACTAAATTATGGTTCACGCTTATTGATGAATGTTCAAATAACTGACTTTTCTAAGTTGTTGAAAAAAAATGAAAGAAAATACAATATTTTCCAAACCATGTCATTTGGCACATTTTATGTACACTAACTACATGTATTTCCTCAAAAAAAAAAAAAAAAAAAAAACTACATGTCGTATGTAACGATAAGCTACGTTTTAATTGTTTTACCTCAAACGCCATCTACTTCAAAACTAACGCAATTTGTCCTATTTGGGTATAAGCGACAGCAGTCTCTTGGAATAAGACGACATATAAAATGTAAGGCATAAACGACAGGACGTGATGCAGGAGCTTTACAACAGCTAGAATGTCGTTTAGAAGTAGAAATTATTGTCTCTAGTTTTATCATGTTATTGTCGCTTAGGTTATAACAATATTTTTTTGTTTATTTTCTTTAGAATGTAGTTGCTCTCACTATGTGTGAAGGGCTTTGGAGCCTTTGATTACAGCAAACTGTTAAGTTATATGATTTTGAACGTTGAAAAAACGACATTTCGGCTGTTATAGTTATAAGATAGCAATGCTATTTTCTTTCAATACTTTGAGGACATGGCAATAGATCACTTCACGGTGACATAAATGACTGCAAATTATGAACAAAACGAGACGTCGTTCTTACACGTAAAAAGCCAGCAGGACACGGACGGCACGTCGATTGTGTGTGGAAATTAACGACAACAGCTATGAAATACAATAATATATACATATTTTTTCTTTGACGCTCTGGCAATTGGAAGAAAATTAATGACAAGATTTTCAGGCAGACACGACAGTAAACTTTCAAGTACGAGCGACCAAGCATTAAACAAACGATAACGACGCTAGGAACGATCATAATAAATAAATAACAAAAGAAACGACAAATGTAGGAAAGCTACAACGAAAAATGAAAACGACAAAAAATAAGTGGCAAGCGACCAAGAACAAATTAAAAGAGGCAAGCGACGAAACAACGACTGCATAACCAAACGCGAAAAGTTCGAAAACGACAATGAAAGGGAAGTGAGACTAGCGTAAATTAAAAGGGCAAAGGATCACACACTGAAAAACGAAAGCTAAAAGGAAAAGGAAAGGTGCGGGGGAAAAAAATTACAACTGTGATGCCAAAATGGAAAACTGGTAAACTACAAACTGAAGCGGCAAATGAATCAGTGACAAAGCTATGACGATAAATTAAAGATTGAAAACAACTCAAAAACGACATGTAAATTTTTTATGAAAGAAAATTTTTGAGTCACGCTCTAAAAAGGATAATTCTTTTTTTTTTCCCCCCTTCCCTTTCTAATGTAACTGTGATGTGTTCCGAAGTTTAAAGAATAACAACATTTGTAGGACATTCTACCAAAGAAGTCCCCAATAAAATCACCTTTTTCTATTTTCTTAATCAATTATTTACTTTTTTAGGGGATCAATTATTTACCATTAAAATTAAAAGTGAGCATCAATCAAGAGGAAAAGAAGGATAAATTTGAATCCTTTTCTACCAAACAAAAAAAAAAGAGAGAAAGTATAAATTCTTTGTATCACATCTGAATTATTAAAAAATATATATATATATCTTGGATATTGAAATCTACCTGCCTTACCACTTAAATTATATTTTATATTTAAATTCAGCCCCGAGCTTTAAAATGTTATTTTTTATGGAATAGCGCATACAATGTTTTTGAGAAAAGCAAATGGATCGATTTCTTAAAACCATTAACTAATCGTAATCGAATTGAATTAAGGCTTGTTTTCTTTTTCTTTCTTTCATTTGTTATTTTTTGGTTTTTTTTTTTTTTAAATTTTTTGGTCCTTCTTTCTTTCTTCTAAACAACACTCCTAGAAAAGAACTAGTCTAATATTTGATGGCTAACTAATTTATTTTGAAGTGACAAAGTCACGAGCCAGTTCGACCACAAATCCACTAAATTATAATTTTCAGGTAATTGCTGAATGAAAAAGAATTAATGACATTTATAAGTCACTTATATTTCTCACTCTCTGCTGACATGAGACCATCATAGTAGCTACCTTTTTTTAGTATACACCAAGCAAACGCAAACAAACTCATAAGATAGTTCGATCGTAAGGTCCTTCAAGAAAAAGTGAAAGCATTTATTAACCCTGAAAAATTATGCTTAACTCTAAACCAAATGATAACTTAGTAATTACGTAAAAAAAAAAAAAAATAGACATCTCGAAGTTTGGGGTAAATCTAGAGCTATATTATAATTTAGGAGATCCAACATGTAGGTTTCAAAATTTAGGAAGCATGTTGACGCAAATGATATTAGTTTAAGAGGAATTTTTGAAGTTAAGAGTAGGAAAGAAAGAAAGAAAGAATTAAAAAAAAAAAAAAAAAAAAGGTGGTAAAAATGATAAATTTGTCAACTAGTCAACGGTGGGGGGACTTTTATAGGACATGATGGGGGTGAAGCAGAGGATTAGAACCCAGGGGTTGGAATAGAATACGAAGAGCCCATCGATAGCCTCTCTACGCTCTTCACTCTCCACCATCGCTCTTGGCTTCATCTGCCGTATATTCATTCTCATTCCTTCCCTTTTTTCCTTCTCTTCAACTTCTTTGGAATCCTCAACTCCCTGGTAATTTCAACCAGATTATTCCTCTCAATCCCAATTTCAAACTTAAATTCTAGGGTTTTATTGTTCTTTAACACTGTAATTTTCCTCCTCAGCAAACCCTAGAAACAGAAACCTCGCAGGTCCCCTTTGCTTTCTCTCGGTTTTGATTCTCTTCCATGCGGATTCTCCAGAGGTATGGTTATTTTTTCGCGATTATTTAATATTTTTGAGTGTCTGTGAAGTTGTAGGTCGGTGTTTTGATTTTTCATTTACACCTTTTTTGAGCTCTAGAATTTGCTTTGTATTCCATGTTTTCCCGCTATGAATTAGATTTTTTACGCTGCAGAGAGACGAGTAATTTGATTATTAATTGGGACTTTGGTTCCCATTTGGGAAAATTGAACTGAGAAAGAACCATTTGGGACGGTTTTGACATGGATAGCCAAGTGATTGAGTTTGATATTGGGGTGGGAGGAGGAGGAGATGATGATGGTGTGGACATTGAGCACCACGTCGATGACGAAGAGATGGTTGATAGCCCTCCTCTTGCCAGTGGTGGTGGTGGCAGTGGCAGTTTTGGTGGCGGTATTGGCGGGAGTGGAGAAATTTACCTTCCCGAGGGAGATCTTTTGGACCTTGAGCCGTACGAGGGCATGGAATTCGAGTCCGAAGAGGCCGCCAAAGCCTTTTACAATTCATATGCCCGACGTGTCGGGTTTAGCACCCGTGTCAGCTCTTCTCGGAGGTCTAGGCGCGACGGGGCAATTATACAGAGGCAGTTTGTTTGTGCGAAAGAGGGGTTTCGCAATTTGAATGAGAAGCGGACAAAAGATAGAGAGATCAAGAGGCCGAGAATGATCACCCGAGTTGGGTGCAAAGCATCGTTGTCTGTGAAGATGCAGGATTCTGGAAAATGGGTGGTGTCTGGATTTGTTAAGGAGCACAATCACGAGCTGGTTCCACCGGATCAAGTGCATTGTCTTCGTTCTCATCGGCAAATCTCTGGCCCTGCTAAGACGTTGATTGATACTTTGCAGGCAGCTGGGATGGGTCCTCGTAGAATTATGTCAGCGCTTATAAAAGAGTATGGCGGAATAAGCAAAGTTGGGTTTACAGAGGTGGATTGTAGGAATTACATGCGGAATAACCGTCAGAGGAGCTTGGAAGGGGATATTCAGCTCCTCATGGATTATTTGAGGCAGATGCAGGCTGATCATCCTAATTTCTTTTATGCCGTGCAGGGTGATGACGATCAGTCCTCGGGCAATGTATTTTGGGCTGATCCAAAGGCACGGATGAACTACAACTATTTTGGTGATACTGTTACGTTTGATACAACCTACAGATCAAACCGGTATCGTTTGCCCTTTGTACCCTTCACTGGGGTAAACCATCACGGACAGCCTGTGTTGTTTGGTTGTGCGTTCCTAATAAATGAATCTGAATCATCATTCATTTGGTTATTTAAGACATGGCTTATGGCAATGTCTGGTCGCCCTCCAGTGTCGATCACCACAGATCATGATGCAGTGATTCGATCAGCCATAGTGCAAGTTTTTCCTGAGACCCGCCATCGTTTCTGCAAATGGCACATCTTCAAGAAATGTCAAGAGAAGTTATCCCATGTGTTTTTCAAACATCCAACGTTTGAAGCAGACTTTCATAAATGTGTCAACTTGACCGAGTCAATAGAGGAATTTGAGTCTTGCTGGTTGTCTCTCGTTGATAGATATGATCTCAGGGAACACGAATGGCTTCAAACAATATACTCTGCCCGCAGGCAATGGGTCCCAGTGTACTTGCGGGACACTTTTTTCGCCGAAATGTCCATAACACAGCGAAGTGACAGTATGAACTCATATTTTGATGGATATGTGAACGCTTCAACCAACCTGAATCAGTTTTTCAAACTATATGAGAAAGCTCTGGAGAGTCGGAATGAGAAGGAGGTAAAAGCAGATTATGATACCATGAACACTCCTCCAGTCCTTAGGACTCCGTCTCCAATGGAGAAGCAAGCGTCAGGGCTTTACACCAGAAAATTGTTTATGAGATTTCAAGAGGAGTTAGTTGGGACCCTAACTTTCATGGCATCCAAGGCAGAGGACGACGGCGATGTCATCACTTATCAAGTGTCAAAGTATGGGGAGGATCACAGAGCTTATTATGTCAAGTTCAATGTTTTGGAGATGAAGGCAACTTGTAGCTGCCAGATGTTTGAGTTTTCAGGGCTTCTTTGCAGACATGTGTTAGCAGTCTTTAGAGTAACCAACGTGCTGACTCTCCCGTCACATTACGTAATGAAACGGTGGACAAGGAATGCCAAGAGCAGTGTCATATTAGAAGAACATTGTAGTACTGTATATAACAATTACTTGGAGTCTCATACTGTTCGGTACAATACCCTACGCCATGAGGCCTTTAAATATGTAGATGAAGGAGCAAAGTCTCCTGAAACTTATGACGCTGCCGTATGTGCTCTGCAAGAGGCTGTAGAAAAGGTTGCTCATGCAATAAAGAATAATGGGAAAAACCCTGTGGTGAATGGTCGTGTCAGGGAGAACCCAAACTCCACCGTTGACGCATGTGGGGCTAACCATTCTGCTAGTAGGGATCGTCAAGGGAGCTCTGGCCAACATATGTCTGAGGTAAGAGTCATTTTCACCATGCTTGCTGTTCGTTAATTTATTTGTTTCCTTAGACTTGACAGTTTCATGTGGTCTGTAACTCTCCAGCTACACTCTTGAATCTCATTTTGTCAAAGAGGGTTCTGTTTCATACCCCTTTTATTTAGTGTTTGCCATGATTCATTCAAATAATTATCACAATTGTTATTTGAATGATCAAGCAGGATGAGATGGGCAAAAGGATTCAAGAACTTTCAAGCGAATTGGAGAGCGCAAATCGGAAGTGTGAGATTTACCGGGCTAACTTACTTTCCGTTTTGAAAGACATCGAGGATCATAAACAACAATTGTCAATTAAAGTGCAAAATGTCAAGATTAGCATGAAAGATGGTCTTTAAAGGTGCAGCGTAGTTAATAATCTTTGTACATGCAATTCCCTTGTGTTTTTCGTTATTCTCTCAGGTCATTGTACTTTTACACTAGTATTTGGATAAAATGGTTTTTTCGCTTATGAATGGTGTAGAGGTTATTCTGCAGAGATATATTTTCTTGGACTGTGTTGTTAATGTCTTTAGATGTCTAATAAATCATGATTTTGAGATCCTAACTCTGAGATGGATGGTCTTTTCCCTGATAGTTTACAAGGATCTTTTGCAGTAACCATCTTATGAGAACGATTGGAAAGTAAATTATCATTTCTGCAGAATCATTCGAGGTTCGGTCTATACACCATTGGATTTTGGTCTCAAATTTAGCGAATTGGAGGCTTCCTGACGTTTAAATTCTTTCCAGGTGGATCCAGGCATCTCACATGTAAATCCTTCCCCGGTGGCTTCAGCATCTCTGCTCTTTCATGTTCTGATTTTTCTTATTACAAGTTGCTGTTCCGGTGTTTTCAGTTTTGGTATGCTGCTTCTGGCATTGTGTTTAGGCTTGATCTCTCCGTTCGTAAATGTGGCATTGCAGGAGCAAAACATTGCGCTGTGAATGCTTGCTTGCAAATGAAGGTACTTGATGGACATTATGGAAGATTTTGACCCCTCTCTCTCTCTCTTTAAACTAGCGTAGAGTAAGCTGTTCAGCTTCTAATTCTTTTAATTTTGACGAGGTAGTGGAAGATTTTTATGCTGTAAAATACAGTAGTAATTTCCAACTATTTCTCTAGGAAATCAAAGCTGTTTAGCTGCCAATCCCATTTGGATGTTTTGGTTTTGTTTCATTTGTTGATGTCAGCTTCTTGTATAAACGACAGCAAACTTGTGAACTGATGTGCGGGTACGAGTCCCCACTGGACATGAACGACATGTCGCTTTCCGAGAATATTGTTTTTCCTGTACCTGTCACCGACCAAGTTTAGAATTGCTAACGGCCTGTCGTATCTATACATAACTGATGCGGAAAACCTTTTACAAGCCAATGGAGTGAAAACGAGTTGTCGTTCTTTACGTTAAAAACAAGCAGGATAAGAACGACGCTACGTTCGTTTGTGGAAATAACAAAATGAGGCTTTTGGTACTTTTTGGTGAATGAGCGTCAAATTTTCAGGGCATAAACGACAGCAAACTTTAAAAGTACGGACAACCAAAATTAAACGGAGGAGGAAGACGTTTACAAAGAACAATCATGAATAAACGACAAAAAATAAGAAAACGACGATAGGCGAAAGTTACAACGAACTTTCAATTGACATTTCGATTGACAAAACATTAAACAAAAATGGCAGAGTAAAACGACAACCAAAGAGAAGTGAGACTAGAGACAATTAAAAAGGCAACCAAAAGCCAAGAAATAAGGAAAACAAACTAAAAAACGAACAGAAATTATTCAACGAACTGGGTGTATCACGACATCATGTTTACATGGTGCATTCATCTAATAAAAATTTGATATTTGGACACTTTATCCATGTAAATTTTTTTGTTATATGTTTCTCTTTCCGAATTTGTATTACCTTAATTAGTAAATCTAAATCGTCATAAATATTTCACCTAAATCTTTTATTATTAATAAACTAATTTTAAAAAATATAATCTTTTAGAAATTTTTTTTTAATATATGCGATGTTTCTTTCTCTTTTCCTTAATTAAACAAAGACTTCACTGTTGGGAATGAGAAAACTCTTCATAGAAATAAACTAAAAATCAAGAGATAGGGGGGGGGGGGGGGGGAAGCTTCGTTCACATTTATATAATTCACATGACAAGATCCTTAAAACATTGCTCGATTTTTTTTTATTTTGTGTTTTATTTTTTTGAATTGTAATGAAAATAACTAAGCAAAACCTTCATTCTTAAAAATAAATAAATAAATAAAAAGAAAACGAAAGTTCAATAAACAGATTTTAAAAGCAAGAATTACCTTTTCAATTTCATAGTTAATAGTTGTTGATGTTTTTGTACATATAGAAATATTTATTTATTGTCTTTCATATATTCCCTATATGATCAAGAATTGCTTTTACGGATGAGAAACATAAAATAAATTATATGCATATTTCTTGATTTTTAGTTTATTAACTATTTATATGAGAAAATTTTCTCTTTACATATAATGAAGTTTTCATTTAAAATTAATATAAATCAGTCTTCAAAAAAACTAATATAAGACAATTCCTGAAAAAAAAAAAATTAAAAAAGACATTCAATGCCTTTTTTATTGTAGAGAAATTTAAATTTATTAAAGTTTTAAAAATATAAGTTGATTTTTATTTAAAGGTAATTAATTATATAGGGGTTTAGGTGAGATATTTCCTGTGATTTAGATTTACTAATTAAGATAATACACGGTAGAAAGATAAATATATACAACAAAAAGATGAAATGAATAAACCGTTAAAATGTCAAATTTTAAATTAAGTGGACGTATTTGGTAAGTATGATGACGTGATATATTTCCGGAATACTGAATAATTTTTCAAAAATGACAATAAAGGCAAAAAACCACTACAGACGAAAAGCCAAACGAAAAATAAAAAAGGATGACTATGAGACTTAAATAGATAACAACTGACCGGGCAAAGCCCCGAAGAAGTGAGAACGAAAGTGGTGAGGGCAGCGGGAGTGGAAAAACGACAAGCAATTCATTTGTAGTACATCATCGTTTTTCAACACCATGCGACAAACGACACGTCATTTGTATGCGTTAGAAATGCTTTATGCACCAACTATTAAAAAAAAAAACTGTAATATAAAATTCAAATAACAGAAGTTGTTCTTTTGTTTTTTTTTGTTTTGTTTTTTTTTTCTGGTAGGTACTTAAAATGCAGGTCAGCTTTTTTTTTTTTTTTTAAGGGAAAAAAGCATGTCAATTAATAATTAAATATCACATTTATCAATAAAAAGTGACAATTCATAATTTAAATCTAAAAAATAGAATTAGAGTTGATGTCATTAGTACTGATATTGCTATTGATTATGTCAAACATTTTGCATTTCTCCTTTATTTTCTTTTTCTTCTAGTATTGTATGTAATTAGTTTTTTTTTTTTTTTTTTTTGTGGGGGGGAAATAATTCAATTGGGCCTTTTAATTGGGCCTAAAACTGGATACGGAGAGAGCTGGACTGGGTCGAGTACAGCCCATAACAGTAGATCTGACCCAACATCAAAAAACTCGTTTTCGGTTCTCGTCTTCTTGACCCTGCAAATAGGAGAAAACTCATTTCCATTGTTTTATAGTTTTACAATTCAGAAAATCAGACTCGAAATTCGCAGTTCTGCTCAGATCCCAGAAAGCTCAAAGAAATGGTAATTGAAGCCCCCAAATTTCCTTCTTCCTCTTTCTGTTTTCGGCAGTTATACATATCGATATACATGCGTTTGTTATAATTTGTTTCGTTTGGTTTAGATTCGTTTCTGTTAAATTGTGCTGCTACGGCTGAATTTTTATTCTTTAGTTTTTCTCTCGTTGTTGTCTATATTATACGATTTTCTCAAATGGGTAACCAAAAAAAATACTTTTTGTTGATCTGGGTTGGCCAATTTCTTGTGGTCTGCGATCAAATCAGACTCAAGTAAAGAACTTTGAATTGGCGCAGAACACCATAACTTTCCCATTTAATTGCCACCCCCATTATTTGTGTTGTTGGTTTATCTTTTAAAATCTTGAATTGGTGGGTCTGTGATCTGATGATTTTGTGATTCAGTTTGTTGGTCATCATTCAAATGTGTTATTAACAAATCCGTCCTCTAATGTAGTAAATATGCAGAAATGCTTGTAGAGTGAGAATTGGCAGCTGTTTTTTCGGCAGTAATTAAGATTAAGCTACTGAGGATGTTTGAAAATCAGTTATATAAACACACACACATGTGATGGTTCTACATTTGGAAGCTATTAATGTCCTATGTCCAATGATTTCACGTATCTAACAGACAAGTGAATACGACCTTGAGGTTTTCACTGTGGCTGCTGCTTGATGGTTTATGTCTTTGTGTGTCTTGCAGATTCACTTTGTGCTTCTTATTAGCAGACAAGGAAAAGTGAGGTTGACAAAATGGTATTCACCTTATTCACAGAAGGAAAGAACCAAGGTATTTCTTGTAATCTTTTTACCCTTTTTGAACTTATGCTGATACGGAGGGTGTTATTTCCTTTTGACTTATATTCGAACTGTTCATCACATTCCACATTGGTGATTGATAAGCATATTGTTTATTCATATATGCACTTGGTGTAGGTGATACGTGAGCTCAGTGGAGTGATTCTTACTCGAGGACCCAAGCTTTGTAATTTTGTGGAGTGGAGAGGATACAAAGTTGTTTATAAGAGGTAACAACCTGATATGAGTCTAGTTTTATAGAGTTAGTTTCATTTGTGAGATTAAACTTTGACTCGATGGATTCCGTGAATGTCTTATGCAGATATGCCAGCCTGTATTTCTGCATGTGTATTGATCAAGATGATAATGAATTAGAGGTCCTTGAAATAATTCATCATTATGTTGAGATTCTCGATCGATACTTTGGCAGTGTGAGTAATTAAACTTTTTTCATATGTCAAGAGGATCAATATGACAATCTGTTTTCTGATTTATTGTGTTAAAGGATTTTGTAACCATATTTTGTTCCTGTTTCCAGGTCTGTGAACTGGACTTGATCTTCAATTTTCATAAGGTTTGTTCTTGTCTTTAAGACTCACCTTATTTGCATTGAAATTTTTTTTTTGTTAGGTGGGGGAGTCCTTCAAGGCGAAAGATTTCTGTCATATTAATATTCTTTATTAGAGTATATTCTGTCTCAGGGTTTGCAGTTTGTTTCCGAAATTTTCGTATTATGCTGCCAAATCGTGAATGATTAGCCGAAATAGAAACTTGCGTAGAATAACCTCAGTGATCCACTGGCTTCTTTTGACAAATTTTTAGATCACATGGATTTGAAAGTAAGCTTATTCACTTAATTGCTGCTACCTTTTAACAATGTAAGGCTTATTATATATTGGATGAACTTCTGATTGCTGGCGAACTTCAAGAGTCAAGCAAGAAAACTGTTGCACGGTTGATAGCTGCACAGGTATTGTTTCTTTTGGTTTCCTTTCTGTCATTGCCTAAATTTTGCTCTCATGCTTACGGCAATGTGTTACGGGATTTTTTAGGATGCTCTGGTGGAGACAGCAAAAGAGCAAGCGAGTTCAATAAGCAATATAATCGCTCAGGCCACCAAGTAGGGATGAACAGAATTGTTGTAACGGATCATTTTGAGGCACTATGATTATTGTTGTCCTATTTTTGTTTTTTTCACTAGTAAACAACCCAAATACACTTTTGGTTCTGTGTGTCTTTCTTTTTGGTTTTTGTTATTTGCATTTTGTGTAGCTGCTTCAGCTCCCCCCCACCCTTCCTGTTTTGCCTGGACTTTATTGTATTCTGTAAATCAGCAAGCTTTATTATACATCAATCCATATGTTTACCCGCTTTGCAAGTAAGCAGTCAATTTGTGCCTTGGTTGAAAATACCTTTTTTCACACGGTTTTTTTTTTTTTTTTTGGGTTTTTTTAATTTTAAGAATGAAAGGTTATAGATGAAGATATAGATGTGAAAAACTTATTCTTTTGACATGAGCAATGTTTGTATTTAAGAAAATTTGAAGTCTACGTCTCCATAGAGAGGAGGGGAAAAAAAAAAAAGACAAGTTAATTTATTAACTTGATCTTATTCTTCGATACAGCAAATAAGATTAAAGGGAAAAAAAACAACTTATGAACTTTGAGTAATTACAAAAATCTCCCCTCTATTATGACGTGGATTTTAAGTTATTTGATTAAACTCATACAAAAGGACTTTATTTTTTAACGGAGTATAGATTTTTAATGGAGTATTGATCAGGGGATAGGTTTGAGGTAAAGAGTTACAAAACTTGTAAGTCTGAGGATTCTTGTAATTAATTTCTTTATTATGTGCATGTCATGTAAGCTTTTATGTCAAAAAGACTACTGATAGTGGATGAAATTGTCAGGATTTCAAAATTCGGGCAACGGATGTTACATTTTTAAATTCGGGAAACAAAGTGCTACAAGAATTGTAGTTTGGGAGGAATTTTTGTAACTAATCCTATGAACTTTGGAAAAACCTTGTATTTGGAGAACAAGACCGATATCAGAAACTAAAGATATTTTATTCACGTTAAATTACAATACACTCAATGTCTAAAGTGCAACTTCGCTTGTTAAAATTCTTAGGCAATCTCTCTTCTTTACATAACTTAGGACAGCCACATTAACCTCAGTAATCCTGTGCATAAGTTCCTATTAGCTGTTTCTCTTGCCCCTTAATTGGGAACTTCGAAGTGAAAAGGCCTGATCAACCTCTCCTTTTCCAGTGAAGAACTATTCCATTTACATGATACACATTAGCATTAGTCATTCGTACAGATCCCAAGAGCAAAGCATTGTGATGACGATGACGATGATGATGGCATCACAAATCGTATTCTAAATGAACAGCAGCGAGACACAAGGCTTATAATCCTTCTTCTTCATAATAAGTTGAAGCCACCCATCAGAAAATCTCCATATCCATTGCATTAACAAGTACTCCGTCGTCGTCCCAACTCACATTCTTAGCACCAGCATCTTTTCCCATCAGTTGAAGAGGCGCATCCAAAGGAGGTGGGCTCTACACACAGATTAAACATGCTTTCAAGATATGTAAACTTGCGTTGTAGACTCTTTCTTAGCCACCAAGTAGTGTTTTCATGCTATTGGCAAGATTTAAATCCTGGTACTCGTAGATCATCTTTGGTATTTTTGACAAGCAAGGTTAGATTCCATTACTTCAGGTGATACCAAAGGTTTATCCTTAACAAGAATACAAATTAAAAAATAAAAATGAAGAGCAAAAAATGGATATATTGTTACCATGCAGCGGATCAAAGGCCAACTAATTCCACGGAAAAATGGATGTTGTTTGATTTCGTTCGCACCCAAAGTTGATCCTAGACGATTTGCAGGGTCTCTTTGCAGTAATGCATTAATCAACTGCCTCGCTGCAAGACTTACCTGTTAGTAAAGAATGTCAGTTGCTGCATAATCGGCTCAGATATAACAAACAACGCAATAATATCCACTTATAAATCAGAATGGCCTTCAACAGTCCAACCAGTATTTGCTCTGAAACTCGACATTGACTTTAAAGACCCTTCTTTTTTCCTCTTTTAAATGTGGAATTAAGTTACAAAATATAAAGGACTAACTAGTGAAACACCCACTACATAGCTCCTCTGCCCCTACCAAGAAAAAAAAGACCTTGCCCAGTACTGCTATAGAAAATGCAAGGCTGTTTTATTTGAGAATTACCGGAATACTGCTCGGAAAAGTGAGGTCTTTGTGCAGGATGTTCCCAAATGTCTTCTGCCTATTTTTCCCTCTAAAGGGTGTGCGACCATAGAGCATCTCGTATAATAGGATGCCTGAATTCCAAAGCTCATTAGAGTTCATGTACAAAATTAGGCTGCAGATATTCAATTATTATAATGACTTAAATACACACAAACACACATGCATGCATGTAAACATACATCTTAACCTTCGTAAATGGAGTCAATCCAGGTGAAACTTACCGAGAGCCCACCAGTCAATAGCACTACTGTGTCCCACACCAGTAATAATTTCCTGAAATCAAGCCGCTGTAAGAACTTTGAAGAAGATATAGGCAGATCATCTATATTGTTATAGTTACTGAAGTAAACCTATATCTAACATTACCTTAAGTTATGCGAGAATATTCTATCAAACATGATCAAGGGTACATGTGGAACACTAGTGCAGCTACCATGTATTAAAGCTTCTATATACTCATAGGAACAATTTAAAAGCTTAAATTATTGGAGAACATGGTTGAACTGCATTTGATATCTTGATACCTAGCTGCCTTTTTCTATTTATCACCTAACTCGTACACTCATGCATATGCTGCACATAATGAGTGACCCCACATCCATGTTCTGCTCATATGTTTTTCTCCTTTCATGTTGTCTTTCAAATGCACACATAAAAGCATCCATTAAGATTTATGTTACGATATTATTGCGCCAAGATTCCAATGCCATAGCATGTTTTTTTCTTTTACACTAAACTATTTGTTTAATGAGCATCAAGCACCAAAATATTAAGCGTAGTTGAAATTCACCGTACAGGAGCAATGTACTCTTCAGTTCCAACGAAAGAATTTGATTCAGTATCTGGCTCTGCAACAAATATAGGCGGTGGCTGGCTCCTAGATCTCCTTCTCTTACTAGGCTGTGATTGTTTAATAACCTGCAAAACATATTTATGTATATAAACAAACAAAAAGAGCAAGTATTCCAGTTTGAGTAGATTTTGTTCCAGGGGTA
This sequence comes from Ficus microcarpa, assembly GCA_025413485.1. NCBI lineage: Eukaryota > Viridiplantae > Streptophyta > Magnoliopsida > Rosales > Moraceae > Ficus > Ficus microcarpa. Next base: position 6,944,865 of record CM046384.1, on the reverse strand, counting down.
GACTCCTAACATTAGCATGGCATTGGACGCATTTTCCATGCATTGGAAAGAAACTTAAAGATAATTTAATTATTCTTTTGTGCAAAGAGTGGCGAGTAAAAGAGTACCAAATAAAGCAAGCAATAAAGCGTTCTCAGATATAATGGCAAAGGCAAGGACTTGTAAGATCTAAGAAGAAATTATTCCAATGATATTGGAACCGTATTCCATCATGTGATCGCAACAAATGTTCCAATTCTGATGGATTATGACCAAGGAGAATTTTTCTGGCGTTTTTTTGACTACATGACTCAGAATTTTAAATGATCCTCCCACAAGAGGTTAACTCAGACTTCCACCTATACGAGTAGCCTGGTATGCTTTCGACTCAACCACTCACTCTTCCTGATTCTAGGGAACGAATAGAATTTGTGGATGACCAGCCTAACGTGGCTTTGTTAATATAATGGAGAAAAGAGACAGAGTCTCTTCCCAAAGTATCTGCAAGAGCAACATCCGTACCTGGGGTGTGCAGGAAGTCATAAATGACAAATCAAAATCTGCCAGTACAATGTGCCCATCCTGTTGTAGTAAGATATTTTCCGGTTTCAGGTCCCGGTAAATTATTCCTGTGTCAAAAAAAAAAAAAGATTAAAATAAGCGAATACCCCAAAGTGTGACGACTTCAACCAAAACACCCCCCCCTCCCCCCCCTTCTCTCCCCCTTCCTCTGTGGATCATCAGTCTAAACTCATTTTAGGCATCATTGTTATCTGAAACAAACAAAAAACCAAGAGGTAGTTGGATATTTCTCTTTTACATGTCAGGTTTCAAAAAATTATTTCCCTCTTCATATCACCCCTTTACCCCCAGTAACGTTAGTCTGAATATGTTGCAAAAAGAGTTGTGTGAGAATTGATATGACAAAGATGAATAATAAAACCAACCACATATCATTCAGAATTTTCCACTGATAAAAAGAACTTAAAATTACACTGATAAGGTGAACAAATATAGAATATGTTCGAAGGACCAGCTACCTAAGCAGTGAAGATATTCCAAGCCAATCACTACCTCTGCTGCATAAAACCTGGACATAAATTAATCGTCAAAAATTTTGGTGTAAAACATTGCCAATAAAACTGGTTTTACATGTTCCAGACAGGTAAGATATTACAATAAAATTGAAAATGGAAAAGAATTGCACTTTCCTTTATCACCTAATCAGTATTCCAAGTTAACCTTGATGGCGAGAAAAACAGGCAACAATTGGCTTTGTTTTTAAACATAAAAATATTTCTGGTGATACAAAAGGGAAGTGCTACTCTGGCAACTTTAAGATATCTAAACACACGCATATGAGTACCTTGCAGATTCCTCTTTAAACATTTTCATAGGCTGCTTATCAAGCAACGCAAATAACTCTCCACCAGGACAAAAGTCTGTTATCAAACAAACGTGTGTAGAAGTCTGAGGAGATAGAAAGATATTAGTTAACTTGATTGAGCACAATGAATCTGTAAGACAAGAACCGTGAAGAGACTTCTAATTGCACTAATGGAAAATGCTGCATATTAGAATTGACCCCGTCATCCCCACAAAACCAAATCCTTAATTTCCCACATTACTATTATGAAAAGGTAATTCATTCCTTCATGATTTGCAATTGTATAGTGAGTTTATAAGTACTAGATTGAGAAAATCCTTTTAGTTAAAAGAATTGAACTCCCCCCATCCGCAAATAAAAAGCTGTGGCTGTACGTTCGCTCATGTGTAAGTAAGCAACTATGTGTTTAGATTTCTAAAGTAGAAGAAAAGCTTGTGGGTCAAGATGAAAAACCTGAAATGAAGTGTATAACGTGGGAAGAAATGGATGATCCAGAAATGAAATGATTTCTCTTTCAATGCATGCTCGGTGAACCTGTACAAAAAACAAATAAGACCTCTAAGCAAAAATACACTTTCGTTGCTATGAATTCTTCTGCGCCACCAAAAAGGAAAAAAAAAAAAAAAGTTCGTGCAAAAATTGCAAAAATGCCAAAGACAAATTTGTGTATAACTCAAATTTCTAAAATCTGTTCACAAAACTGCAAAACGTCTTTCTGCAACCTATTGAAAAGTACATCCATGACTCGAAATTTGTAAATTTCTATTTTATAATCAGACCTTGTTCCGATTCAGCATTATTGACTTCTCCATAGCCTTCATAGCGTAAAGTTCACCTGTACCTTGTAGTTCAACTAGATGAACACTGCAAAAGTAATTTTATTTAAATCAGGCTAAGAACACAACGCCAAAAGTTTTTTGTTTGATTCTTCAAAAAGAGTGGTTAAGACAGACGGCGCTCAGTTGCAGCATTTCCAGAGCGACGCTACCATTCACCGTTCATTGATACTGAAATTGACAGCAAGCACTAAAAAAGGGAGAACATAAGTTGACTGTCTAGCTTATCGGGCTTACTTAATATGGTTGCTTCTTATTATACATAAGTTGGGTCATTTTCTAATCAGTTTCTAATTTTGTTCAGGGAATTTTCCAACATAAAATATTTTATCTTTATGACTGACGTCCCTTAAACAAAGAAAACCACCCATTTAACTTGTCCACGCTCACATGAAAAATAATCTCAATAAATTCTCTTACTATAAATTCATATTGAATGCTAACTGTCAGTTGCAATTGGAAAGTTGAGGCAATTTATAACAAACTTCAAAGCCTGGTTAAAGGTAGAAAGTTCTATCACCAACAGCTGTTTCAGATACCACCTGGTTACTTCACTAACATGTGGTAATAAAGAAAAGTCAAATTATACCTGCCAGTATCTCCACAACCCAATGGTTTCACGGGCTTAAAATGATGTAGACCAATCTTTTCACCTTGTGCAATGATCTAGTATGTCCAAATAACCAAATAAGAAGGGAGTAAAAACAAAATTACTAAAGCAGACAGCAGTAGATGCCAAAAAATACACACACACACACACACATGATACATTAGGAACAAATTTTGAAGATCAACAAATACCAGGAAGAATTAAAACTTGCATAGGTCACGGTAGGCGTTACCTTTTGAATTGCAATCCAAGAAGAACTATCCTTTCTGTGAGGCCTTGGGAAGACAGGCTTAGAGTGAATAGCCCACAAGTCTTCTGGTCTCTGAAAATGGCACAATATAGATATTGCATTAACTGCGATTGCTAAAGTGGTATTTGTGTCTCATGCTTCAATGACATACAAATGTAGCAGAAGATCTTAATGAATCAAATAACTCAAGAAACCCTCCAAAATTCATGCAGTTCTCAGACTCCTCATTCTTTTAACAATGGCAGTTTACAACTATGTTCTTAACCTTATTATAAAAATAAATTTGTCGACCCAAAATATATTCAATACACAATGTTTCTTAGAATCATTCTTATTTGGTTGATAAAATACGGCAGAGATTTTTAACTTTGATGTCTGATCACCAGGCAACTGAACACTGAATGATGCATTATTGAGTGATGAAGCCTCAACAAAAGCTTCAAGGTTATAGTTTGCAATGATAAGACATCACTATCAGCCTAAACAGAGAAGAGTACCTTACCAAGTTGGCATCAGGAAGTTCTCGGACAGCTTCATCAACATTTTCCGCAGTTGCTTTTACCTGATGAGAGAGAAATTAATGCTCAAGGATGAAATACTTGGAAAAATAAACTTATACAGAAAAACTATTGTACCAAGAGTAATGTAAGGGATACCAACTCCAATCCCAACTTTTTGAGTACCAACTCATGTTTCATATTTTTATTGAGAAATGCGATCAATTAATGTGGCAATATTTCAAACACTTACCAATGAAAATATGACAGCTCGTATGCCACATAGGTTGGTACTCAAAAGTTGGGATTAGAGTTGGTGTCCCAAGCATTTTTCTTGTACCAAGTACTATGAACAATTGCAGAATTAGAACTAGACTGTTTTCTGCTACTGCAGAATAGCCTTCAATAAGATCAATAAAATACATACATGTATATGTATTGATATAGAAGACTGGTATAACATACCCCCGCAGACACAGTTACAGTATACTTCTAAATTTCTATTCTGATAATGAAAATGTATCAACCTATTATGGTATAAACATTCACAAAATTGTTCATGTAAAGTAGAGATGTGCATTCATATCTGTGTGTACTGATACATCGGCCTCGACACTTTTACTGCATAGCTTTATTAATGATCGTTGAGAGACACTCAAGTATACATGACTCAGATTTTCATAATTAAAATTAAAATGAGTGGGTTTCTTTCTACTACTCAATCCACAGCAAGAAAGGTAAAATATTCTAATCAAGGCCTTATGTTAGTTCAGTTCTATTACTTTAAAAAAGAAAAGCCAGGACCAACCAAAAAATACGTCATTCAGGTGTTCTAAAAAATAGAACCGTAGAATATACATACCAGTTTAGCACTTTGTTGCTCTGTACTCTCCGAAAGGCGATTTCGTAGAGGTTCCACATGATCACTTCCATCCAGTTGGACACCAATAAAGTATTGAAGATCACCCTACAAATGCAGGATGAAGTTAAGGATGGAATCTGCATTATTATTTTATAAAATTGAACAGAAAAAAAAAGGGGAAAAAGATTATCTAGATAAAACTGTTCCATTTTGAATGTAGAATAGTCACCTTTTGATCACGCATAGGTTGCAAGTGGAATAAATTCCAGAACTTCTTTCCTTCATGTCAAGAAAACATTGTAATCAATAATGAACGGAGTTTCAAAAATGTATATTTGAAATCTACTTGATAACTAAGAAACGAAGAGATGAAAATGGAACTCCAAAGAAATGGCAACTAAACTCTAATGAAAACTTTGTTCTATCTGGATGATGGCTCCAGTGAAATGCAATACTGATCAGAACGAGAGAGGGCGGAAAAAAGTTGAATGGGAAACGAGCCAAAATATAGTGCATAGTTACACCATATAATTTCAAAATTTTTACTTACCACTCTTGGTATAGTTGATCAACTGAACAGTTATCTCTCGCTGTTCCCTAATAGCATCTCTTATCTTCGAGACAGTTGCTTGATCTGTTTCAGGTCCTTGAAGAAATCTGCGACATGGATGAAAAATAATATTAAAAGGGAATAAAAATTAATAGCATCATGGAACAAATTCTTATCTAAATTTCTCTTGGTTCTTCTTAGACACATTAGTCTGAATTACAAGACAACTATAATGCGGAATTGGAGTGCAAATAATTTACTTACCTACAATTTCTTCCCAAAATTTCTTCACGTGTATACTCTGTCAATTCTAAAAAGCTGTCAGATGCAAATATCTGTCCAGAAAAGAGAAATTAAAGTCACTTTTAAGACCTGCCATGCACCAGTTTCCAAACCCCACAATTGGAATGAATACTAGTGTTAAACATGAATTAAAAGGGTAATATTGATTTGGTGTTTACCTAAAAGAAAGCTGCTGTGAATAAGGAAAGGGGAAAAAGTTTTAGGTTTTAGAGCTAAAGAGGTAGCTGAAGATGTGGAAATTAATGAAAACATTATTTAACCTTTTTTCACAGGACCAATGTAAGTTCGTCATATGGTGAATGAAAAGCAGTTTCTTACAATCGGGTTATCAGGAAGTCTAGGATCTGTAATGACGAAATTCTTTTCAATGCGCTCCAACGTGGTTGCCAAGTCAATTCCTTGACGTATATCCCTTTTTCTTTCAGCATGCTCCCAACTGTCAGTGCGTTCAATGTCCCTAGTCATCAAAGCTTCTACTTCAAGATCTGGTTTTTGTTCTCGCTTCACTGATGAGCTCAGAGAACTCCCCTTTAACCTGAAGGAGAACCATTCAGTAAAAACATTCATCCGACGAGCCTCAACCACACTCCACACTGTCTAGTGATTGAGCACAAACGTATACATATTGCAGTAGCCTGGGGAAGTAGAAATATTGTAATACAAATCAGCCTTACTTTGGCCACCAAACATTGGAGTTAGAAAACTCACCCCATCAAAGAAATGCGCGCAGAGTGTCTAAATTTCTTGCTTGCATCTAGGATATTCGGGTGAGATGCATCACTTTTCGGATCAACTTTGGGGGTTCGTCTACCAGGTGTATTCATGCTCATTGTTTCAACAGATTCAGGAAGAATGTAATTAAGGTTGAACTTATCCTGTTCTTCATGCTTGCCGAGAATGTCATGGCTCAGACTCCGTGTGAGAGATCGCGGATGTTTAATAGTTTGGACAACCTCAGTGATGGAATCTAAAGCTTTCTCCTTCTGACGAGCTTGTACGTGAAATTGAGTCTCAGATGATTAGACCTGAATTCACTCCCATTAAAATAAGACACTTAAAATATATGCTTACCATCATAACGAATTAGTGACTTGGGCAATCCATTAGGCCGCAACACCTTGTCATTCACTCCTTCCGTATATTTGCTGACCTCAACCTGCATTCTGTGAATATGGAATTGGGAATTAATATATTTATCAAAAGAAAATGGATGATATAGAATAAAATTCAAATAAAACGTCGCCAAACAATAGTAATATAAATAAAAAGTTACGTATGACTGTCCAGAAACAAATTTTATTTATCTCCATAATTTTCATTTTAACCATCTGATCTCAAAATGATAAAATCGTTAGGTCTAAAGAATACAACTCCTTAATAGAAAACTGCAGGATATATTATATTCCCAAACTCTTCATTTCTCATTAAACTCAGCTTCCTCTGTTTCCTAGTAGGAATTCCTTCATGTTCTGAACCTTGTTCCTTTTATAAGCCATATGCAGACACTTCAACTAAGAAAAGACACAATGCAGTTCAAAACAACGGTGATAATCAAAATACCCAAAAGAGAGAAAAAAGGCACTCACCCAATAAACTTTATGGTGTTTCCGCGATCATCTTTGATCGGAGTGATGGTGAGAAGATTCCAGAAAGGAGTGCCGTCCTTCTTGTAGTTCAAGAGTCTGCCACAGTAACTTTGCCCGCTCTTCACGGCGTTCCGAATTTTCTCCACTTCCTTCTGGTCCGTTTCGGGCCCCTGAAGAAATCGACTGCAACCAAACACATCTGAGTGTTACTTTCTTGCATTAACTTCGCTCAATTTCAGTTTCACCACGAACACTACAATTCTTTTCTCCTTTTTTTTTTTTTTTTTTCTTTTTTGGGTCGAACATCTGAAACCCTAATCCCCAAAAATCACGAGCAGGAAAAGAGGACGACGCCATTGAAGGATCTAAACTCCGTGGCCGGAAATCTGAAGTCTTCCGAACTCCAGATCTTGAGCGAGCCATAGCCTCTAAATCTGAATGCCTAACTCGGACCTAATCGAAAACTTTGAAAAATGAGGCAAATCCCCAAAAATTAAGAGCAGGAACAGACAACGACGCCATTGAAGGACGTGAATTCCATGGAAATCGGCTACGGTTAGATTCAGCGACAATGCAGAGCCAGAAATCTGAAGTCGTCGTAGTCCAGACCTTGAGAGAGAACTATTACTCTATGAATCTGCGCGGGCTTTACCGTTATGTAACGATTTCGGCGAGGACAATCTCTTTTATAACGGCTAGTTTTGGTGTAGGCGTTACGCGGTCTTATTTTTTCACTAATATTTTATTGTTTCTTGAGCTTCAAGCTTTGGAGTTATTG
>CM046384.1:6927023-6937127 GCA_025413485.1 Ficus microcarpa | reverse complement strand
GGCCACGCGACCGACCAGCGGCTCGACCACAGGGCACCGTGACTGGCCAGCGGCTCGACCACAGGGCCCAGCGGCTCGACCAGAGGGCCACGCGACTGACCAGCGGCTCGACCACGGGGCCCCGTGACTGACCAGCGGCTCGACCAGAGGGCCACGCGACTGACCAGCGGCTCGACCACGGGGCCCCGTGACTGACCAGCGGCTCGACCAGAGGGCCACGTGACTGACCAGCGGCTCGACCACAGGGCCCCGCGGCTCGACCACAGGGCCCCTTGACTGACCAGCGGCTCGACCACGGGGCCCCGTGACTGGCGAGCGGCTCGACCACAGGGCCCCGTGACTGACCAGCGGCTCGACCACAGGGCACGTGACTGGCCAGCGGCTCGACCACAGGGCCCAGCGGCTCGACCAGAGGGCCACGCGACTGACCAGCGGCTCGACCACGGGGCCCCGTGACTGACCAGCGGCTCGACCAGAGGGCCACGCGACTGACCAGCGGCTCGACCACGGGGCCCCGTGACTGGCCAGCGGCTCGACCAGAGGGCCACGTGACTGACCCAGCGGCTCGACCACAGGGCCCCGTGACTGGCCAGCGGCTCGACCAGAGGGCCACGCGACTGGGCAGCGGCTCGACCAGAGGGCCACGTGACTGACCAGCGGCTCGACCACAGGGCCCCGTGACTGGCCAGCGGCTCGACCAGAGGGCCACGCGACTGGGCAGCGGCTCGACCAGTGGGCCACATGACTGGGCAGCGGCTCGACCAGGGGCTGACCAGAGGGCCACATGACTGCCCAGTGGCTCGGCCAGGGCAGTCATGGGCGTGGCCGAGGCCTTGGCTTGCTTGGCCAAGGCCACAAGCGCATGCATGCGCACAGGCAGAGGCTCCCCACGCCCACATGGGCGTGGCTGGTCCAGTCAGTGGCTCCCTCGCCGCCCGCGGTGTTGCCGAAATGACTTTTTTCACCAAATCGTTTTATTTTTCCACTAAACCTGCCCATGTTATTGCTCCTAAATTCAATTTAGGATTTTTAGGACCAAACCCAACCAGCGGAAGGAAATTCCGAGTTAGAAATTATTTTTTATGATTTTCGGAAGTTTCACTTTGGAAAATAAAAAAAAATAGCAAACGTTATCCAAACGATCTGAAAATTTGCAGAATCCATATTCACATTATTCTTAGCTTGCCTGCAAAAAATCAGGTCAAAATTCCAAGTGTAGCTATGTGAACCAGGGTGATACCTCCTCGGAAAAATGATGTCTCCTAGTGCCCAGCCACAAAAAGCCCAGAATGCTCTTTAGGGGGGGTGCTCCTGTCAGCCCCCCCTACCCCCTGGCCAGGCTGGCCGCCCAGGCCCCCACGCGTCCCATGGGCGCGCGGGGGACGGGGCGAAGGCTGAAGCCAAGGGGTTACCGCCGACGGCCGTCCACCTCCGGGTGTGCGCCGGCGGCGGTGACAGGGCCGCCGGCACCGGCCGGCGGCAGCGGCGGCGGCGGCGGCGGCGACGGCGGAGACGACGACGACGGCGAGGATGGCGACGCCGGCGACATCTCCGGTGATGATTCCGGCGATGGCGCCGGCGGCGGAGGAGGAGCCGGAGACACCCACGGGGGCTATTTTTCCAAGCCGAATAGCCCCGTGATGCCCGTGGAAGGCCGTCCGAGCCAGGATGGCAGGCTTGAGGGTTTGTTGGGGGAGACCTAAATGTCCCCCGACGGCCTACGCGGGGGAGGCCGTAAGTGTAATACCTAGAATTTCATGTTGCCATTTTTCCTTCTATAAAGGAATTATGAGCATATTTTGAGATGTTTGCGGAAAAACTCAGTTAAGGGTTTTTCACACGTTTTACGGAGTCTTATGGCTTAATAAGACTCAAAATAGATTTTTAAGGTTAGAAAACGCCTTTTCAGGGCGAAAGGGGCGAATAGGGACGTTTTTCCGAAAAAGTCAAAGTTTGACCGAAAAGTCAACTTTGACCAAAAAGTCAAAGTTTGACTGAAAAGTCAACTTTGACCAAGAAAGTCAAAGTTTGACTAGAAAGTCAATTTTGACTAAGAGAGTCAAAGTTTGACCACGAAAGTCAACTTTGACCGAAAAAGTCAAAGTTTGACCGAAAAGTCAACTTTGACCGGAAAAGTCAAAGTTTGACCGAAAGTGGTCAACAGTTGACCCGACATTGGTAAATGCTGCAGTATTCGAAAATACTGTAAAATATGTCAGTATGGGCGGTATAGCCCAATTAGACAGTAGAATCACCCGATAATCAAGCATCCCTAGCAGTATTTAAGGCCAGACTGATATATTCAGTCAAGATATCATCCAAGGAGACCAATTTAGGTCAAAGGGCAAAAACGTCAAAATTTTCATTTTTGGGGGCAAAAATGTAAATTTTGAAATATATGTGAAGAAAGCCGAGGGACGTTATTAGATGAGGCCCAATAAGGAAATAATAAGTTTTACAAGAAGAAATCAAGAAATAGCCACTTCGAGGGCGAAAATGTAAGAATTTTGTCTTTCGGGGCAAAAATGTAAATTTTGGAAATATGTGATTTTAATGGAAGAAAATCACATAAAATCATGAAAAGATTGATATTGGAATGAAAAGTAAGCATTATGCCAATTTTTGGAATTTTGGGGCATAAATGCAAAATTTTCACTTTTGGGGTCAAAAGTGTAAATTTTGGAAAATTGTCGAAATGAGCGTGTGAAGTCCCTAAGATGATTATATCATCAAATAAGATGGGTGTGTTGATTTTTGGGACAATCGGACACCTAGAGGGTATTTTTGTAAGAATTTTCAGTTTCGGGGGCAAAATTGGAATTTTTGAAAAATTGGTGACATAAGCGCTTACCTCAGCCCTTACCTCAGCCCTGCCAGCACACCATTCCAGCTGCTTCTGATTCAAGTCCAGCCGTGAGCCTTGGAGAGAAAGGAAGAGAAAAGTCAAAGAAAATTAAAAAATTGGGGTCAAAAGTTTAATTAAATAAAAGTTGATCTTATCTCCTTTATTCTCCACCATGTGTGTCGACAAAGAGGACCAAGAAACCCAGAAAACAGCCAGCCATAGCCCCCCTTCCATCAGAAAAAATTCGTGAGCCAAGGGGAGTGAAATCCAAGCCAAAAAAATTTGAGAAAACCTTGTGTGATCTTCCATGGAGGGTCGGTTTTGGAGCTTCATGCAAGCAGTGGAAAATCTGGATTTTTCCAGAAATTCTGAGCAGCTACAGCCGTCCATGGAGGAAGGAGAAGAGAAGAAAAATTTCGGGCCCAAGCTTGGGGGTGAGCCGAGCAAGGTGAAGGGAACCACCATGGAGCCTAGAAGGTGATTTTGGTGTTGTGTGTGGGCTGTTTTCAGCCATGAAAGAGTGCAGAATTTTTGGAAAAAAATTCGTGGGTATGGGCTGTGAAGGGTACGGCCATGGCAGCAAGCTTCACCAAGGGTTGATGAAAATTTTTGGTGTGGTTTGGTGAGCCAAAACAGCGTGTAGGTGCAGCCAACCAAAGGGGACAGATTTTGGTCCAAGAAAACCATGGGTAAGCTATGGTAAATCCCACTCAAACCCTAGAATTTTTAAGTGAAATTTCATGCAAGATTTGATGTTAATTATGTGTATTTATGTATGAGTGCTTGGCTGAATTTTGGAGCCCTTTTGGTGAGGGGGAGAAGTCGGCTGCAAGGTGGACAGCCATGGTGATCAGCCAAGGCAGTGGGAGTTCGGCCAGCCATGGGGGAAACTTCCAAAAATTTTTTGGTGAGGAACCCTAACTCTAATCTATGGTTTGAGTATTAAATTGAAGAGATTTATGTGTATTTTCAGCTATGGATTGTAAGGTTTAAAGTTCAGATTTTTATGGTATGCTTGCTAGGGTATGAGACTTGATTTAAGGGTGTATGTTAGCTAGATATGCATGCTAGGTTGTGTGCTTGTTTTTCTGTTTTGTGAGCTATGTTGTGCTTGATTTACTTGCTTGGTTTGCATGGTTAATGGCTGATTATGTCCCTGTTTAGGTGCTGCCATGAGTGGCTCATGTGCTAGGGTGATAGGTTTTATTTTTCGGTTTGGTCTTGTGATGCAAACCCTTGTGTATGTGCAACCCTAGAACATGCAAACCTAGGTTAAGTTATGGATTTTGGTTTGCATGGCCACGTGGGAATAACATGTCCAACGCATGTGGGACGTTAGACAATGTTGCATGTTGATGATTTAGGCTCCCGAGTGTTCGGTTGAGACGTAAAAGCAATGTAACACGAAACTGGCTACAGGTTCGGATCCAACCTCCCCAGTTTTCGTAAACAGAAAATAACAGGCCCTTAGAGGCCGAATTTGGGAAAGTGTAAAACACGAAAGTTGTTCGGAACAACTTTTGCTAGGGGGACACGCGAGCCGTTTTTCAAATTAAGGCTCCAAAGGCCTTCGAAAACACCAAAACCCGAGGCTCAAGCAATGACGTCCCCAGACTTAGTGAGTTCCAGGATCAGCCAGTTTCAACTCGAAACTGGTACTGATCTAGGCCGAATCAGGATTTTTGTTAAACACGAAAGTTTTAGCATTTTTCGAGGGCTAGAACTTTCGTGAAGAAACCTTTTTCAGATTACGCACCGATTTTAAGATAAAAATTGTTTTACCAAGGGTGCTCAGGAATCCGAATTTCCTGAACCACAAAGTTAATAAGTGTTTTGAGAAAAATGATTTTCTACCTCAATTAAGTGATTTTGACCACGAAAATCGTTCCAAAGGCGGTTTTCGACCTAAAATGATTTTACGAAACATAAAACCAAGATTTCGGATTTTATAAAGTAAGTTATGAATTTTTACACAAAATGTGATATTTTGGGATTTTATTCCTAAGTATATTTCTAAGTTAAGAAATATGATTTTTCAAGATAAGTTTTAAGCATACGACTAGTTCACGAATGGTAATCGAGTGTTAGACTCGAGTTACCGGGTCAAGCCCGAGACCCAAGAGGTTGACCCGAGGGGGTTGACCATAGTTGACCAAAGTTGACCATGGTTGACTTTTGGTTGACTTTTGGTTACTGAGTTTAAGTTATTATCCTCACGGGTTATCCAAAGTAACCCCGAGGGATACCGTTAGCTAAATAAAGGGTTATCAGATATAACCCGATAATTCGGATATAGATTAGAACCCGTAGAGGTTAGTTGGCTTAGCACGCCAGGTTACCGTTGGTAACCAAATTAGATGCTTTGCACGTAAGGGACATACAACCAAATCATGTAAACATTGTTGGTTTGTTTACCTGCATTTTCATGAAGTCTTAGTAGATCTGTCCTTGTTAAGCAGGCAGAACCTGCAGCTGTGCCAGGAATGGAACAGCACTAGGAAGGGACAGTTAAGCAAGAACGTATGACGGAAAGGTAAGTACAATTCCGCCTACGGCATGAAAACATGTTAGTTGCATGAATAGGATGTCATGATTTATGATGATATGTAGTATGTCATGTTATGTATGTTCATGTTATGTATGTCCATGTTATGTATGTATGTATGATGTTGTGGTATGTTATGTGTTATGTTTATGTGTATGTTATGTATGATTCATGTCATGTAGTATGTTATGTATGATTAGGTTATGCATGTTCATGTCATGTTATGTTAGATTTTATGCATCATGTAGCATGTTCACGTAAAGTAAGTCACATGGTAATGTATGAGACAAGTTAGGTAGAACATGTTGTGTTATACTGACTTCGCCTTCGTGGTAAGTTAAAACGGCGTGTTCCATGGTTGCATTGATATGGCTGGACTGCCACCACTACTCCATGTTAAACTGTGTGTTTCATGGTTTGAGTTGGTTAGGACGGACCGCCTTCAATCTCTCCATGGTTACATACCGAAGTATACACATACATGGTATAATAGCAAGATAGGATCAGATTAGATCTAACCAGTAGAGACACCATAATTAATTTTAAAATAAATTATAATTGGTTCACGCTTTTCGTGCATTAGTTTGCATGCGGATAGGACATTGTGCTTACTGAGCTTTTTAGCTCATAGTTACTTTCATGCTGTAGGTAAATTCCTACCGGCACTGTCTGATACAACTGTGGAGAGATGGCGCAGCGGAATGTGAAACGTGGGTATGGACTGCTACGCAGTTTCCAAATATGTTTAAAATGAAAATGTGTTTTCATTATTTTTCAGTATGTATGTTTATGATCAAGTTATTGCAGTTCATGGTATTATTCAGTATGTATGTATGCATGTATGTATGTATAGAGCTTTCCCATAGGTGAAGCTCAGTACTCGAGTGAGTACATTTTAAGTTAAATTTTATAAAAGAAAAACAAGTTTGAATTATGCTTTAATAGAATTTAAAGTTTTATGATTTCCGCAATCAACGTTTTTAATAACGATTTATAAAAGAAAAAGAAAAAAAAATTTACTCTAGAAATTGGGTAACTTAATTTTTAATCAAGCAAGATAAGCAAGTAAGTTTAATGTCACGGTCCGAAGCGAACGCTCCGGGTTCGCGCGGTCGGACTCCGCGTGGATCTGAGAGGCGACGAGTCGGGGCGTGACAGAGGTGGTATCAGAGCAAAAGGGTTTTCAAAGGGTTTTTGTCTTTGAACAAAAAGATTTCCTGCCATCCAGTTTCACAATTCTGCCGCCAGCGCCACAGTCTTGTAAGTTGTCTTCTAACTCTTTGTAGTTATAGGATTAGTATAAAGACCTGTACCTGGTTTTAAACCCAGGTTAGATTTATTAGGATCGGAAGGAGCAGCAGAGCTTCGTCGGCATTCAAAGGAATGGAGGAGCAGCTTCGCATCTTCGACAACAACCAGAGCAGAAGTTTCACAAGATGGAGAGTTTTCTCCGATTATGCGCAACAAGGACGCATTTTTCAGTTAAGTTACGTTGTCAGTCAACGACTAGACGAGAAGCCACCTCAGATCCTCAAATCAGTCAGATCAGATATGTAGCAGCTGATATGCTTACCCAGAGGATTTCATGAACCAGTACTGCCAACAGATCAGAGTTGTGCAGCAGAAGCGTGGTGGATACGCTATATTTGTGTTATGATATGAAGAGATCACGAGGAATCTCTAGTAAGATAAGATAAGATAAGAAAAGAGTATGAGTGATAGAAGTAGACGCTAGAAATTGGTTTGTCGTGGGAACGACGGAACCAAATTTCGTAGAAGTCTATCTTGCAACTGTTTTTCCCAAGTTGCAAAGATAAGTGCTAGAATAGCAATAAGAGATAAGATTGAATCCCGGTTGAGGGAGACTATGAGTTATGAGGAGTATAGATATTCCTAAGAATTAAGTTAAGCCCTTGTGTTATGAGGGAAAGTTGGAAGTAAATAGAAAGGTTTCTTTTATTCTAGCGGTAGTTAGATATTTTAGTATGCCTTCCAACGCATCACTGAACAATATTATGAATTTTCCAAAAATGACTAAACTATGATTTTATGTTAATGGAACCCCTTCACGTTAAAAGACGACCAAATCCTTGAGGAAGAAATTCCAAGATAGGGGTTGTCGCACTATAAGTTCCAAGTAGGAAACTGATTACGAACGGCCTTATGTAAAATAAAAGGGTTCTAGTAGCATAGATCAACTTTCAAAAGAGTATTAAAATATGATATGATATGTTTTCCAAGAGTGAAAACGATTTTTCAGTAAGTTTTTCAAGCAAGAACAAGCAGTATAAGTTATGTTTTCAAATGTGACGAGTTATTTTATATACTTGTCCAACTTTTTATAAATAGTTCTTGTGATGCAATAGGATAAGTATGTTCAGTATGATAAGTAAGCAAGTTAAGCAGTATGTAAGATGAATGTAAGCATGATAGTATGTAAGTATGTTAAGCATGATAAGTATGACATGATAAGTATGATAAGTATGATAAGTATGAAGATATGAAGTAAGATTATGGATTTCTGGGTATTTTGAAGAAAAGTCACCTAGAAGTATCAGAATTTTCGAGGACGAAAATTTTATAAGGAGGGTAGAATGTAATACCTAGAATTTCATGTTGCCATTTTTCCTTCTATAGAGGAATTATGAGCATATTTTGAGATGTTTGCGGAAAAACTCAGTTAAGGGTTTTTCACACGTTTTACGGAGTCTTATGGCTTAATAAGACTCAAAATAGATTTTTAAGGTTAGAAAACGCCTTTTCAGGGCGAAAGGGGCGAATAGGGACGTTTTTCCGAAAAAGTCAAAGTTTGACCGAAAAGTCAACTTTGACCAAGAAAGTCAAAGTTTGACTGAAAAGTCAACTTTGACCAAGAAAGTCAAAGTTTGACCAAAAAGTCAACTTTGACCGAAAAAGTCAAAGTTTGACCGAAAAGTCAACTTTGACCCGAAAAGTCAAAGTTTGACCAAAAGTGGTCAACAGTTGACCCGACATTGGAAAATGCTGCAGTATTCGAAAATACTGTAAAATATGTCAGTATGGGCGGTATAGCCCAAGTAGACAGTAGAATCACCCGTAAATCAAGCATCCCTAGCAGTATTTAAGGCCAGACTGATATATTCAGTCAAGATATCATCCAAGGAGACCAATTTAGGTCAAAGGGCAAAAACGTCAAAATTTTCATTTTTGGGGGCAAAAATGTAAATTTTGAAAAATATGTGAAGACAGCCAGGTAACGTTATTAGATGAGGCCCAATAAGGAAATAATAAGTTTTCAAGAAGAAATCAAGAAAAAGCTACTTCGAGGGCGAAAATGTAAGAATTTTGTCTTTCGGGGCAAAAATGTAAATTTTGGAAATATGTGATTTTAATGGAAGAAAATCACATAAAATCATGAAAAGATTGATATTGGAATGAAAAGTAAGCATTATGCCAATTTTTGGAATTTTGGGGCATAAATGCAAAATTTTCACTTTTGGGGCAAAAGTGTAAATTTTGGAAAATTGTCGAAATGAGCGTGTGAAGTCCCAAGATGATTATATCATCAAATAAGATGGGTGTGTTGATTTTTGGGACAATCGGACACCTAGAGGGTATTTTTGTAAGAATTTTCAGTTTCGGGGGCAAAATTGGAATTTTTGAAAAATTGGTGACATAAGCGCTTACCTCAGCCCTTACCTCAGCCCTGCCAGCACACCATTCCAGCTGCTTCTGATCAAGTCCAGCCGTGAGCCTTGGAGAGAAAGGAAGAGAAAAGTCAAAGAAAATTAAAAAATTGGGGTCAAAAGTTTAATTAAATAAAAGTTGATCTTATCTCCTTTATTCTCCACCATGTGTGTCGACAAAGAGGACAAGAAACCCAGAAAACAGCCAGCCATAGCCCCTTCCATCAGAAAAAATTCGTGAGCCAAGGGGAGTGAAATCAAGCCAAAAAAATTTGAGAAAACTCTTGTGATCTCCATGGAGGGTCGGTTTTGGAGCTTCATGCAAGCAGTGGAAATCTGGATTTTTCCAGAAATTCTGAGCAGCTACAGCCGTCCATGGAGGAAGGAGAAGAGAAGAAAAATTTCGGCCCAAGCTTGGGGTGAGCCGAGCAAGGTGAAGGGAACCACCATGGAGCCTAGAAGGTGATTTTGGTGTTGTGTGTGGGCTGTTTTCAGCCATGAAAGAGTGCAGAATTTTTGGAAAAAAATTCGTGGGTATGGGCTGTGAAGGTACGGCCATGGCAGCAAGCTTCACCAAGGGTTGATGAAAATTTTGGTGTGGTTTGGTGAGCCAAAACAGCGTGTAGGTGCAGCCAACCAAAGGGGACAGATTTTGGTCCAAGAAAACCATGGGTAAGCTATGGTAAATCCCTCAAACCCTAGAATTTTTAAGTGAAATTTCATGCAAGATTTGATGTTAATTATGTGTATTTGTGTATGAGTGCTTGGCTGAATTTTGGAGCCCTTTTGGTGAGGGGGAGAAGTCGGCTGCAAGGTGGACAGCCATGGTGATCAGCCAAGGCAGTGGGAGTTCGGCCAGCCATGGGGGAAACTTCCAAAAATTTTGGTGAGGAACCCTAACTCTAATCTATGGTTTGAGTATTAAATTGAAGAGATTTATGTGTATTTTCAGCTATGGATTGTAAGGTTTAAAGTTCAGATTTTTGGTATGCTTGCTAGGGTATGAGACTTGATTAAGGGTGTATGTTAGCTAGATTGCATGCTAGGTT
>CM046384.1:5506963-5532793 GCA_025413485.1 Ficus microcarpa | reverse complement strand
AAAATAAAATAACACAAAATTATTCCTCATGCGTTGAGATTGGGCTGGGCCTTCTCTGATTTTGGGCCTTTTGCCTCTCTGGCCTTCATAGTAAATCACTGGGCCCAATCTGTCTTACCCGCCTTTTGCCATTTTCGCGCCTTAATCTCTTTTCCCTCTTCGTCTTCAACGGCTGGTCACTTGCTCAGCTCTCTTCCTTTCTCAGCAAGTATACCACAAGAATTTCCAATTCCTCAAACCTCAAACCCCTAACCACAGTTAGGGTTTTTTTTTTTTTTTCCCTCTCTTCTTCGGAATATCGTAGCACAGCTAGGGCAACAATGAGGAGAGGGAGTTACGAACCTAGAAGCAAAGCTCTGTCGCGGATTCCAACTTCGTCTCGGCAAGGTTTTTTCATGGCGTTTAGGGCTAAGATTCTAAATTCCAGAATCGATTTCTTTTTTTTTTTTTTGTTTCTGTTAATTGTTGCGAATCTGATAATTCAATTTCTTCATGTTTTTCCTTTTTTTTTTTTTTTTTTCATCTCAGATATGAGACGAGGGAAAAGAGTGAAACTTATGGATATTGATGTTGATAATAATCGTATGAATCTCAATTTCAATGCTTCTTCCATGCCTGTAGAAGTGAAGAAAACAACAAGATGTGAGTTTCTTGTTAATCTCTTCTTTTTCAAGTAACAAAAGTTGTTTTTTTTTTTTTTTGCCCCCCTCAACTTTGGTTTTTTTCCTCAACGAAAATGACACTAATTGCAATGATTGATGATCTGATACAAAAGTTTTAAGCAGCTAATGATGCGAAAACTTCGGAATACGCCTTCTTTAAGAAATTAAATGAAGTTGCAGGCCAAAAATTTGCTTCTCACATAGTGGAAGGCGAACCGAATCGATCCAATGAGTTCGGGTTGAGGAACCCTTCAAGGTCAAGAGGTAAATCGATCAAGAACTCATAATTGATTTGGTTTTTATGTCATTTCTAAGCTACCATAAGTCAATTTTTATTTGCCTATCGGTTTGTGACTAATTGTGTTTTGTGCAGAAAACAACAATGCTGTCAATAATAAGGATGTCAGATCGTCATTACTGGTTGAAAATGCTACACCTGGTAATTTCGTCTTTCCTTTCCGTGTAATCATTTCAAGTTCAGTATGCATAAAACTTGTTTTGATTAGTTTTTACAGAACCAAAGCTTACGTGGGTTGATCTTGGAATTTGTACGAACTAAGGATCTGAAATGTTTGTTCTTGTATTGTGGTAAAACTACGTCAAAAGCTATGAAATTATTTCCTGGAAATAATGAGTATTTCTTTTTGTTCATAGATGTGCGTACGAAGAAAGTTTGTGCAACCTTTGAGGATGTACAACGGAATCAGGAAGATAGAGAAGAAAATTGTCCCTCTTTGAGGCTGGAAGGTAAATATTTGTATCAGAAACTTTTGCATAAGTTAATCCTCTATTTGGTGGCCAAGGGAAAATCAGAAGAAAGTAGAGTATCATGAAGAAATCTGTCACAAAAAGAAAAAGAACATCATGAACAAACGGGCTTTATTGTCAGTTTCAGAAAAATCTTTCACTTTATTGTAACCAATCTCTAGTCTTAAGCTCGCTTTGCAGGATTCGTCGCTACCTCTTCAGTAGAAGGAAAAGGGTATTTTTTTAATATCATCATTTTATGATATTGCCCTCTTCTCTTGGAAAATAAGGTTTCATTTGCTAGTGTAACAACAAATTTATTTCTAGTCTTCCCGAACTCACGATAAACAAGCCGAAGTTTTTACAAGAAAAAGATAGAAACTACATCATTGGGTTAGTGTCTCCTTTCATGGGGTTTAGGGCCAAGTTCTAGATTTCAGATTTGATTGGCGAATTATTTGTTTCTGTTAATAATTACGAACCTAATAATTGTATTTCTTCCTGTTATTCTACTTCTTCACCTCAGACATGGGCCGAGGGAAGAGAGTGAAACTTGTGGATATTGATGTTGATAATCCCGTGGAAGTAAAGAAGGCAGTGAGATGTGAGTTTCTTTCTTTCTTTCTTTCTTTTTTTCTTCTTCCAATTTTTTCCAATTACAAAAGTTCTTGTCCTTTTCTCAATTTTTGGGTTTTTTTTTCCTCAACAACAAATACAATCATCACAAATTGCAAAGATCGATTGTCTGATACAAAAGTTTTAAACAGCTGCTGATGTGAAAACTTCTGAATTCGCCTTCTTTGAGAGATTGAAGGAAGACACAAGTCAAAGATTTGCTTCTCACATAGCGCATGGTGAACCGAATGGGTTCGGATTAAGGAACACTTCCAGAGCGAGAGGTAAATTGATAAAGAGGTAAATTTGATGATGATATTGTTAACCTGCGATGATAATTATCTGCAGAAGAGTTTGTTGTTTCTACTGTCCAGCAGAATTTTTTTCTGTGACAATATGAAAAAAATTAGAGAATTTTTATTGTTGTACAGTTAAGATGGGATTTTTTTTTTTTTATATGAATAAGAATGTGGGTTTTGAACTCTATATACATTGTAATGCAGTAAGGTGCGCTAGGCTTTTAAGTAAACTTATTCTTCCTTTGAAAATATTTCATAATGCAATTTAACTAGTTGTAACGTTTATGACTAATTGTCGCCTGTGCAGAAAACAACAGCCTTGTAAATAGTGGCTACAAGTATGTCAGGTCCTCCTTGCCAGTTCATAATGCTACACCTGTTAATTTCATCTCATTTAATTCACCGCTTGGAGATGCAGCTGAGACAAGAAAGTCAGGTATGCTAATGGGGCTTTCCTTTTTGTCTAATCATTTTCAATTCAATATGCATAAAACCTGTTTGATTAGTTTTTACAAATCATTGCTTACTTGGGCTCTTTAAATTTTATCTTTTCTGGTTGATCTTCAAATTTTAATGAACTAAGGATATGTATCGTTTTTCTATTATTGTAAAACTACGTTAGTGTTCCCTTTGTCAAAGGCTTTGAAACTATTTCCTGCAACTTATGAGTATTTCCATTTGTTCACAGATGTAAATACGAAGAAAATTTGTGCAAACTTGGAGGATGTACAATGGAAACAGATGGATAAAGAGGAAGATAGTTACTTTTTGAAGCTCGAAGGTTAGTATTTGTATAGAAACTTTGCAAAAGTCAATCCTCTCTTTGGTGGCCAAGGGAAAAATTAGAAGAAAGTAGAAAATCATGAACAAATCCATCAAAAGAAAAGAAAGAAAGAATGATCATCATTAACAAACGGGCTTTATTGTAAGTTTCAAAGAAACCTTTGACTTTATTTAGCCAACCAAGCTCTAGTTGTAAACTCGCTTCCTGGGATTCCATGCTACCTCTTCAGTAGATGGCGGAATGCATTTTTAATCATTATTTTATGTACGTGATATTGCCCTCTTCTCTAAAAAATAAGAATTTCATGTGTTTGTGTAACAACAAATTTATTTCAAGCCTTCAGGAACTCAACATAGGCATGCAGAAGTTTTCACTAGAAAAAGACAGAAACTAAATCGTTGGGTTACAGATGTCTCTTTTCCTGAAATTGATGGACTCTGTTCGACAGGGTTAGACTCACAATCACTAGTACTTTTGTACATTTTCTTTCTTTAGTTTTTAACTCAAGAAAATTGGAAATTTCTCAGGCATGATGTTGTTTCCGTGCTTCTCAGTCGGCTGATTCCAGAGAGCAAAGATGGCAACGTATCCTCACTTATCGTTTAGCCATTGAAATGAACTTTTTTTTTTTTTTCTAATGTTTAGGTTGCAAACAAAAGTTCTTACTCTTGCAGAATGCCAAAGATAATAAATTTGGCCAAGTGGACACTGATGACAGATGTATATTAGCTGCATACCCCGAGTCAGATATTCACTGCAAACAACTTCAGTGGGTGCCTACAAAACATTTTACGGATCTTGAATTTGGGCCCTATCTCGATGAGACTAGACCCCTTAGTCGGCCGAACAGAACAAGGGAAAGGATTCTCTATTTGGATACTCCACATAACCATGATAACAACAACCATGATTGGTACAGAATAGGGCAATCCGACACTGAATTAGTAGAAGGAAATTGGGCTTTAAGCACTGAAAGGGATCTAAGTTTCTCGTTTCCTTTCGGAAGATTCAGGTTCATTGAACCTGTTAAAGAGCTCAATTATTTCCCTTCACCAAACAGATATCTGGTTGGAAACCAATCAGACACGCCTATGCTTGAATGGGATTTGGACGATAACAGAGTTGAAAGAGATTTTGCTCGAACTTTCCAAGATATAGAGACGAATGCACGTCCAGCATCACTGTTACCATGGGTTGATAAGGATAAGCTTAATGTCGGTGAGCTGTTTTCAATATCGAATTTTCATTTTGATGAAGAATCTGGAAGGTCATTGCCTCTCTCTCGTGTATCAAGTTACCACAACCATGAATATGGGGTACAGATTCTTGAAGACAAGGAAGAGGTATCTCTCGACTCAAACCGTATTCCCTTAACCTTATCATGGAGCGGTAACTATTCGGGTCCACCTATAGATTGGTACAATGGCACTAGTTTTCCTCACCAAGAAGACTGGTTTATGAGCAAATTTGTTGGCCGGGGGCATCATAATTCCCAAACAGAAGACCTCCTTTCCTCTAGACTCGTTATCGATTTGGGATGCAAGTATTTTCCCATAAGTGGTTTTCCACAAGAGCACCATTCATCTCCTTGTCACGCTCTTGAATATCCAGGAAACCATAGGCTTGAGAGTTGCCGAGACAATTCAAATCATAAAGAGAGACATGCTCATTTTGGTGAAGAATCTCAACGTGATGTTAGAATCCACGAGTGGTCGTCCTCTTGTTTCCAGATATCTCTGGACAGAGATGAGGCATTTCCCTTGATACTTGATAGTTAGGTATACTAGTCAAAATTCAAATGATAGAAATGAATTTCCCTTTGCCAGAAGAATAAAACTTCATGAGTTTCTACTTGCTACATCGTTCAACCTAAACATTCGATTCGGTTTGAATGAATACTTCAAGGCAACATTATTGAAACGAAACATGGCATTCATATCCATGATGGGGTTTGATTAAGCTCCCTTTTTCCATGTTCTTTCTTTACTCCAAATTCAATGCTTTTCTCTCTTTTTGAGACATAAACTCAATGCTTTTTTAGAGCTTTGATGGAGCCTAACAGCCAACAAGAAAATAATTTTCACTATGAAGAAGTATGTCAAGAGCTAACAACAAAACCGCATCGGAGCAGGGATTAGACAAGCTCGAAGTGGTACTGTTGGCTATATTTCCCGTTCAGGAAATGGCGTAGCCCACTTTTTAGCTAGTCTTGTCTTTTCCATTTTAGATTCTTCATTTTGGATGATTTTGTTCCGTGAAGTATTAGACATCCTTCTACTGCTAAGTGAAGTTCATTCTTCTACAACTAACCAAAAAACAGCATTCCAAGTGTCCTAATCTTTTTGTCTATTCTTATAATTTTTTGAGATGTTTTTTTTTTTTTTTTTCCATGATAAAATGATAAGCCATCCAAAAGTCCACTCAACCACCTATACTATGCACCTGCTCTCCTGCATATTGAAATTGTATTAGAGTTAGATATTGGTGAGTATATTATTTAATAAATTAATTTAATGTCGGGCCCTTGGAAATTCCTTATCACCCTCAGATTTAGATTTTAAAACAAATTCAGCAGAAATCATGGTCAGCCTTGACAAGTCCAAATTCTCCACCTCATAAAATATAGAAAATATATAATAAAATGATTATTTATAGTTTCTCTTGGCCTTGGGTTCTGTGATCTGCTTTCCCTCTATCCATCTTTTTTCTTTTTTTAGAGGGCGCTTTCCCTTGTTTTGTTGTGAACGTCCTCAAACGATTCTCTTGTTCCACCAAAGCAAATATGATTAGAAAATTCCATAGATTTTGAACCAAATTACTTAATTTAACAACTAATAACTTAATTATGTATTAATTTACCATCATACAATCACCTAATATCATTATTGCATCAGAATTTTCAATTACTAGGTATACCAGCTTCCTTAACTTTCCACAACAGAAGAACAACTTTTCTTCGGAGCTAAAAGTTTAGTAGATGTAGAAGAAGATACGTTTTAATAATAGAAAGAAGAGTGAATTCTATCGTATTGCACGTCAGACAAAGCTGTTCCACAATTTTCTACCAAAAAATAAAAAATAAAAATAAAAATAAAAAATTGTTCCAAAATTTTTACCTCGATTTGCCAGAGGTAATGCCAATCCGAATCATCAACCACAACCACTACATTAACTTTAACACTCACACGATATTAAAGAGTAACTGTTATTATTATTATTATTATTATTATTATTTTGACAACCAAACTAGATTATTATATAAGAGTAATTGTTTCATTCATAGACGTTGACTTGAGAGATTTTACCGGCGCAAACTGGCTAGCACCTTCATTAACCAAAAACAAAAATTCTTGTTATAGAAATCGGCCGCAGGGTAAATAACAAGTTTTAAAAAACATTAGACCTAACTAGTAACAAATAATAAATTCACCAGATAAATTATTGATTTATTATAAATAAGTTATTTATTCCTTTCAAAAAAAAAAAGTTCCTTCTCCTGTAAATTTACCGTTTTACTAATAAATTTTCTATTTAATTAATGAATTTGATATTTATTTTAAATATGATAAAACCCTACTATTTACTTTTAATTATTTTTGAAAAAAAAATACTATTTACTATGATTTCTCAATCTTTTATGGTATTAGCTTCTAAATAAGCTTCTAATTTTTTCCCCGACCTTAATCTTTGTAACTCAAGTATATGACGTTGATATTTCACTATAGTATAAAATGTGAAGTTTAAATTCTATCTCTCAATTTAAAAAAAAGAAAAAACCCTTATATCAATCATCACACTATCAAACATGTGTTTGATTGATAGATTTGAGTTAAAATATTGATACAAAAGTTTTTTGACTTTTCAAAAATTAGTTAAAAAAGTTTATTTAGTTTTAAAAAACAGACAAAATAAATAAAAGTATTTTGATTTAAAACAATTTACCAACAGGGCTAAAGCTGAACAAAAGTTAAACTCAAGCATAGCTTTTTCTTCTTCTTTTCTTTCTTTTTTTTTTTCTATAGTAAAATATATATATATATATATATGTATATCAGTGTAAGTTAGCCACAACCAATAGAACCAAGTAGCAACGATCAAAATTTTCGAGAAAATAGGGGGGGGCACATGGGCCGAGCCTAAGTCCTAACCCACTCCGTTAGCTCCTTGATAACTGAGCCCACAACATCAGGCCGAACTCTAAAAACCTAACCTAGTGGGTCCCACTCAGCCACGTCACCCGTCCCCCACTTTCTCTCTTAACCAACCCAACTCATGACCCTTTCACTTGCCCTCTCAATCTTCCTCTCACTGTCCTCCTCACGCGCTATGCTCTCGCTTCTGAAGACGCGCTATGGCCATTTGACCGTTATACCCTTGGCCTTTTTGAAACTCGTTTCATCACGCAGGTAAGGAGGGAACGAGGAGGACATTGTCGTTGTCATTGCTTTTTAAAATTTGAAGTTTTTAAGACCAATTATTATGGTTTATAAAGATCACGTTGTTGCATTTATTACGCATGCATTTGGTTCGATTGAAGATGAAAATTTTAAATTAAAAAACAATGTTCTTTTTGAAACTCTTTTCATCGCACGTGAAGAGGGAATAAGGAAGCCATTGTCGTTGTAATTGCTTTTTAAAATTTGAAGTTTTTAAGATCAATTATTATGGTTTATAAAGATCATGTTGTTGTATTTATTACGTGTGCGTTTGGTTTATCGATTGGAGATAAATTTTTAAGTTGGAGTTGATTGATTTTTCAAAAACTAAGGCTATGTTTGGAACACCATTTCAAACTAAAATTTTCATCTAAGTTTTTGTTTTTTTCTGAAAAAGTTTTTTATCTTTTCTGAAAATTTTTTTTTTATTTTTTACAAATTCAACAAAAATTACTATTGAAATTTAAAATTTCCAACTCAAACTCATTCACCAAACGGACCCTAATTATAAATTTTGTTGACTTTTTAGAAAAAGACAAAAACTAATATCAAAAAGTGCAGTTTAATTGAAGTTAAATTTAAATGCTAAACGAAGCATAAGTTATAAATCTATCATTCGTGATAGGCCAAAAGACAATAAATAGATAAATAAACAAATATTTCATTCGTGCTAGGCCAATGTAAAACCAAAGATGTATAAGATAACATTTATTCTACCTCTTTTGTTATTAATGTAGAATTCAAATCCCCTCGCTTCAAAATTGAAAAGAAAAGGAACTTGTTAAAAAAATTGAAATTTGAAAAGAAAGTATAAGGAATGCAAAAATAACTAAATCATATTTAAATTGATCTATTTTTCATCAACGAAACTATATAAAACATGTATGATGAAAATGTGTGTAGTATAATATTGAACAAAAAAACCTTATATAACGTGGTCAGAAAAACAATTATAAGAAATTTGTGAAGGGAAAAATACAATGATGAAATAACTTATGCACTTGCTTTTGCTATTGTTTTTTAGCGGTTGGAATTTGTTGCTTTTAGATTATGCTTTTGCTTCTGCTTTAAGTAAATCTCTTTTTAGAAACATGATTCCAAACTGGGAATATGAGGTGGAGTACAATTATTAAGTGTCATTTTATTTTTATTTTTTTACCAAATTAAATCAAATTATTGTTTTTTTTTTTTTTTACACGATGCAATGATTATTTGATCTAACCAATTCAAAAATTTATCAGAATTTTCTAAAATGGCTAGTATTAAAAGAAAGGTTATATTATAATCACAGTCTTTTTCATTTTTGACATTCTTAGATCGAGTAAAATGTAACATAGCAAAAGGTCACATTTTTACTAGCCACTTTTAGGCTGCCAAAAAGAATCATAAAAAGTGACATTTCCCTGCTCAGTCAGGTGCATTGGTTCCAAAAATTTTATTTATCTAAAAGTTAATCTGTGGTAAATTTTTGCATTTTACCCCAATAGATTCAACTTAGTAGTCAAACGAAGTACCATAGCAAAACAAAAAATGAGGAGTCACTTTCACATGCATGTGCAGTCCCTGTGTGCTATAGCTTCACACAATCGGCAAAAAAATATCAAAGATTTGTGGCCCATTCTAGATCTTTTGATGGACTTAATTCAGCCAAGTTGATATTATCATTAATCATTAAGCATAGAAAAGCACATTATTATGATGTTTTCCAGTTCTTGTACCATTCATTTGGCCTCATTTTGCCCCAAATTTGCGCTTGGTTATAGTAGGATTACACCCCATTTCTAAACGTATGCAAAACAATGAAAGTGACTTATTTAATTATTATATTTATATTTTTATTTTTATTTTTTTGCATGGATTGGTTTTCTTAAGTTACATGTTACTCTTGACTTTAAAGACCACAAAATGTTGGTCTAATTTCCTTGAAAAAGACAAGTGTTAGTCTAATTGATTTGGGCTCAACCCTATGCACAAAATGGCTATATTAGGCACAGTTGGTGTTTAGTAAACGTACGAGTTGTTTTTAAAACATTTTAATAATATTGTGATATTAATCGTTAACAAATAACACGTATAGAAAAATTAGGTGTCATGTCATTATTTTTATGCATTTTTGTAAATCCATAATTTATTGAAAAGCTTAAAATTCAAAACGTGTCAAACATCTAAGGATTCGTTTGGTGTTTGAGTTAAGTTTGAGACGAGATGAAATTTTTAAATTTGAGTCAAGTTGACTTTTTAAAAAGTAATTATAAATTTTATTGACTATTCAGAAAAAGACAAAAATTAAAATAAAAAATTTGAGATTGAGTTTGAATTAAACTCATTCACCAAATATAAGCTAAAAGTAAAGTATTTTATTAATTATTGAAAATTTATCGTTTGTGTAATGCTAGTTAGCAGTTACGAGTCACGGCATAACAAACAAAACATTAATGAAAAGAAGCTATAAAAAGAAAGTTCATTTAAGATCCCTTTTCTAACTTCACTTTAGAAATAGAGTCCTCCTTTTGGAGCTAAAATGATCCCAATTGCAAAACTATAATGAGATATGGTGCATAATGAATAATGATAAATCAAAGGCCCCCACAAATCTCCCTCCTTAATTATGGACAAAGAATATCTTGTCCTTGTTAGGTCTAGTGGTTGGTGGTAGGTGATTCTTACTAAAAACCTTATTTGTTTTATTGGATTAGCAAAGTTATTTGGTCATTGTCACTTATATATCCGTTGTCATTTAAACTGTATAAAATTATACAGTTTTTATCTTCTTACCTTTTGTTTTTCCCTGCCGATTTCATATTCTTTTTGCTCTTTCCGTTTTGTTTATCTCTTTTTTAAATCTCTTTAGTTCACTCCCAGTTAAAACAATGAAAATTGACCCCATCTCGTCTCTTCATTTGATTAGAGTCCTTTCATATATATATTTTCTATAAATAAAAGGATCTGAGGGTGACCTTGTTATTTCAGGTTTTTAAAAGAATCTATTTTTTTATATAGGATAGGGAGACATGTTTTTTATATTAATTTCTCTAATTCAATTAGTCGGGGCCTACCATACCATCATCAAATCATGTTTCGACAGTCAAACCTAGAATGAAACCTAAAGAGAGATAATTGAAACCAAACTCAGGTGGACAAATGAAAGAAGCTCACAAAGTCACACACTTGTGTCAACCCATCCGCTATGGATGTCCTGTATATTCGAACTTCCCCCTCATTTCCTGCAGCAAGAAAACAAAATTAATATACTTCCAGAAAAGGAAAAGTGAAAATTAATTACAAGCTTTTTCAAGATCAGCAGAGTAGGGTCATTTTTGTCATTATACTTCTGGCTGAGCCCTTTCCACGGTTTCGACTTCAAGCCGCATCCATTGAAAACGACGAAACTTCGAGTTAAGTACTGAAGTTGGCGAACCTAAAGCATAATATCCATCTGAAAAATAAATAAATAATAAATGAAGCATAATATAAATATTTTTATTTAGGTTAGAATCTTTTTTTTTTAACCAAAAATAATAATGGCCATTATACTATCAATCATTCTATATATTAGAAAGGTAAGCCTTCTTATACTAATTTTTGATTAATCCATTAATCATTAAAATTTAATATATAAGCGTCAAAATTTTAAAAAATTTACAATGTGCAATTAAAAATTCTCTATTTAAAAACAATCTCTAATAATAGATTATATCATTATATATAATTGTTCTCTTTAAATTTTAACAGCATGCAATATTTTGAGATTCTACCCATAGATCAAACAGTTAACGATTAAAACAATAATTTATACCAGTCATGCAAAATAAAAGATCTTATAAAGAAACTCTAATTTTTTTTCCCTGCTCGAAATCAAATATTATAGGGAAAATACTTGAATGACATGAATTTAAAGAATATTATTACACTAATTTAACATTAAAAATTAACACTAAACTAACATAACACGAAATCAAACTAAATTTACTTAAAATTTATGTCACGTTGATTAATAAATAAAAAAATATGATTATTTAAATAATTTTATCATATTATATAGTTAGTCAGTTCGGTTTTCTTATAAAAAAAGGAAAAGGAAAAAATATATAATGTAGAAAGTCCATCGTGGGACTGTTGCAATTTGGACCATTACATTTTTGTTGTTTTGTGATAAGTCCGTGTGTTATTCTTATTTTATAATTTGTAAGTTGCATTAGTTACGCGTTAAAACCTTGCATCTTTTCTGTCCTAGCTACTTCACATAAGAAAAAAAAAAAATATATATATATATATATATAATTCAGAATCTTCTTATCTTACTCACGAAAGTGAGAAAAATAAAATATAATTGAACAACTTAAAAAACTAGTGGCATTGTTAAATTGCTTGATTAAAAAAATAATTATTATAATGCCTCTTTAATCTATGAATTATGATTAGTGGTTGTGGACTTGGAATGGCCTTCTTGGATCAACAACAACAACATGCAACCTGATTTTATATGACGAGATCTAAATTATATTTGTAGGACAAATTTGAACCAGAAAAAAGAAATGTGTTAGAAAGGAGATATAATAATTTCATGATTATGATTTTAATTTACTACTAACTTGTTCATTTTGGTCTAAGATGTAAAATTTTTGTATTACTATCGTCTAACAATAAATAATAAACACCATGATGTTGAACACTCTCAAGAACAAAAAAATGATAATTTGAAACATCGGTTGTGAATTGTGATTTAGTTCGGAATAATTAAAAGGAGGATACAGGTTCCGTTTGGTAAAACGGTTTGAGTTGAAATTTTTAAATTTGAGTTGATTGACTTTTTAAAAACTAATTATAATTTTTGTTGACTTTAAAAAAAAAAAAACAAAAACTGAAATAAAAAATTTAAGTTTAAGATGTTTTATTAAACGGAACTATAATAAATTTGGATAAAGAAACTTCCAAGTACTTGTGTTCATCATTATTTTTGTTTGCAAACTTTGAAAATTTTCATACATTATATTCGAAAATCAATATGAATTCATTGATTGCATAATTTGACTTTGCAAGCAAGAAATTGCTAAAGTCTATACGAAAATGGAATAGAATATTGGCATGTAATGTAGTGCATACATCGTTGATATGGTATGTGCATCTAACTGATTATTTTATCCAAATACGTATATGATCCCAAAATGCTTATCTAAAATTATAAAAATTTAACGACGTTTTGAAAATGATTTTGTTTTTATAAGGAGACGAAGAGCAAATGAGCAATGAAGTGTTGTGCCCAAACCGGTGAAGTTTTATAAAATAGAAGGACAATAGTGCAAATTTGCAGATTTTTTTAACGTAAATTTATAAAAAAGAGAAAATATTATACGTTAATTCAGATAAAATATGATTCACGGAAAATAATAAAAAACCAGTGGCATCAGATCATGTTTCCATTTTATATAAAAGATTGTTTTGTGTCTCTCCATCGTCTCTCTGGTTCTCCCTTCTCCGTAATCGAAACTCGCAAATCAATCAGAATTAAGTAAACCCTTTTCGAGTCCGACACACTGAAAGGGAAAGAGAAACACTGAAAAAGAGTCGGTGAGGAAAGAGAAAGAGAAAGAGAAAGAGAGAGAAACCCACTGAGTCAGACAGACAGAGAAGCACGAAGCAACCCCAACCAAACGCATAAACCCACCTCTCTCTCTCTCATCTCTCGTTCTCTCTCTACGCTCGAATTCACTAGACTCAGAGCTGCCGATCTACTCGCCACGTCAGATCCAGCAGTTGCTCCGGCGACATTTCACCGGAATGTCAGCTTCCGACGACCTCAACAGGTTCCATCTCTCTCTGTTTTTCACTCTCTTCCGTGAGAATTTCTGATCGAGCAAAAGGTGTCAGAATTTTCCGTTTGTTTTGGCTGGCTCTATTTGAATCTTTCCGATTTTCAACATTACTTTTTCGTTTTGGTCTGTAGGCTTAACTTTTAGCCCCGTCCTCGATCTCTGCACTTTACGGACCTTTTCCCTCTACTTATTATCAGAATCTAATTCCCTCTCTCTCCTCTTTCTCTCTCTAGATTTGCTTTTCTCTCCCTTTGCGCTGTAATCACTGCAGCTTTTCTGAAGCTATTACTTCAAGCTTCAATTTTCAATTTTTTATTTTTTTGTTTTTTGTTACGAAATGTAGTGCAATTATTTTCCTCTTTTTTGTGCAATTATTAAATTTTAATAATTTTTTTTTTGTAGCGACTTGGGTTTTCATTTCTTGCCTTTTTATTTGGTGGGTTCATTTTCCCAATTTTTGTCTTTTGTTCGATTTATCCAGTGGTTGGGTTTAAATTAAATTAAATGTGTCTTCTTTTTTATGTGAGTGGTGATTTTGTGGAGAGGAGTTTTGAATCGCAAATTCTCTCTGATGCTCAGAGTCTGTTTTTTTGGGGGGTTGTACAGGGAAGAAGCATGAATTGATGTGATATTTCAAGCGAGTATGCTGAATTTTGGCTCTGCATAACAACTGATTTGTCTCTATTTTTCTCTTAAATCAAGACTTTCTTCCGCCGTTTGAACCAACATCTCTTTCTCCCTCTAGCACCCCCATCTGGTCGTACCTTCTCTCCCATGGGGTTTCGTAGCTTATACTGAAAAAAAAAAAGAACTTTAGCTTTTGCCGAACAATTTCTGGTTAAGGGCTATAGATGTTAATCGTGGCAAAATGACAAAGCCCTCTAGTTGAGGTTGATGTCTGAGAGAGTTTTTGCTTGAATTCTGCTTGATAAGGAGGTTTTGGTGAATTGGTAATAAAGCTAGCTCTTTCGATGTACTTTTATCAGCTATATGAAGTCTTTTTGTTTACTGCTTTTGAAATCATGTTGGCTATTGTGATTCTTTTTTGGGGTTTTTTTTTTTTTTTTTTCATTTTTTAACTTTTAGTTTTTCAGTTTTTGGGGCTCTTGCTGTATAATTTTTAAGGAAATAAGAGCTTGTTTGTTGAACCAAGTCACCTTAAATATGTCTATACAGGTGTCGAAAATGAATGGAATTCAGAACAGGAAAGCTCTAAACGGGGAGAAGCCCTTCCCAGGATGTTTGGGAAGAATGGTAAACCTCTTTGATTTGAGTACCGGGGTTGCTGGAAATAGGTTGCTTACCGATAGACCTCATCATGATGGTAAATTACCGGGTTGATACTTGCTGAGATTTGTTTCCATGATTATTAAGTAGATTATTTTATATTTTAAAAGTTTGCGTTTCAATATTACTCCGGTTATTGGAAGCAGATAGTTGAAAAATAAGTGAAGTTATTGCAGTCATGTTTGGCTCTATTTGTTCAGACATAATATGTGGTTATCATTTTGGTATGTCTTTGTTGAACTGCTTAAAAACGAGTAGAATTTTGGAAATGCCTTTTTGTTATCAAGATACACATCCATTCATTGTGCTTAGTTGAGGATCTCATATGTCAGAAAATATGTCTAGCAAACAATATTTACCTGATTGGTGGTTATTTTAGCATTATTCGTGGACTATGATATTACTGTGCTCGTCACTTGTTGACATGAATGTCATGTTTCGTAGGATCTTCACTTGTCAGGAGTCAATCAGATGTATCAAGAATGAGTTCCCCCTTTGGAGATAAGATTGAGGATAAACTGGTAATTCTTGATGGATTTATTCAAAGTATTAAAATTCTGAACCAGTATCATTAGAGTTAAAAATATTCCATAGTACTCGGCAATTTCCTGATTTTTATTACATGTATGGGTGTTCAGATCGTGTCTGAGTTACGGAGGACCTCGTCAAACAGGAAAACAAACGGCACTCCCATGAAGATGCTCATAGACCAAGAAATGTCGAAAGAAATCGAGTCAAAAAACAAACCACCCAATGTGGTTGCCAAGTTGATGGGCCTTGATGCACTCCCAAGACAGCAGCCGCATCCATTGCTCCAAAGAAGCAATACAGACAGTTATTCAAGGTCTACTTTTGGCTTAGGATCCTGGCAACAAGAAGGCTTCTCGGATAACAGAATGCAGTTTGAAATTCAACAATGTCCACAGCGGAATGAATATAAAGATGTCTATGAAGTCTGGCAGCAACCTCAGAGCACAAATTATGCAAGAGACAAATCACCACAAAAGGAAAGATATAACGCAAACACAAAAGACAGGAAAATGGCCCTTGTTCGTCAGAAATTTATGGAAGCAAAACGCTTGGCAACAGATGAGAAGCTTCGTCAGTCCAAGGAATTTCAAGATGCATTGGAAGTCTTAAGCTCCAATAGAGATTTATTTCTCAAGTTTCTTCAAGAACCAAACTCCTTGTTTTCTCATCATCTATCTGAGTTACAGTCTGTCCCTCCCCCTGCTGAGACTAAGCGAATCACTGTTCTTAGACCTTCAAAGATGGTTGACAACGAAAAATTTTCTATATCAAGACAGAAGAGTGATAAACCGATAAATAAACATGCTCAGGTGGGTCAGGGAACTATGTGGGACAAAAACAACCCTGGACATTCACCTATATTTTCGAGTCCGAGAGCTGATGAATCTCCCATTCAACCAACTCGTATAGTTGTATTAAAGCCTAGCACTGGGAAGACTCATGAAATTAGGACTGTGGTTTCTTCACCTGCTTCACCGAAAATATTGCATGGTGACAACATTTATGAGGATCCTGATGATGATGAGGCACGAGAGTCAAGGCAAATGGCAAAAGAGATCACACAGCATATGCGTGATAATCTGATGGGTCACCGGAGGGATGAAACACTACTTTCTTCTGTGTTTTCCAATGGTTATACCGGTGATGAGAGTTCGTTCAATAAATCAGAAAATGAGTATGCGGTAGAAAATCTCAGTGATTCAGAAGTCATGTCACCATCTTCTAGGCATTCATGGGACTACATCAATCGGCTTGGTAGCCCTTTCTCTTCCTCCTCCTTCAGCCGCGCGTCGTGTTCTCCCGAATCATCTGTTTGCAGAGAAGCAAAGAAGAGACTCTCAGAGAGATGGGCCATGATGGCATCAAATGGGAATTCTCAGGAGCAAAGACATGTTCGGAGAAGCTCAAGTACACTAGGTGAGATGCTTGCTCTTTCAGATGTAAAGAAGTCAGTAAGAACTGAAGATGAAATTAGCAGGGAACGAGAACTAAGGGAATCAGTTTCATGCTCGACTGATGACTCAAATAAAGAAGGTGTTTGTGATTCTCCCAGAAGTCTTCTGAGATCAAAATCTCTACCTGTATCGTCCACCGTGTATGATACCAGGCTCAATATTGGAGCACATGCTACAGCAGATAAAACGGATGTTCCCAAGGAGCTGACCAAAGCAAAGAGCAGCAAGTCATCATTGAAGGGGAAAGTTTCAAGTTTGTTTTTCTCTAGGAGCAAAAAGTCAAGTAAAGAAAAATCTGGTACTTCTGGATCGAGTAGTGAATCTTATTCTGCCTCTGCTGAAATCCCGAGGTCTCTAGTTCTTTCTGGCAAGGTTGATGCAGCATCTCAGTGTGGTAGTGAGATTGGCCACGAAGAGTGCTTGCCTCCTGCTCCATGTGGATCATCAGGCAAAGTATCTCGGGAGGTAACAAACATCAACATTTATTATTTTTTGGCTGAAAAACAAACATCGGCATTAAAAATTCTTTCTTTGTGTTTTATTTCAAGATTTTACTTTGATCATGTTTTGTTTGATAGAATTTTAACAATTAACTACTTTTAGCAGGCAGGATTGTGTCTAACAAAACCAGTGATGCCTGGGAACATAACCGAGAATCAGGACCAGCCGAGTCCAATATCAGTTTTAGAACCACATTTTGAAGAGGATGATAACACTACTCATGAGTCCTCTGGCTACATGAAGCGAGACCTCGATGGTAATTTCTCTTCATAATGCTTATTCACCTCATTCATTACTGTCTTTTTTCTCTCTTTACCCTAGTGTCTCATGATTGTGTTTTGTGGTGCAAACAGGAGGACTTCTGAGGTCTAATCTGATTGACAAATCACCACCTATAGAATCAATTGCACGAACCCTATCATGGGATGATTCTTGCATCGAGACAGCCACGCCATGTTCACTAAAACCCTCATCAGTTCCCCCGGTCACTGAGGAAGATGAGCAAGACTGGCTTGCTTTTGTCCAAACCCTTCTATCGGCTGCTGGCCTCGACGGGGAGACACGGTGCGATTCATGCGAATTGGTTTTCATGAGATGGCAATCACCCGAAGCTCCATTAGACCCATCTCTGGGGGACAAATATGCCAACATAGACGACAAAGAGCCTTTGCATGAGGCCAGGCGGAAGAAATTAAGGTCAACCAGGAAGCTTGTGTTCGACTGTGTCAATACAGCCTTGGCAGACATCTCCGGCTATGGCTCCAACAGGAGCGTAAGAACCACATGTGACGGGCCCCACGTCAGTTTAATGGAGGTCGATTCACCCTTGCTGGTGGACCGCGTGTGGGGACAGGTGAAGGAGTGGCTTTCGGGTGAGTTGAGGTGTTTGTGGGAGGACGGTGGGGACGCCAACAGCCTGGTAGTGGATGGGATGATAAGGAAGGACGTAGTGGGGAGGGGGTGGACTGAGCTTATGAGATTAGAAATAGATTGTTTGGGGAAGGAAATAGAAGGCAAGCTGCTTGAAGAGCTGGTGGAGGAGGCTGTTGTTGATTTGACAGGGAGGATTTGAGAGAAGGGGTTCTCTAATTTCTTCGTCTTCTTTTTGTTTTGTTTCCCCCGCTTTTTGTATTTTTTATTTAATTGTAACTCTATTATATATGTGTATTTGATTTCCAACAATGATGGTCCTACCCACCTTATCATTTGTTTAATGCTGCAGAAGAAGAATGAAAAAGAAAAAGACAAAAGAAAAAAGAAAAAAGGAGAGAGGGGGGGGGGGTGTTGGTAAAGTTTCACTTTTTCAGTATTTGATAACATTTGTTAGTTTTCTCTTGTTTTGTTCTGGTAAATTTAACGAGGAATTGACAACCAAACAAACTGCATGATTTTAGTGAAATTGAAGCCATGCAGTGAATAGGAGACTTCGGCTTGGGTTTTGGTGTCTTTCTGACTTGTTTTCTTGTGCTCTTTTTTTTTTTTTTTTTAAGAAATATTTCTCCCATACCGGTTTAGATGCCATCCGACAGCTGTAGACACAAACAAGTGTCTCAGTATTTTGGTGAATTATAATGTACAGCCCCTAAGTTGTCGTTTCAAGGGACCCAATCCAAATCCAATTACAAAAAGCAAACGAGATAAATCCACGTAGGGGAAAAAAAGAAGAAAAAGAAGAAGAAGATGAATGAACAATAACACCTCCAATCCCACCAATTCAGTCATTTTTCAAGGGGGTATGGATTAGTGATTTTTGGTTGTTCTACTTTTGTCGGCAAATGGGATGTTTCTCGACCTCAACAGGGATTTTCATCTCCCCATCTGATTCATACGTCGGAGGAATGGTAAGTTTTAAAAGAAAATTCAAATTTTTATGATAGAAAATATTGTAAAAATAAAAAATATTGAACTGAGAGTTAGAACTTATAATCTAAAGGGAGCTCAATGGCACTATAAGATGAAAGAGAATATGATGATCTCATTCTTCACTCGCTTTTTCCATTTTGGTAATCCTTGTGGACAAAGTGATTTGCTTTGTTACTTTCATTTACCTCCTTTTTTGGCCAAAGATTCTCTTTCATATGGTGCTTGAGTAAAGCCACGTGAATATCACTGATGACATGTTAAGACACATTTAGAGAAGATATACCTATCTGTTCACGCCCAACAACAGCAACACATTCTGTTTTGGCAATGTAGTCCTAATTTCTAACTCCCCACTTTAAAACGAGTACCTAAAAGAAATATATATGATATGTAATGTTATTTATATCCAAATTTCTTTATGAAAACCCTGTCTTAAACCGTCGTATTCATATTAGAAACTATTAATTCTATATGTATTGCTAAGAACATACACAATCCTACCTCAGATATGATATCTTCTTTCTTTACAAAAGGCCATTAATGTTCTCCACCTTTCACTGGCCTTGGAAACCAAGCCATCCCAAGTTTTTAAAGAGCATATATGCGTGAAAGATTGAATTAAAGATATATATACATATATATATATATATATATATATGTATACATATTGTTATCGTTTGTTGAAAAGGACTTATTGGTTGTTATAATAAATATAGGCGCTAGTTAAGGGATCCCGTGACTCAGACGGTATTAAATAAATAGTGCCCCATATGAGTATGACCAGCTCAGGAACTAGACCAGGGCAATTAAGAGAATCAATCTGTTACTTTAAGTATACTCTGAGTTTGAGACAGAGAAACGCACCATTAATTAATTTCTAGTTGCCATTCTCGATGTAAACTCTGAATTTCACTCTCATGTTGTCTATATATATATATATATATTTGTAAATATTTACCTACATGTGACATTCATACACGGGCATATTGCACGCATACGTCTATATATCAAGATAGGGTGGGATTTAAACTCTTTATTTTTTAATGAAATTAGGTATAAAATAACTACTAAATTATGTTTACAACTATTTTTTTCATGTTATGGTGGACGTTGAGGCTAATTCACTTCGTGTCATTTGTCAATGTTTATATCTTGTCATTTTATGAGGTTGACATGGTTTCTACTTTCTAGAGGTTATTGTCGTTTATACGTTTGATGTGCCGTTTTTTTTCCTTTGTGTCGAGTGTACTTTCACTGTCGTTTCCCAGCTTGATGCCGTTTTAGAGTTCATGATATTTGTTTTTGTTCCGTTGTTTATCTTTTATCTCTCTTTCTTTTCTTTTTTTTTTTTTTCTGAGTTCATGACAGCTGTTCTTGTTTGTTTTGGTCCGTAGTTTTTTAAAATTATTGTTATCGATTATCTATTTGACGTCGTTCTCAAGATCATTGTCGCTTCCAATCTTCGTGGTTTTGTTTCCTTCTGTCGTTTATTATTTAATCGTCGTTCACTAGTTTATTGTCGTTTTCCTTGTTCCCTATTAATCAGATGTTTCCTTCTGTCGTTTCTCATTTATTGTCGTTTCCCACATTATTGTCGTTTTGATGTTCATGTCGTTCATGTTATGAACAAATGGTCAATAGGGAAAACGAGATCTCTAACAATAACAAAGACAGGAAAAAAAAAAAAAGGACAACAACAGAAAACTACATTAAGTAGACAATCAACAACAAAAAGATTTTTCGTTAGACAGAAACGAAAAAGATTGACAACAACAAAAACAAACGACATATGTTTTTCATTCTATTAATTGCCGTTTCCTCTTTGTTGCCGTTTCTGGGGCTGTCTTCATTCTTTGCTCTTGACGCATATATATATTACACTAGTTAAAATCACATGAAATGGATTAAATATTTAATTTATAAACATAAATATTAAAAATTTCAATGATATAATATTTTTGGACATGTGTATATTAGATTATCACAAATTTGATTAAGAAAGTAAATCTATTAAAAATATTAAAAAATTGAAAGGAAAAAAAATAAAAAGGATAGAAGAAAGTAGCAAATGAAGAAAAAATTAAAATGAAAAAAAAAAGAAAGACATCGTTATAAAAATACAAAACAACTTAATTAAAATTTTAAATATTTTTAGACATTTTACTTTTTTAATATAGTTATATATATATATATATATATAACATTTGTCTTACATCCGGCACCCGACGCAATGCGTTACCGACCTGGTGCAAAAAAGGCGTCAGTAAGTGCACGTGTTGGGTTGTGGGTGAACATGCTGAAGATGGCAGTAGTAAGGTCAGAAAAAGCAAACTACCAGAGGGGAAAGGAAATTATAGTGTAATGGAAAGAAGGGTGTATTAGTAATTTTACATAGTTTATAGGTGTCAAAAAAAGAAGAAGAAGAAGAAGAAGAAAGAAGAAGAAATAATAATGATTGAATGTGCAAGTAACGAAGTAAACAATGTATATTGGAGAGTTATACATGTGAAGATAATGTAGATACAATGTGAAATAAGGCATGGATGTTGTTGCAATGGCCTACGGAAAAATGTTTTGAAGTGAATGTGAAATGAACAAGGAAAACATGGATAATATTGTGAAGAAGATTGGAAAAATAATGTAAATAGTATGGATAAAAACTGCAAAGCCGTCGTTGCCGTGGGAGGACATTCTTAGAAGTTGAAGAACATATTTCGGAGGGAATTTAAATTCCATATTAAAACGACATTATGTAGATCAGATGAAAAAAAATGTAAAGAGGTTTGGTATAACCAGAGCATAGGGACATTCTTATAATTGAAGTAAGTGTAAACATATAAGTTTTTTACATATTCACAAATAGAGTGTACGTAGATCATTTGAAATGAATAACGGATATTGATTTAGATGGCGAATATGCAACCACAAATAGAAAATATGAACTAATCCAGTCGATTTATTTAAGGGGATGTGAAATTGTAGTATATGTAAATTTGCATAATAGTTGGACCCATTGCCACCGAGAGTGACAATCGAAGGAAATAGATAGTTAATGAAAGTGAAATGTAAATTCAAAATTACAAAGAAATTATAGATACAGGCAGGCTATAGGGAGTTCCTAGTTTTGGTACATTCTTAAAAATACCACCCGATTAAGCGTGAAGGGTTGGTTAGAATAACAAAACGTTAAATGTATGAACTAGAAAAGAAATTAACAAAGTGTTAAATGTGATAGAGTGACTCATTAAGCGATGAGTGATTTAAAATTACTAATACAGGGACAATTGAAGCAGAAAGTTAGGAAGAAAGCACGAGATCGTGGTATAATTTGGAGCATCGGATAGATAACCAAAACGATAACCAACAAGGAATAAATCATACTTATATGGTGAAACAAATAAAAAAAGGAAAGAAATAACGTTTTTTCTTAATAATTTAAACAGCGGCCTTTTGGAGTAGCCAAACACATAATCTCCAACTACTTTAATTCACAGGAATTGTATTCTAGGAATTGTATAATTTGCTTGAAACATACATTCCCTATGTCCTCGGTCCTGTCTTGTAGATGTTAATAAGTGGGTCATATTTGACAAAATTTAAGAGAAGTGGTTGTTAAATGGAATTATCAACAATAAGACTCTGGCTCTAAATGGTAGTCATTGCTAGCAGCTGTCAGTGCATAAGCGTACACCTAAATTATTACCAACGTGGTAATAATTTATTCCTTATTGGTAATAATTTGCAGGCGGATGTGAAATTCCACTCCTTAATTGGCTTAGGCGGATGGAATTTTAAGGTCCCCTAATTTGAATTTAAAATTATTTTCCACTCCTGCCCCTTGACTGCATTAATTGTCAGAAATTTTATTGGCTTACCCCTTAATGGTCTGGGCAAATCCAGCCGCACATTTCTGATCGAATGGTGCACAATTGCCTGTCAGACAGCACCCATGACATGCCGGATGTAAGATCCTCCCTCTATACACACACGCATGTATATATGAAAGAGTTTTTAATAATTATTATATTTTTGTAATTATAGATGATTACAAGAGAAAATTATAAAAAATTATGTCTATCTTAATTACATTGATGATATTATATTTTTTATAACTTATTATAATAATTAAACAATTAATATACTTTTAAAATAATAAATAAACAACCAATCTTAAATATTAATTTAAAGATACATTTTTATAGAGGTGGACAAATAAAATATTTGGAATCAAAATTCAATAACAGAATAGAATTGTTTCCCTTTTCATTTTAATTTCCTTTTAAGTTTGTTATTCTTTTATTTTACAAATTTCATTGACAGCCTTCATATCATTGATCGACGCATATTGGAAGTTTCTCCATACAGCCTTCGAATTCAAATTACAGATATAATAACTTAAAAAAAAAAAAAAAAAAAAAAAAAAAAAAAAAAAAGATTGCAAGATGTAACGACTTATGCCTGGCCACTCTCCTTTTAAAGTCTCTTGTACTATTTTAAGATGGGTAATTAATACTTTAGAAACAAGTACAAAGTTCTGGTCATTTCCTCTTAGTTAAACACATGTTGTTTCTGAGTTATGCAAAGTTGAATAATAATAGACATTTATTTAAACCTTCACACTTACTAATATTTCTATAAAAAAAAAGTGTAAATAATTAAATTTTGATTTTTAACTAATCACTATAATTAGGATAATTGAAATTCAGCCACATAAAAAATAAATTTATGGTTTTGCCGGTTCAAAAATGGTAAAAAGATATCTATGTACGTAGAATAAACTGTTAATATTCACATGTTAAAACATTCAAGTAATATAACAAAATTTATGTGATTCATAAACTATTCAACTTCATATACTAAATTGACAGCTACCCCAATTAAAAAAAATAAATTAAAACTAGCGAAAATTTGATAGCAACCCATCATTAATAGAAAATTATTAGCAATAATAAACCGCGTAAGTTCGCTTACATAATCCTTGCCGCTAAACCCATTTCATGAAAGATAAAGATCATTTTGTCGCTTTGCAATTGGAATCATACGGTAAAAAAAAGGTTCTATTTCTCAGACTTATTTCACGAGCGGCATATCATGAAAAAAATGGTTTAACAATATTGGAGATAAAGATCTAAAAGAAATTCATTGATAACATTTAAAGAAAAATAAAAAAAAAATAATCAAATGAGATTAAAAATTAGATAATAAATTTAATTTAAATTCCATTCAAATAAAAAATCATTTAAAAAAAAAACAACAAGTTAACAATAAGTTGCAAGTCACTTATTTAAATTATATTTGTTGAGCTTTAAAAGTTCAATGCTCATTAATTATCATAAAATTTTTTTGACCAACTACTCAATTGATAACAACCGTGTTTGATTTATATCAAATGATTATAACAACGATAACCACCGATAGATAAATATTGAAGTAATTATTGAAACCATACCATTCAATTTAATTTTTCTTTTGACTGCGATTGTGAGCATAAACACACGT
The DNA here is from genome assembly GCA_025413485.1 of Ficus microcarpa. Classification (NCBI taxonomy): domain Eukaryota; kingdom Viridiplantae; phylum Streptophyta; class Magnoliopsida; order Rosales; family Moraceae; genus Ficus; species Ficus microcarpa. Next base: position 5,508,302 of record CM046384.1, on the reverse strand, counting down.
ATTGATCACAAACAACACCTTTTACAATAAATAGTCGTTACATCTCCACAGAACTCACAACTACATACACTGGCAAAATAGCATATTATTTAAAGTCTATACAATACAAATTATGACTTCGGAAATAAAAGAGCTCCCAAAATATTAACAAGTTAAAAAACTAGCCAACAGTGATACATATTTACTCTCTCCATTGGTCAGTGACAAGTAGAAAACTATTAAATTCTGCAGCACATTTTTCCCCTGCAGTGAGATGGCAAACATTCCACTGTTGTCACTGCCCGGAATTCTGACTCCTCAAGCATTCTGATTTGAAGAGTTATAATTGTCACCGAGTTCAATCCGTACTATTGCACGCATACAAAAACACACAGTTAGAAAAAATCCAAAAAAGAAAATAAAGGAAATGTCCGACTAGCTGCTGAAGTTAGTGTTCTATCTAGGATTCCAAGATCTGAAGGTGATTAAACAGGGATTTTCCTCGATCTTAGCTCAGAATTCATAATAAAGGCATGTAATTGCGAAGCCGACATTAGAGTAGCAATTGTTGTAAAATCAACATGATAAGGGGGAAAATTTGGCTGATAAAATGGTATACTCCCAATCTCCCGTACCGGCATTGAATGTTAAGTCAAGAACATGAATACACGTGCATTTGGTTTGTTTTGACATGCAAGATGCAATTGCAATTAGTTTAATATGGTCAATCAATAATCACAAGAAAGAAAGTTATAAAAGCGAACTTTATGCAAAGATGGACCACGGAATAAATAGCAGGAAAGAGTGCAACGAGTCACAACTTGAATTTATCTACTCAGTTTTGGTTTCAGTCATATACTGTTGTATCACATGCGCCAACTACCTAAAGTTAAAACTTATCCACTTGAATTTATCTACTTACTTTTGGTTTCAGTCATGTACTGTTGTATCACATGCGCCAACTACCTAAAGTTAAAAACTTATCCACTTGGACCACGTCTTGATGCAGGACCAAAGATAGAAGAGAGAATGCGAAGAGAGAGAAAGAAAAACATAACATCATAGTGAGATTAAACTTTCAAAAAAAATCCTAGTAGCATATCCATAAACTCCAAACTATTTACACCTGTTTATATATCTTGTTCTTCATCACATCACTTAGCAATCATTTGTTTGGGTAATGAATCGAGGAAGTTAATCTTTAAGCTATGGAGTTCTAATTAGTAAATGCTTCTTCAACACATACCTTATCTCTAATACGTGAGCTCCAGATGTCAGAGTGATTCCCTCTTCCATCAACCTTGGATGATCCAGATGCTTGGCTTGCCCGAGAATTTAGCAGTGGCTCCCAAGTTCTACG
>CM046384.1:5456863-5506863 GCA_025413485.1 Ficus microcarpa | reverse complement strand
AGAAAGAAAGAGGCAAATTAGAATGGGAAGGATGGTGACGAGTATTAATGTCGTAAGCCAAAGCCGAGGCTTGCATACTTGTAATTATATTCATCGATAATATTGCAATCATAATCCATTTATTGATATTGTGTTTGCCTTCCATGACTCTTCTTGTTTTCTTGTCTTGTTGGTTGGTTTGAGTTGAAGATTAAATAACTATTTATGCTAACAGGATCCCTTTTACACACATGGAAGTTTGTAAAATTAATACGTTAGAGGCTTCTTTTTTTTTTTTTTTTTTGGTTTTTTTTTTTGTTTTAAGATAAAGAACCAAACAAAGTGCTATAACAAGGGGGAAAAAAAAACAAACAAAACAAAAACAAAACAAGTCTAGATTACTTTTGTTTCTTAGATTATCGTTTAAGGCCAAATCTATATATATATATATATAGATATATGTTAAATATATACGTATGCACGGTTAGTATGGAATTTATTACAAACGTATGCACGGTTAATCTTATAATATATCCAAGTTTTAACACTTCTCACACTTAAGCTCTTGATTTTCACTTTTACATACCGTAAATCTAGTCACTTGGCTTTTTAACGTTAAAACAGTGAGCACTTGTACAGATAAATCCATCTTTGTTCTTGACCTAATGATCAGAATCAGAGAATGCATGAAGAGATAAGGTGGAGTGGTGATAGAGAGCGAGACCAAATGATCAAATGTTCCACAGCATTCTAGTTCAAGCAAAGAGAAGGAAAATTTTAGGGGGAAAAAAAAAGAGCAAAGAGAAGGAAAAAAAACTACAAGCTATAACTTGAAAGCATTAAGGAAAGCAATTGTCGACCTAATTGGAAAATAGAAATTGTAAGTAGACAACAAACATGTGCCTCTGAAGGTGACAACACATGCATTTCTAGATGACTTGCCTCATCGTATAAATTAAAACCTTCGAATGACAAACTCAGATGACAATTGATGATACACCCAAAAATTCCTCATGACCTACAATGACTCAACTCCATCCACAGTTATGATATGATCACCTTTCTCTTATGCCGATGGCACGAACTCCACTTTTAAACTCAACATCTGACTTAAGTATTTGTAGACAAAATTTGGTAGCTGGAGGCCCAACAATGCACCAAACCTCTTATTAAGAACATCTTCCTACGAGTTGAAAATTTTGGGTTGAAGTTGTTTGAATTTTTTGATTTTTCAGAAACTAATTAAAAAAATTAGTTGACTTTTCAGAAAAAAATAAAAAATAAATTGAGCTTTTTGGCTATGGATTGCTATACCAAACATATGCTAATTAGTTAAATTACAATAACATACAACTTTCTTAAAAAAAAAAAAAAAAAAAAAAGAGGATAAATTGCTCATTTAGTCCATGAGCTTTAACCTTGTACAATTTTGGTTCCTAAACTTTTTTTGGTTGCTGAAATGCTCTTAAACTTTTAAAATATTACTGCAATAGTTATAGATGTTAGGAATTTACGATCAAATTTCAACCAGGATTAGATCATAAGAAAATTCACATATTAAAATTATTAAGGTCCTTGGACATTGCATACGAGAATTATAAAACAATCATAATCAGAAAATGTAAAAGATAAATCAAAACGAAAGCAATAAAGGGGAGCAACATTGAAATTTAGAGAGGTTCACTGAAATTGTGCTACGTTCTCTGAGCCTGTGGTTTCACAATGTATGAATTTTGAGTACATAAGGTTACAATTTCTGGGTATAATTCGGCATAATAACAATAGGCAAAGGGTTGAAAAGATCTCCCAAATGAGGAGAATTTTCTTATATTTATAAAAGGGAAGATTGTGAATTTAAACCCGCATTATAGCAGTGGGCTGTTCACCACTACCCGATTAATTCAGAACATGTATTAGGATATGGACCACAATGTCATGATTGATCATGGGCCTAGCAGTCATAGAGACTGATCTCTCATTGTTTTTTGTACGTTCAAGCTGAACGCTGGATGATAAACCGATCATCCATGACGACCAATAAATAGTTGAGCATCTTTCATCGTTTGTTTTGTTGAATTAAGTGCCCACCCAATCCACACTTAGTAAATTAATGAGCCATAAGGGAACCAAGACAAAATGGTCGAGGATGACCATTTATCGTTAGTCATTTTTTTAGCGAGTGATAATCGTTTGTTGGATTGAGCTTGAATGTTCAAAATTAAAAGCGCTTAATTTGTCGTGATTCATTGTTCGTCGTTCGTTGATCCAGTAGTCGTGATGAACCAAATATAACATTATATGGAGACGAAGTCTGACCTCAACAATAGTCATTTTAATTAATTTTTGAACGGAATTTGTTAGTAATTTGGTCAAAAAGTAGAGTAACTATGAATTTTGTCTAAAAATTAACAGAAATGATTGCTGTTGCAAATTTTTAATAGTTTATGGTATTTTCAACTAAGAAAAAAAGAATTTGGAATGTGCCTAAAATATTAAAATGTTGTTGTAATAATCATTTTGTTAATTTTTAAATAGAATTGTTAGTAATTTGGTCAAAAAGTGATGCTAATTAATAGATTTCGTCAAAAAATTAACGTAAAGGACTATTATAGTAATATTTTATTAGTTTAGCAGCATTCTAACTATAAAAAAATTAGAGACTAAAGTTACATAAAATTAAAAATTTAGGACCAACTTAGTAATTTATCAAAAAAAAAAAAAAGAAAAGAAAAGAAAAGAAAAGAAAAAAAAAAAGAAGAACAATGACAAGAATTCTCACAAGCCAATGGGCTGGGCCGACGTAGCAGGGCCTTGAAAGCCAAGAGTCTGTCTGGCATCGACTGTCTTCAAACGGTCACACGTGCTTATCCTGATCCTGCCCACACTCTAATCCTCTCTTCTCCCAAGCCTCCAATGAATGCCTTCGCTTAAAACCTCCAAAAGCACTTCTTCTTCTATCCTCAGGGGCACACCGCTCTATCTCTCTCCCCTCTCTTTCACTCTCTTCTGTACCCGCCATGTCCGTCCTTCTCAGAGCTTACCCTCTCATAACCCTTCGCGCCAAACCTCCATTCACTCTCTTCTTCCCCTTCACCATTCTCAGACCCTTAGTTTTACTCCCCAAACGTTTTTCTCCGAGCAGAAACCTTTTCTCTGCTTCCGCTTCCTCCATTTCTCCTTCCAACACTCCTCCTCCTCCCAATGAAACCCTAACTCAGGCCCCGAAACCCAAAGTTCCTCGCAAGGAAACCCTCGATTGGGTCAAACCCACCCTATTCTGTGGCGAACTCTCCGTCGACGACGTCGGAAAACGTGTCCGCCTCTGCGGCTGGGTTGCCCTCCACCGCGTCCACGGTGGCCTCACCTTTTTCAATCTCAGAGACCACACCGGTGTAGTCCAGGTTCGAGAATTCCTATGCTTTTGGGGCTTGGGCTCTCTGTTCTTTTTCCCCTGAAATTTTCCCGGGAAAATTTCAAATTAGATTGAAATTGCGCTGGATTGTCTTTTCGCGTTAAATTCTAGTTCAAGTATGTGTTCCTAATTTTACTAAATTAAAAAGTATCTATTTTTTTTTTTCCAAATGACTTTGGAAAATCGTTAATTTTTGGTAGTTTATTGATTGAATCAATTTTTTTGTTGATTTACCAACACATATTTATTAGTTATAAAACCTATTGATTCTTCAATTTTTAAGTGATGGAATTTATCGAAATTAGTGACTTTAGTTGAAAATGTGCGTCAAAAGGATCATTTTTGCACTATCCCTAATTTATTTTGGGTGTTAAAAGGTCACTACACTTCCGGATGATTTTCCTGATGCGCATTTAACTATTAACGATTTGAGGATTGAGTATGTGGTTTCCGTGGAAGGTCTCATTAGGCAGAGACCGAGCGAGTCAATCAACAAGAAAATGAAAACTGGTTATATAGAGGTATGACATAACGTTTTCTTATGTGTTAAAATGTATATTTATTTTTAAATTTTGTTCACTGTTTTATTTAGCTAGTTTAATTGGTTTGATATTCTCTACGTGTGCCAGGTTGCAGCAGAGCATGTTCAAGTGCTAAACACTGTGAAATCGAAGTTGCCTTTCTTGGTTACTACTGCGGATGACGCAAAAGAGTCTGCTAAGGAGGAAATCCGTTTAAGGTAATGGCTCTCATGTAAAGGGCATTTCTTTTTTCTTCAGATCATTCTCGTCGTTTCTTTTGTTTGTTGGTTCACGTTCAATACAATTTCTCTCTATGTTTGTGGTAAAGGCTTTAGCATAAGTTATTGTTGCAATATCCGCAATTGCACTATTTAACCCCCTTTATTATCATTGCGGGTTGGACCTTTAATATGTCTCGGGTTTCTTACAATTTGTGTTGGACTTTCAAATTAATATTTGTCCACACGTTTGCCTATTGTCTGGCCTGCACGTGAGGGGGAGTGTTGCAATATAAAACTATTGTTGACCCACCTCCTAACAGCTTAAGCTTTTGGGAGAATTGGTAAACTAACAGTTATAAAAGCTACTAATCTTGCTGGTTGCCCATTTTTGCTTTACCTCTGTTGATTTGATCATCCCCATTCTCGGTCAGTCATTGCAAGGAGGATTTGATTGCCAAGAAAAATGAACAAAGTCTTTACCTTCTTCACTTTTCTTTGTGTGACCAATCAACTATCAACAGTGAACAATGACATGTACCGTCTTGTTTTTCCTTCTAAATATTCTGATATAATTTTTTCCAACACTGGTTATCAATATATTAAGGGAGCTCTGAAATGATTTCCGGTAGTTTATATAGGATTCACGTTTACTTTTTTTTCACATGTGGTTTTTGTTGGATCTATATAAACTAGAAGCACTCACTACGCAGATATGTTTTGATAGGTATCGGTGCCTTGATCTACGTCGACAACAAATGAATTTCAACATCATTCTGCGTCACAAAGTTGTGAAACTTCTTCGAAGATACTTGGAGGATGTACATGATTTTGTTGAGGTACCAGCTTCTAAGTTATTAAATTTGCATAATGAGGAAACGTCCTTAAGTGCTTTGATCCCGATGTTGGCTCATGGTTATAAGGTAGATTGAGACTCCAATACTGTGTAGATCTACACCAGAAGGTGCCCGTGATTATTTGGTTCCCTCAAGGGTTCAGGTACTTTGCTTTTCATTCAATGCTCTGTCACAAAATTAAAATTTTGTTATTTACTGATAAATTTCTATTAAATTCATAAAAACTTTTAATGGAACTTCTGGTATTTATTTGAAGCATTTTATTGTTTCCATGCTATGTTCTTAATTTTATTGATGCACCAATGGCTTATGTTCATTATTATAAAAATTGCCTCGTAATTAGCTGTTGAGAATTCTGCAGAGGTACCGACAGTTTGATTAACGCTCCACTCTTTGAGTTGGGATGAAATTTGGTGAAAAACTTTTGGTATAAAATTGGTGCATATCCAGATTTATTTGGAAAAGATCGAAACGATTTAAATATAGATCTTATTCTTACAATCTCTGGTGGGCTGGTTACTTCCATCTTGTCACGTGGATCTGATTTGGTCTAATGTGTAATTTGAAGCCAGGAACATTTTACGCTTTGCCTCAAAGTCCACAACTGTTCAAGCAAATGTTGATGGTTTCTGGTTTTGGTAAATATTATCAAATAGCCAGGTAAATTCTGCTTTGGCTTCCTGTTTGAGCTTGTTTTGATTCTGCATTAAATAGGCCTTCTTCAGTTGTGTACTGGGTTTTATGCTTTCCTTTAAGAAACTGATTTCTTCTTGTAATTACTCCATTCGTCTTGTTTTTGGTGTTGCAAACACTAAATAGAAATGACTAATATTCATGGTAGAGGTCTTTGAGGAGGAATAGATTTTTTTGTCTAATTGTAATACAAAACTGTGATAAAAGTCCTCTTTGTTTTTTTTTATTTTTTATTTTTTTAATGCAGATGTTTTAGAGATGAAGATCTTAGAGCAGACAGACAACCTGAATTCACACAGCTTGATTTGGAACTCGCTTTCACCCCTTTGGAAGACATGCTGAGACTCAATGAAGATTTGATTAGAAAGGTTTGTACAATCCATTTATGCATGAATGTTAAAAATTAACTAGGCTTGTATCTTATCTGTCCAGGCGTTTATCTGTTATCTGGTTCCTGGGTGTGATCTGAAAGCTACGTCTGTTGCAGGTTTTTCTGGAGATCAAAGGTGTCCACCTACCAAACCCCTTTCCGAGGCTTACATACGCTGAGGCCATGAGTCGATATGGTTCGGACAGGCCTGATCTTAGATTTGATCTTGAGCTTAAGGATGTAATCGTCGCTCCCTTGGCTCCACCATCCGTTAATAATTTATGTTCAGTTTACACTCCCCGTTTTTTTTGCCTTAAATGTTCTTTATTTGACTTCATGACTCTGGGGATTTATATTAATTGAACGGTTGTTACATAATATATTTATTTTGGTTACTGCAGGTGTCTGATATCTTTTCAGATTCCCCGTTCAGGGTTTTTTCAGATACCTTGAAAAGTGGGGGATTATCAAAGTGCTATGCGTGCCCTCAGGTGCTAAAAAGTATTCAAATACAGCTCTCAAGAAAGGCGGTATTTACAGTGAAGCAATCAAATCTGGAGCAAAGGGTTTGCCATTCCTGAAGGTTTTGGATGACGGTATATAGAATTTATTTTATATATAATATGTATGTTTTTAATGGAGAGGGAAGAGATTCCACTGATAACATCTTCTTGCAGGAGAAATTGAGGGAATTTCTGCTTTAGTATCTAGTTTGGATTCAACAAATAAAGAGCAATTCCTGATGCGTTGCTCTGCCAGACCAGGTGATCTTATCTTGTTTGCAGTTGGTCATCATTCGTCAGTTAACAAAGTATTGGACCGTCTTAGGCTGTTTGTTGCACACGAGCTTGGCTTGGTCGACAATGTAACTTTTGTACAACCTTCTGTTGTAAACTCACTATTTCACGACCCCCCACACCAATAATCTGAGATCTTTTCCCCTTTTTGTGGTTTTTCTCTGATATTTAGTCCAGGCATTCAATTCTGTGGGTGACTGATTTCCCAATGTTCGAGTGGAATGATGCAGAGCAGAGGCTTGAGGTTTGTCTTTTTTGTATACTTTCTTGTGCATACTTTCTGGCCTCTGCCTTTTTTTTTTTTGTTCGAGAAAGTTTTCCCATATTTCAAAAATATATCATCATTATTATTTTTTTTTTGGTAGCCCTTGCATCATCCTTTCACAGCCCCAAACCCTGAGGACATGGAAGATCTTTCATCTGCTCGTGCCATAGCTTACGACATGGTTTACAACGGCGTAGAGGTGAGTCAAATTTGTTTCTTAGCTCTTTAGGAGCTGCAAGTTTCAAATATCGGCTAGGACATCTCCAATTTAACGAAATAATTTTCTTATCCTTTCTATGATTATCAGATCGGCGGGGGAAGTCTGAGAATATACAAGCGTGAGGTTCAGCAAAAAGTTTTGGAAATCATTGGCATCTCCCCAGAAGAGGTGAATAAACCTTCATCTATCATGTATATATAGCTTTTCCTTGTCAACATTAATTGGGTTTGGACATTAGCCTTCAAATCTCTACTTTATTTTTATTTTTTTAAAATGATATGTGGCCTATGGGTTAACTCGAGAGAAAAAAATAGGAATAGATCCACGAGGAATCTCATTCAATTAGATATGGTAGATTAAAAGAGAAATGAAAACACTTCCAGGTTACTCAAATCCCTTCACTCCCACCTGCTGAGTAGCGTTATTATATAAGGACCTTTGATATATGAACATTCATGTATTCCTTAGGACACTGTTTTGTACAATGTATTGACCATCATTGGTAATGCTCTATGTGCAGGCCGAAGCAAAGTTTGGCTATCTTCTTGAGGCACTAGACATGGGTGCTCCCCCACACGGTAATTGACATCTACTGCCTGCCCATTGGCTGAAAGTTAATCATGATGATTACTTTGATTCACATTGACGATTACTGTAATTGACTCGTATTAAAAAAAAATTTGATTTGCTGGTGCAGGAGGAATCGCTTACGGATTGGACAGATTGGTGATGCTGTTGGCTGGTGCCAATTCCATTAGGGATGTCATAGCTTTCCCTAAGACACAAACTGCACAATGTGCCCTCACTAGAGCACCATCAGAAGTTGATCCTCAGCAGCTGAAAGATCTCTCCTTTCTGAGACATTAAAAATTCATTCTTGTTCTTTGCTTCATCAATGTTCTAAATTATTCATTACAGAAAGTGGAAAAAAAAAAAAAAAAGAATAATGTTCTATGTCTAAATTAACATAAAAGTTGCGGGTTTGTTGTTTCCTACTGGTGATTGCACCGGAATAATCATGTGACCCGTCGTGTAATTTTATTTTTAATGTGAAAAGATTAAAGTGAGAAAAAAATCAATTTTGATCTTTCATGGCATTGACTAGGCCATTCATAATGCTGATTGAACGTACGTATCTTTATTACAACCAAGGAAAAGCACCTGCCTTGTTATTTCGTTGTTGTTTTGTTCTGAAGATTTCATTCTTATTGATGTTTAATTATTCAATGATGCTGATTGAAGACGAACGATAACGCTAATTGAAGGTGTGTTTTAAATTCTGTAGCGAAGGTGGCATGCGCTCTCATTCAGTTGTCAAACGTATTATTAGCATCTGTTTGATTTTACACCTTCAATTTAAATTTTTTATCTTTGTTTTTATCATTTATGAAAAATCAATAAAAATTATAATTATTTTTTTAAAAATCAATCAATTCTAATTCAAAATTTCATTTGTAACTGATGAATCAAAAGTAAAAATTTCAATTCTGTTCCTATTTTAGAAGATAAATTTTTGTCTCAACTCAATAATTATAGTTTCTCTAGAATTTTCTTGAAATTTTGGGCTCTGCTTTAAAAGAAAAATTATACAAATATCTGTACTTTTAGTTTGTTTGTGTTCAATGAAACTTTGTATTTATTTTCCATTCTAATTTTTGTTTAAGTGCTCCAATGAAAAGATTTTCTGCCTTCGCATTCTCTCTCTCTCTCTCTCTGTGGAATGGGCATCGGTCTTTATTACAAGCAAAGAAAATGCAAGTTGGTTAGTAGTATGAAAAAAAGAAAAACGCTTTGTGATAGGATAAAACACTATCACTAATAGAAAGTGACTCTTATGCTGTTTGATTGTTCTCTATTTTTTTTTTAAAGGACAACTATTCTCTATTAATATTTGGTATTGAACATAATTAAGGTATTTTAGTATTATTATCATGAAAAATAGAGAAACACTCTCGGGGCATCTAGAAGGTGGGTCCCTTGTTATGCATAACTGTTCATTAATATGCCGTATTAAGTATTATTGATAATTTATCATTGTTATGAGAAATAAGGGTACGATTTTCTACCACCTCGCTTCTCAACACGTCCTATAATGTAGAACTTATCTGAAAAATTATAAAGTTCATATGTCAGAGATGATCAACAACATAGGAAATATTGTTTGCAGACTTTACTCGATAAAACTTCAATCTTCGACTGGAACAATCTATCACTGCAAATCATGATATAGAAACAAAATGAGGTCATTTAAAGCGTGTATTTGTATGTATATTTAGATATGTCCTTCAAAATATAATTTAACAATAATTTCATTTATAGTTGCCTTATAATATATGGAATTACAATTCCCACATTACTCAAGTTTTCAAAATATAATTATGTATATTATCCACAGTTCAAGATATTATTTTCTTATAAAATTCAAGATAAGCATCGTCTACTACACGTATCAATATATTTCCTTATTGCCACTAAAATATGTTTCCATAATTTTTTTTTTTTTAAATTTAGGAAACTCGAAATCTAACTAATTCGACATTTCATTTTTTAACCACAACAATTAATCATACAAAAACCAGTTGTAATTTAGTAGGAAATTCATGAAAACCATGACAAATACTATTATATTCCATTCTTAATGTAAATTAATTCCATTATCTAGTCATGAGACCTTAGACTTGGAAGTAAGAGCATTCGAACCCACCTTATAATAAATTCAAAACTTGTAACAACGTTTACTAGCTTATTTTAGAACTGCTTCTTATTCATAAAACTCTTAGTTATACCTTATTATATCTAAGCAAACCGGCCCATCATCTATAAGTTATTAAACAGGTAAAAAAAATAAAAAAAAAGATCCCTATTATTCAAATTATAGTAAAATGGAACTAAACTATCTGAATTTGTCCGACGGTTTCCTTTTGTATAATGTCTAACCATCTTACTTTTTTGTGTTATAATGAGAAAAGAAAAAACTGAAATAAAATGATTTGGTATTGTAGGAATAAATTTAACTTATTTTTGAAAAGCTAACAAATGACCGGAAAATGCCGCCATGTCTTGCGTGAAATACCACAACAAAACCACCATTAATGTGGAGCACCCTCTCATGAACACCACTCGTCCCAACTCTGCAGCCTCGATCGATGAGGGACTCGAAGCCCAAAAGTCGCAGAGCCATTGGAAGAACGATACATTCAAAAGAGATGATCGAAAAGCCTGCAATCCCATATTCATCCAACTTGCCAAACCCTAACTCCTCCGACCACAAGTTTATGCTCGCCTCTGGGCATAATTCGCCATGGTACTCTTCCCGGCTCTAAGAGATGTGCACAGACAAAAAAACCGTAGCACAATGGGGAGAGAGATAACGGATCATAGATTTGAAAAGTATATTCAAATGGTAAATTCAAATTTTTTTGATAGAAAATAGAGGAAAAAACAGTCTTCATACGGAGTGCAAATTGAACTCTCAAATAAGCACCAAGTGGAAACAGTATTACTCACTGCTAATCATGATATTTCACAAACGCGGTCGTTTTATAGCGTGTATTTATATGTATATTTAACGATGTTTAGAATTCCCACGGTCAAGTTTGAAAAAATATTTTTATCCACAGTTCAATATATGAGAGAGACAGAGGGAGAGAGAGTCAAACTCTTAATCTTGGACTAATCTTGATTTATCACAGACACGCTCACTAAAATCTGTTTCCACAAAGACATTTTTACCCAGGAAACTTGAAGAAATCGAATTAAAAATAGCCCATTTAACCACAATAATTAATCATACAAATCAGTTTGATTTAGTGGGAAATTTATAAAGACCATGAAAAATATCGTTATGTTTTACTCTTGATGTAAATTAATTCCTTTTTTTGTTCATGAGATCCTATATTCTGTTATCAATGTTGTACGTAACTTGAGAAAATCCAGATATCTTTGTTTATTTACTTTCTTTCTTTTTTGTTTTCCCATCTTTCAAACTTATTCTCTTCATTCCCATTTCAACATGCATGTTTATAACTCAGAAAAATCTTGGATATACCTTATTCCAAAGAAATCTGACTCATGATTCATAAGTTATCAAACCAGGGGGGACAAAAAAAACTATAATTCTAAATTAATAGCAACATGGAACTAAATTAACATTTCCGTTTGCAAAAGGCTAACCATCTTCCTTTTTTGTTTTCAGATGGGAAAAGTAATAGAAAAATAAAAACAGAATAATTTTTTTTAATTTGGTGTCATGGGATTAAGTTTAACTTCTTTCTGAAAAGTTAAACACTTAACGGTGTTATATCCTTTCACTGGAAAAATACCACAATAAATATGGAAATCTATGAAAGAATGGTGCTTTTGGCTTTGGCTTTGCTCAACACAACACTACTATTTGGATAAATTATTACTATATACTAAAGGAGACCCGGTTTTTACTGTTCTTTCTACGGTAACGTGAACAATAAATTGACTTTTTTATCCTTTAGCTCCTTTGTTTTCCGCCGGCTTCTACAATATCATTCCGGTTTTGCCTCTCTCTCCTTTTTTCGCTGCTATCTCTCTCTCTCTTTCTCTTCTTTTTCGATCCTTTCTCTGTCTTTTGGGTGGTTTGTCTTTTTGCTCTTTCCCTCTCTCTTTTTTTCGCTGCTATCTCTCTCTTTCTCTCTCTCTTCTTTTTCGATCCTTTCTCTGTCTTTTGGGTTTTTTCCTTTTGTCTTTTCTCTTTCTCTCTCTTTTCTTTGGTTCTCTCTCTCTTTTTTGGGCCTTTTTCTTTGCTGCTTTCTCTCTCTCTCTTCTTCGGTGCTCTCCCTCTCTTTTGGGTTTGTTTTCTGCCTTCTTCTTGCTCCTTTCTTTCTCTCTCTTCTTCGGTCCTCTATCTCTCTTTTGGGTCTTCCTCTTCGCTCCTCTGTCTCTCTCTATTTTCTTTGTTTTTCTCTCTCTCTTTTGGGTCTTCTTCTTCGCTCTTCTCTCTCTCTCTCTGTTTGTTTACATTTTTTTTTGGGTTGTTTTCTTCGCTCCTCTCTCTGTCTCTCTCTCTCTCTTTACATTTTTTTCGTTTTCTTTTTTTTGGCTGCTCTTTCTTCGTCCTTACATTGCATGTATTTTGGGTTTTGAAATCGTGGCTTTTGATTTTTGTTTATGTGTTTGAGGATTATTTCTCTTTTTTTCCCCTCATTTTTTTCGCATCCGGTGGGTTTGTTTTCTTCGATTTTTGGCCATTTATTTGACTTTTTTTTTTTTTGGATTTTCAGATCCTACCTCTTGGTTTTTGTGGTTGTGTTTACAGATTTTCAATTCTTTTTTCCCCCCCGGTGGAAATTTGTTGTCAGATTTTTAGGGTTTCATTTTGGGGTTTTTTTTTTTTTTTTTGGTGTGTATTAATATTTTTTTTTCTTGATTTTTGTTGGTTTGTTTTGTGATTTTCGGCTGTTTATTTCTCTCTTAAGATTTTGTCTATTTTTGGATTTTGAAACTCTAGGTCTTGGTTTTGCTTATTTTGTTTACTGATCCTTTGTTGTTGTTGTTTTTTTTTTCCTTGGTGGGTTTATTTTTTAGATTTTAGGGTTTTGATTTGAGGGTTTTTTTTTTTCGTTTGTATAATATTTTCAATTTTTTGGCTTTTTGTTACTATCTTCACTGATTGTGTGTGTTCATTTTTTTCCTTGCTTCGTTTTTTTCTGTATGTATTTGATGGAAGAAACATATTTTTAATTAAAAAAAGTTATGTTTTTGTTTTCTTTCCATTTATTTCAATAACTTTTTTTCCTTTTTTTCCCCTTTTTTGATGTACTCTAAATTAATTTTGATATTTGTTAGTCCTTAATTTGTTTTTGTACATTGGATAGGTAATGCTGCTAAAATGGCTAATAGGAACTGTCACCGAAGATCTTGAAGACTTTTTAGTTCGGATGTTCGTATTTTTTATTTCCCCCTTTTTTATCCCCCGAGTAATTTTCTTCATTTTATGACCGAAATTTGTTTACTTATTTTTTGCTTCTATAATTTCTTATTATATTTCATGAGTATATTTGATGGTTTAGTTAGATTTGAATAGATTGTTAGGGTTTTCCATTAGTTTATCTTCTAGATTATTCCTCCAATTTCTTTCTTAGTTTATAGATTTTGGTGCTTTGATTGTTGATGTGTTGAACATTTAATGCTTACAGATTATTTTTCTTTTACATGTAATTTTCTTATTGGCTATAAATAAACTATTTACACAGTAATAATTGCTTTAACTGAGATATATAACTTTGTCATTAATGCTTCTAAGCTGATTTTATCATGTTATCTATTTTGGGTGTGAATGTATATTGGTTCACACTGTGTTTCTATGTTGTTCACCGACTCTTTTATTTTTTAATTTTTATTACCTTTTTCCTTTACAATTTTTACTACATATAACTTTTTCTCTTATTTATTACATTACTCTCACAATTTACTATCAGTTTGCTCTTAACACTCTCTTAATTGCTCTACCTTGGACCTCCTTTATTTCTTACCTGCAAACTTTTATTGTGCTCTTTCTCACCTTCTGAGGACTAATCATTTGGGATATTCATTTTGTGCAAGCTTCTTGTTTTTATTCAGGTACTACTATTAGTTATGTATTTTAATTACACTTGATTGATGTTTTATTGCATAAGGATAAGTTGGTCTTTTAATTCTTAACACTGTTTTTATAAGAATAATTGATTTGTTTGCTTATTTTTATATTTGTTTGTTTTTCATCTTCCTGTTTGTTTAATATTTTGAGACTTCTTATTTTTTCAATTATTCTTTTTGTTATTACTATTATAATAATATTATACAGTTGATAATTTTTGTATTGTGGTAATTTTTTTCCACTACCTATTTTATATTAAATATATTTTTGTTTATATATAGTTTATAAAGTTTAGTATTTATAGTTTTATGATGCTATTTGATGAGTATTGTTGTGATGACTATTGTTTATTTTGTCTATTTTTGTTTCTCGGTTTCTTTTTGCTCTCTGTTTTTTCTGTTTGCTCTTCTTCTCGTCCTCTCCGACAGTGTAAATGTTTTTTAAAGGAATTTTTGTAAAAAAATATATAACTTGCTATGATGATCTCAGTTGAGTTATGCAATAATGCATATACCAGATGCTTTAGTTAATTTGGTTTATGATGCTGAATATGATATCATTGATAGAATATCATGAATAACTAAATTATATTATTTGACAGTCTTTATAGTTACTATGAATTTTTGGGAGTTAGAATGTTTTCATTCTTTGGAGAACAAAATACTATTAAATATATTAGTATTTTGTTTACTTGACTTAATATTTATTCTCATCTCATTTTTTCCCTTCTGCCATTCTCTGTCTGACCTGATTTTTTTTTAATCTCTTAATCTCACTCTTTTATTTTTTATATATTATGTATATCGAATATCTCTCATTTTTGACATTTTTTTTTTACTATTTTGTCTTTTCTCTTTATTTTCTTCTCTGGGATTTTCATTCTTTCTTTTTCCCTATACAATTTGTCCCCCACTGCAAATTCCTAAATATTTCATCTGGTAGCTACAAAAGATGCTGTTGAATTATAATTAAGTTATTCTTTATACATATTCTTATCATATAAGAGATCTGAGCCTAATCTAATAATTTTTACTTTTTTTTCCCTACAAGTTGTTTATTTGAAATTTTCATAACCTTTGTTATATTATTTGTATATTAAATTGTTTATTTAGATTCTTATATTAGATTGATTATGTTATATGTTTTTTTTTTTTGCCCTTCTTCTTTCTTTCCGACCGGTTATTATTTTACTGTTATATTATTATTTTGTCTTATCATAGTATTAAATATGTTAGTATTTTATTTACTTGACTTAATATTTATTCTCCTTTGATATTTTTCCCTTCGTCGTTCTCTGTCTTAAGTGATTTTTTTTGTTTATACTCTTTTAATCTTACTCTTTTATTCTTTATATTCTCTATACCGAAAATCTCTCATTTTTGACAATCTTTTTTACTATTTTGTCTTCTGTCTTTGTCTTCTTCTCTTTGTCTATCATTGTTTCTTTCTCCCTATAAAATTTATCCCCCACTGCAAATTCCCAAACATTTCATCTGGTAGCTCCAAAAGACGCAGTTGAATTATAATTGAGTTATTCTTTAAGATATTCTTATTACATAAGAGATCTGAGCTTAATCTAATAATTTTGATCTTTTTTTCTCCCTCTTTACAAACTGTTTATTTAAAATTTTCAAAACCTTTGTTATGTTATGTGTATACTAAATTGTTTATTTAGATTGCTGTATGAGATTGATTATATTATAGTTTTTTTTCCCTTTTCTTTTTCTTTGTTGCAGGTTATCATTTACTGTTATATTATTATTTTCTGTTATATATATATTTTTTGTAACTTTATATAATTTTTCCTTCTTTTTTTTTTTTATTACCCAGGGGTTTATTTTTTTTTTTATTAAGTTTTTAAGATGTTTATATTTATTATCAGCATTTTTGTATAGAACTGTTTTTACAGTTAGCAACTATTGTAAATTTTATTGTAATTTTTTATAAATATATATCTGTATATGTTTGTTTGTATATATAACTTAGATATTTTAATATAAACATAAATATATGTACTTTAATATTATAATAATAAATATTAAAAACAACAAATTTAATGTAATTTTATTATATATCTTAATCAACTGTTTTTATTATATATTTGTGAATTTTTCTATTTTTGTTTTTTCGCTCCCCCGGCAACGCCCGGGCATAATACTTGTCTTAACTAAAATTGTATATATAGTACTTTTTAAATGTATAGTGTCACATATGTACATATAAATAGTTAGATAAATCGACCATTAGCCTGTCGCAGAAGACCAACAGTTTATATGTAAGTTTGCATATGTTCGGTTTGTTTGTTTATTTATTTATTTATTTATTGTTGATAATATGAAATTAAAGAAATTGAAAAAGGCTAGGCTCCTTCCCCCTTTCCCAAAGGGCACCCTATATAAGGTGTGTGTGTGTGTGTATATAAATACATAAACATATTGTTACAAAATTCACCATAAATGGGTAAGGTTAAGATACTATATCTGTACTCTTTACTTGTTTCTTCATGAACCATACCAATAATGCTGAGAACTCAGAGATTCCAATTCCTCCAAAATAAGCATCTAATATAGTAAAGCGTGCATATTAGCGCAAGAGTCGTAGAGACACCGGAAATGATTGAAAAGCCGACAACCTCACTCCTCCACCTTGCTAAATGACTAGTATTCGCACTAAGTTTTTGGGGGTTTTTGGACACAAGTTTGGTTTAAACTAAACTATACTTTTTTCATCATGATTTTTGTTTTTTTCTGAAAATTTTTTTTTGTCTTTTCTGAAAAAGTTTTCTATCTTTTCTAAAAAATTACTATTGAAACTTAAAAATCTTAAACTAAACTCATTTACCAAACACCCCCTTAAAAATCAAATTTTGCTTCTTCTTCAGAGAAAGGTAATCAAAGAATTTCCAATATCCTGATCTTTAGGGATCAGATCAGCAATATATTATATATTTATAAAAATAAATAAATAAAAACTCAAGATAGTTGATATATTTCTCTTTAAATGAAATCTCAATTCTAATAACGGTTTCATTATAATATCTCTATTTTCTGAGTCAGTTCCAATGGTAAGTATATTTCTCCACAGTCAAGGCAAAGTGCAAACCAAACTCATCACGGAGTGGAAACAATTATAATCACTGCCTGTCATGATATATCGCAAATGCGGTCATTAACGTGAATTTATATGTATATTTATATGTGTTACACCCATACATAATTAAACATGAAATCAAATTAAATGCAGTTTTTTTTTTTTTTTTGGTTGAATCATATCTAATTACGTTACATATGGAGAATTCCCACACTTAAAGTACTAACAAAAGTATTTATTTGTATATTAATTATCCACAGTTCAAGCTATAACTGATTTACTATAAATTCAAGATAACATCCACACGTATTAATATATATTTTACTATATTGGCACTAAAATATGTTTGCGTAAAGACATTTTTTGTTTAAGAAACTCGAAATCAAATTAAATGCACATTTAATTGTTTAACACAACAATTAATGATATAAACCCAGTTGTAATTTATTAGGAAGGAAATTTATGAAAACCATGACAAATATCATTATATATGTTTCTTCTTGTTGAAAACTAATTCCATTATTTGGACACAAGATCTTACATCCGTTTCTGTTAATTATCAACTTTTGTAATTAACTTAAGAAGAAAATCCAGATATCTTTATATATTTAATTTAAATTTTTTTTTTTTTTTTACCAATCGAAGATTATCTCTCATACGCACTCTCCAATTCCATTTCTATCCTTGTTTAATTATTCAGATTTCAGAAAACTCTTTATTATACCCCCCCCCCCCTCTTTTTTTTTTGTTTTTTTTGAAAGCAATCAGGCTCATGATTCATAAGTTATCAACCAAGGAAAAAAAAAAAGAAGAATTGACATATAATTCTAAATCAATATTAACATGGAACTATCTGAATTTGCATAACAGTTCCCGTTTGTAAAAGTCTAACCATCTTCCTTTTTTGTTTTCTGATGAGAAATTAGTAATTACAAATTAAAAACCCAGAAGAATTTGTTTATTTGGTAACGTGGGATTAAATATAACTTATTTCTGGAAAGCCAACATATGAAAGTGGAGATTAGTTAAACTTTTTCACTAGAAAATGCCTCATAAATAGGAAATCAAAAAAAATGGTCAGATTCTATTTGCTTTGACTTTGCTCATGACAAACAACACTACTATTTAGATCAATCTTAACTAATGTTTTCTTTTGCAACGTACAGTAATACCTAAACATACGTCCATACAGTTGTATAAATTGACCGTTAGGCTGTCGTAGGACTTCGAGAATAGGTGGGACTTATGTTATACGTTTGTACTCGATAAAGGTACATAAACATACACACACACTGCACACATATATATATATATATATATATAGTCACAATACGTTGTGCCCCTGGACATGCAAATCCAATGAAGAAATATCATTAAATTTTCTTCATGAATGCCATCACAAAAATGCTGAGAACCCAGAAATTCTAATTCCTCCAAAATAAGCATCTTAGTAAAGTGTGCAAATTGGCACAGGAAAGTCGATATGTCCAAAAGAAACGAATGAAAAGCAGGTAACTCCACTCCTTCACCTCGTCAAAACCCAATACCTAATGATCACAAGGTTGCGCCCGCATCTGGATCACTTTTCATGGAACTCAGAGTTCCATCTTTAGAGCCGCAAATCCGAAGGCCAACAAAGCTCCTCCACTGGACTTCAGCCCTAATTAAGATGGGCACACACAAAAAACAGTAAGAGAGAGATAGAGAGAGAAGAAAGTTGGTTCTCTACCACTCTGTTGTTTATTTTTTTTTAAGGAACAACTCATCCTCTATTATTGTGTGATGTTAAATACCATTTATGTCCTTAACCATTCGTATGAAAGATATAAAAATGTTTTAGAACATTGGTAGAGTTAAACGCTATAACTAATAGAAAGTACCTAACTACTGCACACTCTCTATATTAGTGCAAGCCCTTTAGTATGGTTTTGAAAAATAGAAAAAAAATAGTTAAACACTACAACTAACAAAGAAAGTGTTCTACATATGGGCCACATATCAGGAGACCTGTCCTTTATTAATGTATGATATTAAATAGCATTAATGTCATTTAAGTAGGTAATTATTTTAAAAATTAATAGAAAAGATCAACAACATAGAAAATGCTGTTTACATACTTTATGCTATGAAACTTCAGCTCTGATTTGAATTATAGATTTAAAAAGTACATTCAAATAGTAAATTCAAGTTTCTGTAAGAGAAAACACTGTAAAAAACTTTTTAAATATTAGCCAAAAAAAAAAAAAAAAGGTATGTAGATGGAGTGCAAATCAAACTCGTAATCATGGTCCAAGTGACCACTGAGTGGAAACAATCAATCGTTGCTAATCAGGAAATATCAGAAATGCAATCATTTTATAAATATATGAATAATTATCTCTGTCTATTCAAACATAACTCAAGGGTAATTTCATATCTATTTGTGCTTTAACATATGACGTTAGAACTCCCACTCAAGTTCAAAAAAGGAAAGTTGATTATGTTCTTCTTCGGAAAACAAAGATCAAACAATTCCTAATCATGATCTTTGCTGATCAGATCATCTAAATGTTATTCAAAAAGAAAATTGAGATATTTGATATCTTCCTCTTTAAATGAGATCTCAATTCTAATGATGGCTTCATTAGATATCTCACAATTAGAATCTTTTTTTTTTTTTGAGCCAGTTTCTCCACCATCACAAGCATATATAATATCCACAACTCAAAGCGGAGTGCAAATCAAACTCCTAATCTTGGACCAAATGAGCACTGAGTGGAAACAACTAATCACTGTCACTCATGATATTTAAGTAAGCGGAAATTTCATATCTAACTATAACATATGAAGAATTCCGGCACTCAAGTTTAAAATAGCATTTACGGATATTCATCGACCCACAGTTGAAGATCTACTTAATTTCCTAATAATTTCAAAATAAGTTTCCATGGCGATATTTTTGTTTAGGAAACTCAAAATGAATCAAATTAATCACGTGTTTAATTTTTTTAACCGCAACAATTAATCATATAAACCCAGTCATTCTTTAGTCAGAAATTTATGAAAACCATGACAAATATTATTATATATGTTTCATATTCTTGTTCAAAATTAATTCCATTATTTGGACACGAGATTTTACATCCGTTTCTGTTAATTATCAACGTTGTAATTAACTTAAGAAAATCCAAATTTCTTTATTTATTCACTTTTTTTTTTTTTTTTTTTCCCAATCGGAGATTATATATCTCTCATTCGTATTCTCCGTTTCCATTTCTACATGCACATGTTTATTCAGAAAACTCTTTATTATATCTCATTTTAAAGCAATCAGGCTCATAATTCATTAGTTATCAACCAAGGAAAAAAATAATAAGAATTGCCAATTAATTCTAAATTAATTTTAACATGGAACTAAACTATCTGAATTTGCATAACATGGTTCCCGTTGGTAAAAGTCTAACCATCTTCCTTTTTTGTTTTCTGATGAGAAAATAGTAATTAAAAAAAGAAAAAGGAAAAACCAGAAGATTTTGTCTATTTGGTATCATGGGATAAATTTAACTTATTTCTGGAAAGCTAACACATGAAAGAGGTGTTAGTTAAACTCTTTCACTGGAAAATGCCTCATAAAAATATGGAAGCCTATAGAAAATGATCACTTTCTATTTGCTTATTTGGCTTTGCTCGACGCACAACAAACAATTTAGATTAATCTTAACTAGAACTATATTTTCTTTATAAATGTCAAACAGTTTTTATGCTTTTGTTCAAATATAGAATGTACATATAAACACATACATACATAACATATTTGCAAATTAACCATTAGTGGATAGGTAGAAGAGACTTAGGGGACTACAGATTAGGATTATCTGTACTTTGAACCAATACACTGTGTTTGGACATGTAAATCTTGGGAGGAAATATCATTGAAATTTCCTCATGAAATCCATACCAAAAATGGTGAAAAACTGGAAATCCTAATTATTCCTTCAAATTAAGTATACCAGTAATGGGGTCCCATGCAATGAAATTGTGTAACACCATATTAAGAAAAATGGACAGCAAATGGAAAACCCCAAAACCGATATTAAAAACCCCCCCTCAGGCATCGAACCTCACCACACATTTTCCTTAATCTCTCCCATTTGAGCCCTAATTATTGCTTGAGTACTAATTAGAGCATTTTCTTTTCAATCACTCTAGGCAATTCCCCCAATGGAGAACCTCCCGAACAACAACGAGAACAATCTGATCAGGAGGGTGAACCGGGGACGGCAGAGGGTGGAGATGGTTAGAATGACCAATGAGAGCAACCTTCAGGTCACCTTCTCGAAGCGGCGCTCTGGCCTCTTCAAGAAGGTAAGTGAACTTTGCACCCTCTGCGGTGTGGAGATCGTCCTGGTGGTCTTTTCCCCCGGTGGCAAGGTGTTCTCCTTTGGCCACCCGTCTGTGGAGGAGGTGGTGGATCGCTATGTCTACTCCGCTCGATGCTTCCTGCCTGATCCACCCGCCGTTGAGGGCGTCATCAGGGAGGCGAATCAGCTGATTGAGGCCTGCCGCAATGCCAACCTCCGTGACCTCAACGTCAGCATGACGCAGATGCTTGGGCAACTCGACGGCGAGCGTAGGTGCGCCGAGGAGTTGAACAGGCAACGCAGGGCTGGCCAGGTGCAGCGCTGGTGGGAAAAACCGGCGGAGGAACTGCATAGCCTGATACAGCTAGGGCAGCTGAGAAAATCATTAGCTAATCTTAAGAGGATTGTCAGCATGCGGGTAGACCGAATCATGATACAGGCCTCCGCCGCTGTGAACAACAGCTCGCGGGCAATCCTCTTCAATTGCGTTCCTCCGCTGCCGTCGTTATTCCCGGTGGCTGCGGTCGGATCTGCATCTGCGGGGATGATTCCTCTCCATAACCTGAACAACAATAATCACATGATGCTGAAAAATGATGGTGACTTCGGAGACAACAACACTAACACCAACAATTCTGGTCCGGTTGTCAATCATGGGATGCTGAACATGCCACCTCCGCCTCAGCCTCAGCCTCAGCCTCAGCCTCACCATAACCCTAATGTGTTCCGTACCATGGGCTATGGCCGTGGGTTTTACTGATGATTTTCATCTTCAGACACACAGTTCCTTTGATTTTCGATTTATCCTTTGTTGTTTTTAATGTTCATCAAATATAAAACGGAGAGATCGGAAGAGAAGGGGACAAAACCAACCCCCTTTCATAAGATCGAGTCTAATCAGTCGTTTATTTTTCTGTCTGTCAGAGTCTTGGGAGATTCTCCTATTTGTTCATGTCAGAGTCAGAGTCAGTGTCAGCCATTGTTGTTTGGCTAGCTATCCCTTTATGTTTTGTCTTTTTTATGTCTGAGATGAGTGTAATGATGGTGGTTTGGATTATTAGTAGATGTCATCAATTTATTTTCATTACCTTGATTTGAGTATTTCCATGGATTATTAGATGTGAAATTAATGTAACAAATATAAATATGTATATATATTTATATTCGTACACATGTATGTATGTGTATAGTTTTGCATTGCAGTTTGAGGGCAAACCCTCCTCTTCATATGATATCTAAATGCTATCTATACTCACCAAATTTTCTGTTCAATATGACTATGATTTTGAAAATTACACAAATTAAAACAAAAAAAGAGTTGGAATTCACCTCATATTTGGACCAAAACCTTTGTAATATAGGCACAAAATTGTCTGGTCAAAATATTTAACCGTCTTGTTTATACACAAACCATTAATATATTTGAGATACACGCATATTAAGAAGGTGGAGATAGGGCGCGAGTGCTTCCCATCTTGCTTACAATTAGGGAATAAATGGCCTGTTTGGTAGGAAAGTTTAAACTTAAGGTTTAAACTCAAATTTTTGTCTTTTTCCTCTAAAGTTTTTTGTCTTTTCTAAAAAAGTTTTTTGTTTTTTGTTTTTTTGTTTTCCTAAAAAGTCAACAAAAGTTACTATTTAAACTTAAAAATTTCAACTCAAACTCATTCACCAAACGGGCCCAAAGACTTTGTTCACGTCCCCGTCCCCATCCCCGTCCCCATCCCCATTCCTATTCCATTCGCTTGAAATCCCACGAGATACCATCCATACGGATAATATTGTCATCTTTAATGTTACTTCGGTATATGTATATGCATTGATAATTCTTTAAAAAAGTATGGTGATGACACATCAATTGTTTTTCACCTCATTCGGTTCAAAATTCTGTAAAAAATCAGTATATTTTCGCACCCATTTAAGCATTATTGCAGATAGTGGGGAAATTATTTGAAACAGGCTGTGCTGTATTGCATTCCAAGAAACAAACTCCATTTCTTTTTCTTCTCCAGGTAAACGTAATTATATTGCATATATTTGTCAGTGGTAACGACGTTGCACCCATGGTTACAGTTTAATATTAACCATAATTTAAGAAAGGTTAGGATTTTATAACTGCCAAGAAAATTTTTTGGCCAATGATTTCATTTAAGAGAATATTTGATTAATTACAAACACCAGTAGAAAATAAAGACTCCACTGGTGATTACAAACATAATCTAGCGGTATAGAATTTGAATCTATATTTGTAACTTCTAACAAAAAAAAAAATATCTAGACTTCGAACAATTGATATAAGATGAACATATGGGACAACCTAAAAATTAATATTCTTATGTTCTCCAGTTCGATATTGTGTCATCATAAATTTTTAGGATATGCCTTCAACTTTTCTATTTCACCAGGCATCCAATACAAGAAATCAAAATAAAAAGTAAAATATTAAGATTGATTTCATTTTTAGTTCTTAAATTAGCAGTTCAATCCCATTTTAGTTCAAACTTCAGATGCGTAGATTTTATGATTTGGGTATTCCCATGGATAAATCTTTCATTAGACGTGAATTTCAGTTATAATTAAATTTTGTTCTGGTGTTTGGCCTTTGGGGAGCAAGAAGAGAAGATTAGCTTTCTTTGTGGGCGGCGGCGGCCGCGTTACATCAATTTTATATATATGTACACTAGGGTTTAGTGTTTCATCATATACTTATTTGATTTTTAAAATTTTCTTCATCTTAATTCCTTTATTTTATCACTTACATTCTCATTAATCCAGATTTCACCTTTTCCTAGTAATAAAGAAAAAACCTTAGACATTATACAAGGGGAAAATATTTCTTAGGATTGACCTTAGTATTTTGTTCATTTAAAGAATACAATTCCGCTTTTAATCTTCAGAAAAATTAGAAAAATATAAATAATTTTCTATCCAAAGCATATAAATCGAGCACGTATTATGGATAATACGAAAATAATTAGAAGTTTTAAGTAGAATTAATTTCTGTATTACAATAAGAAATAATAAATCATATAGAGATTATAACTAATTGTAAGTGTGAGAAATATTATCGTGAATAGCAACCCTATGGTAATTCGTTATTCGCTATTCATTTATATGTTGCTTAATTTTTATCTTTGTGTGTTTAAGCAGAAAATTATTAAGATATCATTATTAACGTAACGGCGGACTAAATCCAACTTTGAGAAATGTTTTCGTGCATTGCAGTCCTATGTTTATCTATTCTCGGACATTAATGTTTTTGAGTTTATATCATGTGGAACCGACGCTGTTTAATGTGAATTTAACTTTGAGAAATACTATTGTAAATCGAAACAATACACTTACTTATTCTCTGATGTTGATTTATAACTTATAGTAATCGATGTGAATATAGCTTACACTAGCTATTTAATGTGAATACGTGAAATTCAACTTTCAGAAATGTAGTCATACATGACAGTGGCATTATTAATCAATAAACAGTCCATGTGAATTTAGACATAGAGTTCACGTCAATTTTAAAACCAATAAGTGCCTTTTCTAATTATGAAAATTTCTACGGTAGAACAACTTGTTTTTGTTGTTGGATAATCTTTTCAATAGTACGATCTATGATTGGAATTAATATTATGCCTCGCATTGCAAATTTTTTGTATGATTCTAAGAGATCAGACTATTTAGAATTTAGTCTGACAATTAAAAAATATTTTTATTGATAGTGAAAAGTAGGAGACCATATCATAAAAATTATATGTAGTTAATTAAAATCTACGCCAACTATATATAATCCTTCCCAACTTGGTGACTGTGATCAAATTATTAACTGTCAAATTCTCCTATCAGTTATGCAGGCAAACAATTTTATATTAAAAAACAAAGCATTTTCTCCATCTTATATTTTACTTTCGTTCGCAATTTGCAAAAATCCGGATACTTCTCTCATTTCAAGCATTGATATTTGCCGCTCCACGTCTCCCGTTTAGGGAATTAATTTCTCATTCCATTTCTCCAGTGGTAATATTTGAGTTCTGAATATATATATATATATGTCTATAACTAATATATAGAAAGCACCATATCTGTTACTGTGCAAGGCATTTTCATCCAAAACGGTTCGTTTTAGGCAAAAATGTTTTCTTTTTGCTTTTTAGTCTTTCACTTTTCTGTTTTTTTATTTAGCCCTTTTTTTATTTTTTACAATTTAGTCTTTTTTTAAGTCTCCGTCGATTTCCTTTTTTTTATTTTGGCACAATTTTTTTATTTTTTATTTTTATTTTTTTACAATTTATTCCTTTTTTTGTATTAGACAAAATGTTTTGTATTTGCTTTTTAGTCCTTTGATTTTCTTTTTTAAATTTTGGTCCAATTTTTTTTTAGTTTCTTACAATTTAATCCTTTTTTGTATTGATAAGTTATTTCCATTTTAGTCCTTTTATCTTTTTTTAATTATTTTTTCATGCCTCTCTTTTTTTATTTTTTGGTTTTTTTTTTGTGGGCCTATTTTTTAAATTTTCTGTATGTAGATAAAATTTTTCAAATGCATCTAACCTGTACATAGCACATGCTTTAGACTTGTGTGTGTGTGTACTATCATATTTCAGCCAATGCACTAATAGTCATTATGCTTAAATGGCCTTTCTGGGCTCTCGAAAAAAAAAATGGTGGAAAGATCATGAGTTTATACATTAAGAAGAAGCGAAATCACAAAAATGCTTGATTAGTAACGAATATCATGTATGCTGGGAACAACAACTCTAATATCAAAACGTGTGAGTATCAATTCACGTGGTAATGAGTTATTAACTTTTTATAGGTAATTACAAACAATTAATGTGACAGTCTTTTAAACACTTACGAATAAAAATGATAATTCACATATCATATAAATTGATACTCAAAAGTTCGAGATTAAAGTTGGTGGTATCCTAGAATTTTTCTTAATGCATTTTTCAGTACTACTTGGTATATTGGCAAAGAAAGTGGAGGACATGAATGTAAATTATTTATAGTTTAATTCGTTTTATCGATTTTGTTGAACTTTGGGAAAGAAAATGATATTGTATGTCAGTAAGGTTGAGTTGTGACATTTGTGGTTTGGACTGATTTCACATTATTTTGGTCATGATATCTTATATCCGTTTAAATTATCAATGTTGTAACTTAAACTAATCCAGATATCTTTGTTATTTACTGATTTCTTTTATGTTTCTCAACCGGAGAAATCTTTCGTACTTATCCTCCATTTCCATTTCTTCATGTTTACTAGTGTTTTTTTTTTTTTTTTAATAATTTTTAAACTTCGGAATAATAAGGGGATTGTAATTATCACGTTTACAAGATTATTTTAGAACTACAACCTTATATTAAAGCAATCAGGCTCATGATTCATAAGTTATTAACCAAAGAAAAAAAAAGACCCCATAATTCTAATTAAACTAAAAGTAAAATTGAACTAATTAAACTAATTTGTCTAACGGTTTGTATAATGTCACCATCTTCCTTTTTTGTTTTCTGATGAGAAAAGTAACAAAAATAAAATAAAATTATTTGGTAGCGCATGGATAAATTTAACTTATTTTTTGAAAGCTAACATATGACCCGAAAATGTCCCCGCGTCTCACATGAAAACCACAACAAAACCACCATTGATGCTGAGCACCCACTCATGAACACCTCTCACCCCAACTTGCCTCAACGAGGGAATCGAACCCAAGAGTCACAGAGCCAGCAGAAGAATGACACATCCAAAAGAGATGATCGAAAATCCTGTAACTCCACTCATCCACCTCGCCAAACCCTAACCCCTCCAACCACAAGGTCACGCTCGCTGTGGATATAATTCCCCATATGGAACTCTTCTTGGCTCTAAAATATGGGCGCACACAATGAAATCATAGCACAACGGGGAGAGGGACAGGTCATAGATTTGAAAAATATGTTTAAAAAGTAAATTCAAACGGAATCCGAACTCTTAATCTTAGACTACATGAATACCGAGTGGGAACAATGGTACTCACTGCTAATCATGACATATCACAAATGCGGTCATTTTATAGCGTGTAGTGTATTTATATGTATATTCAACGATATTGTTTCGAATTCCCACGGTCAAGTTTGAAAAAAAGTTTACATCCACAGTTCAAGATATGAGTGGGAGAGAGAGAGAGAGTTGAACTCTTAGTCTTGGACAAAATGAGCATTGAGTGGCAACAATATCTCTCACTGCTAATTGCAATGTATCACAAACTCGCTCACTAAAATATGTTTCCATAAAGAAATTTTTATTCAGGGATCTCGAAATCAAATTAAATATTGCACATTTAACAGCAACAGGTAATCATATAAACCTGTTTGATTTAGGAGGAAATTTATGGAAACCATGAAAAATATCTTTATGTTTTACTCTTGATGTAAATTAATTCCATTATTTGTTCTTGAGATCCTATATAATCTGTTATCAATGTTGTAGGTCAAAGAAAATATAGATATGTTATGTACTTTTTTTTTTTCCTTTAATTTTCTGTTTCCCCAATCGGAGATTATCTTTGATAATTATTCTCCATTCCCATTTCTACATGTTTACTCAGAAAATCTGGGATATACCTTATTTCAAAGCAATCTGACTCGTGATTCATAAGTTATCAACCAAGGAAAAGAAAATGAAACCATAATCCTAAATTAATAGTAACATGGAACTAAATTAACAGTTTACGTCTGTAGAACGCTAACCATCTTCCTTTTTTTTGTTCCAGGTGAGAAAAGTAACAGGAAAAAAAAAAGAGTAATTTTTTTAATTTGGTATTATATGGGATTAAATTTAACTTGTTTCTGGAAATTAAGTTAAACATATCAAAGCGGTGTTTAGTTATATCCTTTCACTGGAACATACCACAATAAATATAGCAAACTATGAAAAGAATGGTCAGTTTGTATTTGCTTTGGCTTTGCTCAACACAACATCTATTAACTATTTAGATAAATCT
Source organism: Ficus microcarpa (assembly GCA_025413485.1). Classification (NCBI taxonomy): domain Eukaryota; kingdom Viridiplantae; phylum Streptophyta; class Magnoliopsida; order Rosales; family Moraceae; genus Ficus; species Ficus microcarpa. Next base: position 5,478,511 of record CM046384.1, on the reverse strand, counting down.
TAACTAAGATTCTATATACACTTTTTAAATGTATAGTTACACATATACAATGTCAAGATATAGATTGACCATTAGCATGTCGTAGAAAGATCCAACAGTTTAAATGTTTGTATATAAGGTACATATATATATATATGTATATCATTGCATATATATTGTTTCAAAATAGGAACATATTATTATCTGTACTTTGTACCAGTACTACATTGTGCCTGCAGGACATGAAGAATATTACTAAAATTTCTTCATGAATGCCATACCAAAAATGCTGAGAACCCAGAAATTCAAAGTACTCCTCCAAAATAAGCATTATTAAAGTGGGCATATTAGAGCAAGAGTAGAGACACCAGAAAGACCATCCAAAAGAAACGATTGAAAAAACGACAATCTCACTCATCCTCCTCGCTAAAACCCAACCCTAACCACAAGGCCACACCCACCTCTAGATCCTTCTCCATGGAACTCAGAGTTCCATCTCTAGAGCTGGAAATCCAAACTCTCTAGTACTAGTGTATGCCGTTTAGTATTTTTTGAAAAATAGAAAAATAGAAAGCACTTTAGTAGTGTAAGCCCTTTAGTATTGTTCTGAAAAATAGAAAAATGTATCAAGTGTTAAATACCACAACTAACAAACAATAGATTCGATATATAGACCTCATATCATAAGACTTGCTTTTTATTACTATGTGACGTTGAGTGCTATTGATACCCTTTAATATTGTTTTGAAAAAAAATGAGTAAGATTTTATCTCCCTTTCAATAGCTTTTAGACACACGATATAATGTAGCTCCACGTAGCTAGTTATTCTGAAAATTAATAAGTTTCATATGTCAAAAAAGATCAACAACATAGAAAATACTGTTTACAGACTTTATGCGATAAAATTCAGCGCCGTTTTGGATTATGTCTGAAAAGTATATTCAAATAATAAATTCAAAGTTTTGTAAGCGAATTGTAGAAAACTTTTTAAAAATCTACAAATGGAGTGCAAATGAAACTCTTAGTCTTGGACCAAATGAGCACTGAGTGAAAACAATCAACCATTGCTAATTATGATGTATCACAAATGCATTCATTTTAAAGTGCGTAATTATCTGTATTTTTTAGCTCTGTTCATTAAAACATAATTGGATTGTAATTTTATATCTAAATGCTATAACATATGAAGTTAGTATTCCCACTAAGTTTTAAAAAGTGCAGTTAATTATGTTTTGCTTCTTCTTTGGAGAAAGACGATCAAATAATAATTCCCAATCATGATCCTTGTGGATCAGATTATGAATACATTATATAAAAAGAAACTCGGGATATATATTTGATATCTTTGAATGAAATTGACAATTCTAACGATGGTTTCATTAGATATATGACACCTAGAATCTTTTTTTCCAGGTCAGTTCCGATGGCATGTATATTTACTTACAGTTCAAAGCGAAGTGCAAACGAAACTCCTAATCTTGGACCAAATGAGCATGGAGTGGAAACAATCAATCACTACCAGTTATAATATATCATAACTAGGGTAATTTATAACGTGTATTTATTAGACGTATATTTATGTGTTCATCTATACATAATTAAATGATAATTTCATATCTAATTACTTTATGTGCATATGAAGAAATCAAGTTTAAAAAAAGTATTTATGTATATTTATCCACAGTTCAAGATATAACTAATTTACTAATTAATTCAAGCTAAGCATCCACACATATTAATATATTTCAATATATTGGCATGTTTCCCTAAAGACATTTTTTGTTTATTAGGAAACTCCAAATCGAATTAAATACACATTTAATTTTTTTAACAGGGCAATTAATCATATAAACCCAGTTGTAATTTAGTAGGAAATTTATGAAAACAATGACAAATATCATTATATACGTGCGTTCTTGTTGGAAATTAATTATATTATTTGGAAACGAGATCTTAAATCCGTTTCTGTTAATTATCAACGTTATAATTAACTTAAGAAAATCCAGATACTTTTATTATTTACTTCTTTCTTTTTGTTTTTCCCAATCGGAGATTATCTCTCATTCGTATTCTCCATTTCCATTTCTATACTCGTTTATTCAGAAATATCTTTATTGTACCTTATTTTAAATTAAAGCAATCAGGCTCATGATTCAAAAGTTATGAACCAAGGAAAAAAAAATAAGAAGAATTGCCATATAATTCTAAATTAATAGTAAAATGGAACTAAACTATCTGAATTTGCAAAACAGTTCCTGTTTGTAAAATTCTAAGCATCTTCCTTTATTGTTTTCTGATTTAGACAATAGTAATTAGAAAGAAAAAAAAAAATCAACAGAAGATTTTTTCTATTTGGTATCATGGGATAAACTTAACTTATTTCTGGAAAGCTAAGATATGAAAGAGGTGTTTAGCTAAATTCTTTCACTGGAAAATGCCTCATTAAAATATGGAAAAACCTATATATAAAAAAAAATGGTCACTTTCTGTTTGCTTTGGCTTTTTTCAACATACGACACTACTATATATTTAGATAAATATTCTTGACTAAAACTCTATATTTTCTTTTTAAATGTACAGTAACACACAGACATATACATCTTTATATACACAAATCTTTGTAGTTATACAAATCGACTATTAGACTGTCGTAGAAGACCTCGGAGAATATATGGGGCCAATGTCAATCAATTTATATGTTTTTATTCAAATGTAGAATGCACATATATACAAATACAAACATTATATATTTACAAATTAACCATTAGGGGTAGGTAAAAGAGACTTTGGGGAATACAGCTTTGGATTATCTGTACTCTGTCCCAATACTCTGTGTTTGGACATGTAAATCTAAGAGGGAATACAATTGAAATTTCCTCATGAAAGCCATACCAAAAATGGTGAAACCTAGAAATTCTAATTCCTCCAAATTAAGTATACCAGTAAATTGGATCCCATGCAATGAAATTTTGTAACACCATATTAAGAAAAATGGACAGCAAATGGAAAACCCCAAAACCACTATAAAAGAAACCCCCTTCGGGCATTTAACCTCACCACACATTTTCCTTAGTCTCTTCCATTTGAGCCCTAATTGCTTGAGTACTAATAGCATTTTCATTTCAATTAATTTCCCTTCCCAATGGAGAACCTCCCAAAAAACAACGACAACAATCCAATCAGGAGGGTGAACCGGGGACGGCAGAGGGTCGAGATGGTGAGGATGACCAATGAGAGCAACCTTCAGGTCACCTTCTCGAAGCGACGCGCCGGCCTCTTCAAGAAGGCAAGTGAGCTTTGTACCCTCTGCGACGTAGAGATGGTCCTGGTGGTCTTTTCCCCCGGTGGCAAGGTGTTCTCCTTTGGCCACCTGTCCGTGGAGGAGGTGGTGGATCGCTATGTCCACTCTGCTCGGTGCTTCCTGCCCGATCCACCTGCTGTCGAGGGTGTCATCAGGGGGGCGAATCAGCTGATTGAGGCCCGCCGCAATGCCAACCTCCGTGACCTCAACGTCAGCATGACGGAGGTGCAAGGACAACTCGACGGCGAGCGTAGGCGGGCCGAGAAGTTGAACAGGCAGCGCAGGGCCGGCCAGTTGCAGCACTGGTGGGAGAACTCGGCGGAGGATCTGCATTGCCTGCTGCAGTTAGGGCAGCTGAGGAAATCACTGGCTGAGCTCAAAAGGACTGTCAACATGCAGGCAGACCTGATCTTGAGGCGGGCCTCGGCCGCGGTGAACAACACCGTGCCAGCAATCCTCTTCAACGGCGTTCCTTCGCTGTCACCGCTATTCCCGGTGGCTGCGGTCAGATCTTCACCTGCGGTGATGATTCCTCTCCCCAACCTGAACAGCAACAATCAAATGATGCTGGATAATGATGGTGAGCTCGGAGACAAAAACACTAACAACAGCAATCGTGGTCCGGTTGTCAATCATGGGATGGTGAACATGCCGCCTCCACTGCCGCTGCCACCGCCGCCTCAGCCTCAGCCTCACCTGAACACTAATTTATTTCGCACCATGGGCTATGGCCGTGGGTTTTACTGATGCATTTTTATCATCAGACACAGTTCCTTTGTTTTTCGATTTATCCTTTGTCGTTTTAATGTTCATCCAATGTTAAAAGGAGAGATCGTTAAGAGAAAGGGACAAAACCAACCACCCTTCATAAGATCGAGTCTAATCAGTCGTTTATTTTTCTGTCTGTCAGAGTCTTGGGATATTCTAATGTTTGTCCATGTCAGAGTCCGAGTCAGTGTCAGCCATTGTTGTTTGGCTAGCTATCCCTTTATGGTTCGATGATTTTAATTATGGTGGTTTGGATTATTAATAGATATTGTCAATTTATTTTTATTACTTGATTTGAGTATTTCCATGGATAAATCTTCCATTAGATGTGAATTTCAGTTCATTTTTTCTGTTGTTTGGCTTTTGGGGAACAAGAAGATGAGGTCTTGAAGAGAAGACTATTTTTTCATTGTGAATAGATGGGCGGCGGCCGCTCTTTACATCTCATAATATATATACTAGGGTTTAGGGTTTCATTATATATATATATATATATAATTTCTTGGAGAATACAATTTTTTTCATTTTTTCTTCTCAATTTTTTATTTAATTAATTATATTCTCATTAATCCGGATTTCACCTTTTCATAGTAAAGAGAAAACCTTATATATTATACAAGTGGCAAACGATTTATTTTGTTCATTTTAAAGAATACAATTCCTTTTATAATCAAATCAGGGTTTTTTTTTTTTTTTTTTTGGTTTTTCTCCAGCAAAATAAATAAATCAATAGATTAATAAAATCAAGTTTATAATCTGCCTTCAGAATGTTAATGTGTTTTAGGTTGTCGGCCTCCATACCTATGACTCCTCTCTCTTACAAGGGTGTAGAAGAAGATCCGGAAAAAAAAAAAAATACATAGATAATTTTAAATGTAAATAAATATATATATATATATAGATAATTCTCTGTCCAAAACAACATACAATATTTCGCACCATTCGTTTTGTACAGATGGTTCGGATTATCATCAATTGATTTTATAAATTCTTTTCATATTGATTTGATTTGCAATGGATAAATCTTTTGTTAGATGTGAATTTCGGTAAAGTTTTTCTATTGTTTGGCTTTTTGGAAGCAAGAAGATGAGGTCTCTGTGAATAGATGGGCGGAGGCGCCCCCTTTACATCTTATATAATGTAGACTATGGTTTAGAGTTTCATCCTAATTATACAATTGTTTTATTATTTTAGTCATTTTCAATTAATTTTATCAATTACATTCTCGTTAATCTGGATTTCACCTTCTCCTAGTAAAGATATTACCTTAGATGTTATCCTTAAAAAAAAAAAAAAAAAAAAAAAAAACCTTAGATTTATACAAGGGGAAAAGGATTTCTTAGGATTTGACTTCATCTAAAGAATATAAATTTATATAAATTAAATCAAGTTTATTTCAGTAAAAGGGATAACTAAAGAAATAAATAATCAAGTTTATAATCTGCCTTCTAGAATGTTAATGTGTCTCAGGTTTTAGCCTCCACACCTAGGACTACTCCTCTCTCTTAAAAGGGTGTAGAGGGAGATCACTTAAAAAGAAATTAAATATTTATATAATTTCAAAAATTAATATATAGATAATTCTATCTCCAAATAGCATACTGATTTCGCGACATGTGTTTTGAATAATACAAAATAAATTAGAAGTTCTAAGCAGAATCAATTTCCGTAAGAGATTTAAGAACTTATAATTCACCTAACGGTTATAATTAACGTTAACTTGAAGAAATATTATCGTCTGTTGCAACCACCTAGGGTTATTCACTATCGTAGTGGCTAACTAAATTTTACTTTCAGAAATATTTTTGTGAATCACTATGTTTATCGATCTATTCTTTAGTGTTGATATATTTGTATTAATCTATTTGAGTTTATGTCAGCTGGTGGAATCCAAACTGATTAATCTGAACTATAACTTTGAGAAATATAATATGGTGAATCGCAATGGTACTCTTATTTATTCTCGGTCGTTGGTTTATATGTAAGCCTTGTGAATTTAGCTTACACTCGCCATTTAATGTGAATATGTGGATTTTTAACTTTGAGAAATGTAATCATACACCGCAACAGATCTATATGAATTTTACACGAGAAGTTCATCACATCAATTTTAAGGACCATAATCAAGAAAAATTCTACAGTAAAACATCTTATTTTTTTCAACAGTCTAATTTATGACTCACAACTATTCTATATCCCTAGTTGTAAATTTTTAGCATGGACACCAATATATTAGATTATTAAAAATTTAATCCAAAAATTAGAAAAATAATTATAAATTGATAGTGTAAAATAGGAGGTCCTATCATAAAAATTCTCTATAGTTAATTACATTTCCTAAAAAGGGAGAATTATTTGGTCATTGCTCAATTAAAATTCTTCCCAACTTGGTGAGTTTGGATATGATGAAAATTTTAACTGTTCAATTCCTCTATCATTTTTTTAGACAAACAACTTTATTTAAAAAAAAATTGCATTTCAGCATCGTTTATTTAATTTTCATTTCATTCAGAAAATTTTGTAAAAGTCCGTACTTCCCTCCTTTCAAGCAATAATTCAGCTCCCATTCTCCCTTTTAGCTATTTTATTTCTCACCCCAATTTGCCCAAGTACTATCGAGTTCTAAAAATTATACATAGATACATACATATATATAAATTTATATAGTTTATTTTCCAGCCGATGTATTTTTTTCTACGCTCTTTCTGGGCTTTAGAATTAATGAACGAAAAGTATGAGTTTATATAAGTAATTAGTAAGATGCTATACACTACAAAAACGCTCGATTAAATTAATGTAACAAAAATATAAATATGTATATACATATATATTCATACACATCTTGTATACACTAATTTCCGTATTATATGTTCATTCAAAATATACATATATATAAAATACACATGTATGTATATATGTGTGTGTACAGTTTTGCATCCTCCTCATATGAATATCTAAATGCCATATATACTCACCAAATTTTCTGTTTAATATAACTATGAATTTTGAAAATTACACAAATTAAAACAAAAAAGAGTATAAATTCACCACATATTTTGACCAAAACCTTAGTACTGTAGGCACAAAATTGTATCATCAAAATGTTTAATAGTCTAAAAACTAAAATAATAAATAGCATGCACTAACTAATATTAGCTAATAAGGATACCAACTAATAACTTTTTTATTTTTCCTTTTTTAGTGAAAATTTATTAGTAATTACTTTGTTTAACTCAATATGTATACTTATATACACAAACCATTAATGTATATGTGACACACGTATATTGAGGTGAAGGGTGCTTCCCATCTTACTTACAATTTGGGAAAAAGACTTCATCTTTATTCCCGGCCCTACCTATTCCGTTCAATCGAAATCCCACGAGATTCCATCCCTAAAGATATATAAGAGATGTAACTTAAATGACAATGTAGGACCTTGTATTTGGTTCCAATTTTTTTGTTTACCAATTTTTTCGATGATGAATGTTTGAAATACTTTCACCATTTAAGGATAATAGTACTAATTAACGTGATTATATTATGTAACAGGTTTCAAGTTACATACACTTGGAAATTTCAGGTGTAAAATTTCAATTGGCGTGCTAACCTTTTATTTGTAAAGAATAGGAAGAAATGAAACCAAATTTTGAAAGTTTATGAAAACAAGACAACATAGTAAAAAGCTTATTGAAAACAACTTTAAAAAAATTTGAAGAAAATTCATGCATTTGCATCTATTAGTATCATATTGAAATTTTTTATAAGTAGTTTTGTTTGATTTGCAACCATAACTATTCTTAGAAAACAAGACTATTGAAATGAAAGGTATGAATTTTGTTATGTTATGTTTTTTGTTTTTTTGGAACCATGGAAGGTTAGGAGATTCAAATTTTACATATCATGTTGAAGTCAAATGTGATATTACCATTCAGTTATGTGCTACTACAAGCTGTAAAAACTTTTTTGTTATTATTTTGCTTATTATTCGATGTAAAATCATGAATTTAATCACACGTAAGAACTCCACACATGTTTAGTAGGCATTTTTATTGTCTTATAACTTGTGCAATTACAAAAAAGTTCATGACATTTTTTCATTAATTGTCGTAAAATATACCATTCAATGACATTTTTTTTGTTCAATGTCATCAAATGATCTCTTCTAGGACATTTAAAAATAAAATGTCGTCTTAAAGATATTTTGATGACACTTTCAGAAAAATGTTTTGTGTCGTTAAAAGCACTTTTGGTTGTAGTATATGCCACTTCGATATTTTTATACGCATTGGTAATTCTTTAAAAAAGTATGGTGATGAAACGTCTATGTTTTGCACCTCATGTGGTTCAAAAAAATCAGTACATTTTCCCACCCGTTCAAGCATTATGCCAGATATGAAATTATTTGAAAGAGTCTGTGCAGTATTGCATTCCAGGAAAAAAAAAAAAAATCCATTTCTTTTGCTTCTCCAGGTAAATGTAATGTTGCATATGTTTATCAGTGGTAACGTTGACAACCATGGATACAGTTTCATGTTTATCACAAGTTAAGAAAGGTTAAGATTTTATCACTTCAAGAAAATTTTTTGGTTTTCGTTAAAGAGAGAGAGAGAGAGAGATAGAGATATATATATATATATATATATATATTTGGTTAATTACAAATACCAATAGAAAATTAAGACTCAACTGGTGATTGTAAACATAATCTAATAGTAATTTGCATATGAGTTCATCACAAGATTTAGAGTTTAAATCCCCTACTCTTAACTTCTTAAAAAAAAAAAAAAAAAACTCCTTACAACTGATATAAGATCATTATGGGACAACCTAAAAATTTCATCAGTTTGAGTTGGAATTTTAAGTTTAAATAGTAATTTTTGTTAACTTTTCAGAAAAGATAAAAAACTTTTTCAGAAAAAGACAAAAACTGAGATGAAAAGTTTGAAATGAACCAATGAAACAAACGGAGCCAATTTTCTTATGATCTCCGGTTCGATATTGTGTCATCATAGATTTTTAGGATACGCCTTTCAACTTCTCTATTCCACTAGACACTACTCAATGCGAGAAAATTAAAATAATAATTAATAAATTAAAATTAATTTCACTTTTAGTCCTTGAATTATTGGTCAAATCTCATTTTAGTCCAAACTTCGGATTTATATAGATTTTATTATTTGAGTATTCCCATAGATAAATCTTCCATTTGTTGCGAATTTAAGTTCTAAGTTTTCTGGTGTTTGGATTTTGGGGAGCAATAAAATGTTGTCTTGAAGAGAAGATTTGTTTTCTTTGTGAACAAAAAGGACAGCGGCGGCCGCGTTACATCAATGTGATTTACAAACACACACTTGGGTTTAGTGTTTCATCATAGAATTACTTAATTTTTAAATTTTTTTCGCGATCTTAATTCTTTTATTTTATCAAATTACATTCTCATTAATCCAGAATTCACGTTTTCCTAGTAACAAAGAGAAAACCTTAGATACCCTAGAAACTGTACAAGGGGAAAATTATTTCTTTGGATTGAACCTTTGTTTTTTGTTCATTTGAAGAATACGTTTCCGCTTTTAACCCAATCAAGTTTATATTTCAGCAAAAATAAATAAATATATAAAGTCAAAATCAAGTTTAGTGTCTCGCATAGTTGGCCTCCATACCTGGATGGGCTAGGAGTCCGATCTCTCTTACAAGGGTGTATAGGGAGATTGTCACATCAAATAGAAATTAGAAAAATACATAACTCTATCCTAATCATACAATAGTTTGCGCTAGTGTTATGGAAAAACACGAAAAGCATACATAACTCTATTATTATTATTTTTAGTTTATACCATGTAGAACTCACACTGTTTAATACGAATTTTAACTTTGAGAAATATAGTACTATTGTTTTAGTCATTTAGATTATTTTTTTAATAGTATGATCTATGATTGGATCCATTTTGTGTCTCACACTGAAAATTTTTAATATGACACTAAAAGATTAGATTATCAAGAATTTAATCCGACAATTAAAATTATTTTTGTTGATAATGGAAAAAAAAAGGAGATCGTTATGATAAAAATTGTCTATGATTAATTAAAATCCACGTCATCAACTACATATAATCCTTCCCAATTTGGTGACTGTGATGCTAACATAAATTGAAAATATGTCACATAAATTGATACTCAATTTTGAAATTAAAATTAGTGTCTTGGCATTTTTATAAATATTTTTAGTACTGTTTGAGGTATATTGGCAAGATGTAGAGGACATGAGTGTAAATTACTTATAGTTTTATTGGTTTTATCAATTTTGTTGAACTTTTCGAAAAGAAAACGACATTGTACATTTTCCTTTATGTGAGGGAGTAAGGTTGAATTGTGGTAGTTTGGACTGATTTCACAATATTCGGTGTAAGAAAAAGTTAAGGGTGTTGCTCATCCACCTGATGCTTGAGTACGTAATTTGCTAATATCTCAGGGATGTTTATGTAATTACCCAAAAGCTTTGAATTTTTTTGTGATGACTTTTATTAAAATGAAAATGAAACTGTAATCCTTTCAAGTAATGTAATAATTTACGTACTGGGTTGTTGCAACTAGTAATTGGCATTGACGTAATAGTTTAGTGTAGGAATATTAATAACCAACTTGTTGATTGAGGGATTTTGCGATATATCTTTGGTGTGATGATTTTTTTTTTTTTTTTGAGATTAAACAAAATTGTATTATTCACTAAATTACTATAGTAATGTTGTGTCCTAACAATGGTAATGGCTATGATGTTTATTATTTGGTGTGAGAAATTGTGTGGTCGTGAAACTTGCATTGATAATGCAGCACGATTGCTTGAATAAAATTATAGGAAATTTTTTTAACACAGATTTTGTGTACTACTAGTACTAAAACTTGTGATTGTAATCATAATGTAAGCGTAGCTTAGTGATAATATCACGTTTGACTCTATCAAAAAATACAAAGTTTGATATTCCCCCAAGAAAAAAAAACAAAAAAGAAGGGCAGTATTAGTCATTGGGAATGGCAACAGATACGTACAAAGATTAAGTGGGTCATCGTAACCAAGTTGTGCCATTTCGTATGAAACTAATTGCATGGTGGAAGTAGTCGAGTGGATAATGTACAGCTTCATGATCTAATAATCATCAAGCATTAAGATCAACTCCATAGTTAGGTAGGTCAGCATCTTGTTGTAACATCCGTTAATAATCACATAGATTTAACAACATTCAAAAAATGGTACGTAGGCATCAGTGCTGAAGGTCGTCGGGGTTGGCAGATGAAGCACCGTAGATTTAACAAGTGCGCATGATCCTAATTTCACATAGAAATGTTCCTTGACATTGGGTTAATCGTGTTACCATCACGTATTTGGAGAGTTTCTGGTCACTAATAGTAGAAACTAATGCTGCATCATTCATTTAGGGGTTTTTTTAAATATAGTTTTTCCTTGTGTGTTGAGTCCTTTAGCGTTCGTGATTTAAGCTGGCCAAGAAGTAGTTATTGGACCTAGAGCTAAATCATACTATACTATATATTAAGAAAATTAATGCCCCTTTGATTGTATATAGATACTACCTTGTACCCGCATGATTCATCTACGTTTTATTTGTAATAGTTTTAATCTTCCTTAATATATGCATTTAGGCCTCAGTCATATATTTTGTTCATTTAAGTTTAATCAAATGAAGTTTATAATCTGCCTTCTACAATGTTAACTGTGCCTCAAATTGTTGGCCTCCATAATTGGATTCCTCTCTCTTACACGTTATAGAGGGAGATCACATCAAAAGAAATTAAAAAACATATTGATAATTCTTTGTCCAAACATTATTATTCGCACCAAAAGTTTTGGATAGTACGAAACTAATCAGAAATTTTACGCAGAATTAATTTTGTAATTGATTAAGAAATCATAATTCACCTGGTTTTAACTAACTTTAACTTCGAGAAATATTATGGTGAATCGCAACCCTAAGATTGCTAATTGCCCGCTATTCGTTTATATATGTTACTTTTATATAAAAATTTCCATGCATAAAATATTAACAAACAGAACTGATGTAACGACTAACTAAATCTGACATTGAGAATTGTTTTCGTGAATCACAATGCTATCTTTCTATTCTGCTGTTGATTTATTTGCAATCTATTTGAGTTTGTATCATTAGGAACCCACATTGTTTAAATAAAGTGAACTTTAACTTGAAAAATACATCATGGTGAATCGGAACGATACCCTTACTTATTATCCACCATTGATTGATATGTAATGTACTAGAATTTTGATTACACACTTGATATTTAATGTGAATATGTGGAATTTTAACTTTGAGAAATGTTATGCGTTTATTATTTGTGAATTAATATATACTTTATCTGAATTTTACATGTGGAATTCGCATCAATTTTGAAGGACCCGGAAGTGGCTTGTAACAAAAAATTTCTTCAGTAGCTAGGCTTTTATTTTCGTCATTGATTAACTTTTTAACGGCTGATTTATGATTTGAAATATTCGGTGAAGATACCGTACATTCCTAAAGCCCCAGAGTCCTCCACCCATCATATGCCGGTGTCTGGCCTCCTGAGGCCTTTTATGTTTTATTGCCCGTTTTCATTTTTTTAAATTTCATCAATTATAATTTAGTGAAAAACAATATAATTTCTTAAGCGCAGCTAAATTCCTACAATAAATAACTATTGATTACGAGATAGCATATTGGTTAAGATATAAACGTTCAAACCGATAGATCATATTATTAAAAATTTAGTCTGACAATCAAAAAATAAATTTTTACTGATAGCCAAAAATATGAGGTATTATCATAGAAATTTTTTTGTAATAAATTATATATCTTAAAACAGGGAATTATTTGGTCGTTGCTCAAATAAAATCTACGCCAGCTATTTCTAAATCCTTCCCAACTTGGCTGAGTCTTGGATGTAATAAAATTATTGACTGTCCTATTCCTGTATAATTTTTTGCAGACAAATTTAAAAACAAATAAAAAAAACACTAGCATTTTTTCCATCATTTGTTTTAATATCATTCATAATTTCCAAAAATCCGTATTTCTCTCATTTTAAGCATCAATATTGCAGCTTTACGTCTCCCTTTTAGCAAATTAATTTCTTTTTGTAATTTCTCCAATTTCCAACACCGAGTACTTCTGAAGGGAAAAAAAAAAAAAGATATTATGAACCAATTTCCAGCCAATGTACTAATAGCCATTATGCTTAAATGGTGGTTTTTTTTTTTTCCTACCCTCTTTATGGGCTCTAGAATAAATGCTGAGTTTATACATTATGAGATGCTACGTCACAAAAATGCTCGATTAAATTTAAGGAACAAATATAAATTTATTTAGATGAACGCTACAGTTCATCTGAAGAATAAAAACTTCATACACATGTCATGACAATGAAAGTTGGGACGGTCCAATTCCCTACGTCTGAGATAATTTATATTAGAAAGGTAGATGTAGAAGATATTTTTAATTGAAATTGCATATAGAATTTAATTACTTTTTTAATCGATTTTGTTGAACTTTTGGGGGAAAAAATGACGTTGTGTTTCCTCCAAGTGACGGAGTAAGGTTGAGTTTGTAACAATGGTAATTTGGACTTGTTTTACATTATTCCGTATAACAAAATGTATAAGGGTGTCGTTCACTTGCCTGTGGTTGAGTAATTTTCCTCGTATCTCAGGGATGTTTATGTAATTGCCCAAAAGCTTTGAATTATTTGTTTGTGATGAATCTATCTACTAAAATTAAAATGAAATTGTAATCCTTTTAAGTATTGTAATAAGACAGATTTTGTGTAAGAGTTGTACTAAAACTTACAACTGTTGATATTCACAATATGATAATATCAAAGGCAGTATTTGTCATTGAAAACGGCAACAAATGATAAAGACGATAAAAACTAAGTGAGTCATTGTAACAAATTTATATGATATAAAATAAAGAGTAACGCTAGGGAACATCAGTGATGTTTAATATCATTTACTAATAGAAGGTGGGTCTTATAAGTGGGGCCCACTTCTCTATTAGTGTGATGTTGAACATTACTGATGTTCCCTAGTATTTTTCTAATATAAAACTAAGCATGATAGTAAAAGTAGTGTCTCATCATCAAAGTCGCAAGTGTCGTGTGGGTTCAGGATATAAGCATTAAGGTCAACTCCATAGTTAGGTAGGTTTTGACAGTTCAATAGTATATTGTTGTGTAACGTTCATTGCTAAATATCGAATTCAAAAAACGGCACGTGGGCTTCAGGGTTGAGGTGATTGGGTTGACAAATAAAGCATCGTTTAGCAGGTTTACACGAACCTAATTTTACGTAGAAATTTTCGTAGACATTGGGCTAATCATGTTAGCATTGCATATTAAGAAATTTTGTACCCCGCTAATTGTAGACACTAATGCCCCATCATACATTTAGGGTTTTTTTTTTTAATTATAATTTTCTTTTATGTGTTGTCATTTTGGGTTAACCAAAAACTAGTTATTTGTCCTTGGGTTAGTTATCATGATTTCTTATATTAAGAAAAATTACTCCCTCTTTGATCATGATATATGGATACTACAATGAATCTCATGATTCATCTAGCGTTTTATTTATTAGAGAATTTATTTTTCTTAATTTTAGGCATTTAAGCCTCAAGTGTCTCGCCAAATTACAAGGTCAAAGAAAACTTTGATCCCAACCATTTCTAGCTTTGAACAGGATGTAAATTGGATAGGATTACTATTTTTTGAGGATGCAAGGTTACAGCTTGTACCAGACAACTGCATACTACACCTAAAAAAAATTAGGCGAACTTAATCAGAGGTAACTGGCAGGACAATTGATGCCGATTATCTAAATTTTAGTTGCCCTTAAATTAATTTGAGCTTTTCAGAACTATGGTTGTAAAAATTTAATTTTTGATTCTTCATTTCAAGGGTGATGGACCAAATCACTACCCTGAAGATTTATATGCAAATACACAAGTTTATATATTTATATATATGTACATGTGTACAGTTTTCATAGCATTTCGATGACAAACCTTCCTCTTCATGAAACGAATATCAATATGTTTCCTCGATTTATATACACCAATATATGGTAATGATAATTTAAAAAAAAAAAAAAAAAAAAAAAGGGATGGCGATGATGTTAACATCTATTGTTTTTCACCTCATTCAGTAAATCACCAAAATTTCCCACCCATTTAAGCATTGCATTCCAAGGGAAAAAAAAAAAAAAAAAAAAAAAAAAAAAAAAAGTCCATTTCCTTTTATTCTCTAAGTAAAGAAGTCAATGTGATATTGCGTGTATTTTATCAGTGGTAACGTTGACGCCCATGGATATATCGAGTCACTGCTTCCCAAAAGTCAAGTTTTATTAGTGCCAATTATTAATAGATAATAACAATTTAATATTAATATGGAATAGATTAGATTTTATATAACTCCCAATAAAATCTTTGGTTAATTATAAATACTAGAAGAAAATTAAGGCTCCTTCGATCACTGATATGAATATCTTTAAATGACATCAATATGGGACAACCAATTTTCTTATAATTTCCAATTCGATATTATTTCAGCATAATTTTTTTGGACACATATTTTTCTTCCAAACAGCCCCGTTAAACTTTAATATTCCACCACACGTTCGACATGAGAAAATAGAAAAATTAATAATAAAAAACCTATGCAATAATTTAGCAGTTAAAGATTCTAATTAAATCCACAAAATTGGCTGGCCTTCCTCCGACAACAACGTTACTAAATCTTTCTCAAGTAGTACCCAAGTCAACATGCTTTTATTCCGGATTACGCCTTTTTCCTATTATAAAGAGAAAACCTTATATTTTATAAGAGGGGAAAAGGATTTCTTAAGATTGACCTATATATGTTTTGTTCATTTAAACAAGAAATCATAATCGATGTAACAAATAGAACTAACTTTCACTTTGAGAATTATTATCGTGAATCGTAATCCTAAGGTTATTCATTCTCCGTTATTCACTTATATATGATGTTTTAGGGTCCGTTTCGGTGAATAAATTTGAGTTGAAAATTTTAAATTTGAGTCGAAAATTTTTGTTGACTTTTCATAAAAGACAAAAAATTTTTTTCAGAAAAAAACAAAAACTGAAATGAAAATTTTGAGTTTAAACTCGAATGCCAAACGAGGCCTTAATATCCTGTGCACTATTCATAATAGACGTAACGGCTAACGAAATCTGGTTTTGGGAAATGTCTACGTGAATCGCAGAGCTATGTTTGTCTATTATGTGTGTTTAATTTGTTTATGATCTATTTGAATTATATCATGTGAAACCTACACCGTTTAATATGAAATTTAACTTGGAGAAATATTATCGTGAATCATAACGAACATTTATTTATTTTTCACCGTTGATTTAGGGTCCATTTGATGAATGAGTTTGAGTTCTGGAAATTTTAAGTTTCAATAGTAATTTTATTGACTTTTCAGAAAAGAAAAAAAACTTTTTTAGAAAAGACAAAAAAACTCTTTCAAAAAAGACAAAAACTAATATGAAAAAGTACATTTTAGTTTGAAATGAGATACTGAACCAAACATCACCTTATATATACTCAACGTGAAATTAGTTCACACTAGCTTTTTAATGTGAACGATGAAATTCAATTTTAAGAGATATGTCATCCTACTTCGCAATGTCACGTGTTTATCTATCTAATTGTGTCGTTGATTAACATATATTTTATGTAGTTTTACTTGTGGAGTGCATATCAATTTTAAGGACCAAAAGTGGGCTATAATTAAGGGAATTAATATTGTAGGATCATTTTTTCTCTTACATACAGTATTAGGTCTATGATTCTTACTTATTAAAGAGAAATGAAAACACCTTTAGATTTTGAATGTAAAAGCTCCCACCCACTAATGGTAAGACCTCATATTTTAGCTGTTAGATTTTACTTTTAAATGGAATAATTTTATGACTGACAGCAGATTTATGTTTTGTGTTGCAAATTTCCAATATAAACACCCATATATCATATTCTTAAAAACTTAATCTAATAATTAAAATATAGTTTTATACCGATAGTGAGAATAGGAGACTCTACAATGCATAGAAACACCCTATAACTCTCACAATTTTTAAAAACGGAAATTATATTTGGTCATTGCTCCATCAAAATTCTACGCGAACAACATAATCCTTCCTAAACTTTGATGAGTTTGTATTTTCCAGCCAATGTACTAACAGTAATTACGCTTAATTTGTGTATTTTTTTTTTCTGCCCTCTTTCCGGACTCTAGAATGAATAGTGGAAAGCTCATTAGTTTATACATTAATAACACGCTACATCACAAAAATGCTTTATTAAATTAATGAAACAAATATATACACACACATGTCTATGTGTATAGTTTCTTTGTTTTTTGTTCTTTTTGCGTCCACATTATAGATTACAAATAAATCAATATACAGTAATGATATATATAGGTGTGTGTGTGTGTGTGTGTATAGATTTTAAGTATGTTGATGATAACGTCTCTTGTTTTTCACATCATTCAGTACAAAATTTTGTGAAAATAAGTATATTTTCCAGCACATTTAAGCATTAATGCAGATAGGGTGAAATTATTTGAAACTGGCTGTGCAGTTTTGTATTCCAAAAAAAAAAAAAAATCCATTTCTTTTTCTTCTCCAGGTAAAGAAGTCAATTTGATATTGCATATATTTATCAGATGTAACGCTGATACCCATTGATGCATTGAGTCACTGCTTCCCAAAAGTGGTCCAGTTCTTTATATAATGCCAATTACAAATAGATAATCAGTTGAATATTAATCATAACTTAAGACAGATTAAGATTTTTTTAACTCCCAAGGAATCTTCGGCTAATTAATTGCAAAAGCTGGTAGAGATTTAAGATGTAGAATGTAAATGAGATCAACAAGGGACAGCCTAAAAATTAATTTTCTTATGATCTCCATTTCGATTTTCTATCATCATACATATTTAGGGCACATAATTTTCTTTCAAAACAGCCTCTTTTCATGTCTTTGTTATTAGTTTGTCAATAAACATTTCCATTCGTCTTGGTATGCGTTTTTTCCTTAAGCATCATCAGATTTTACTAATGAAACCGATCTCAATTGAAAGTCATGTCCCGCAATATATGTTATCATATGCTTTTGTAATCTTCTTTCAGTTTGAATACAATTTCCCTTTTCAAAAAAGGAAAAAAATTTATAATTTTTATAATAAAATACTATGCAATTTTGCGTTAAAGATTCTAAAATGACAGATTTTGGCTGGCCTTTTTCCAACATCAGCTTACTAATAAATCCTTCTGAGTAGTAAAGACCTCTTTGGATACTTTTTCCCAAGTCATCATGCTCGTGTTTATCTGCCGATATATATATATATATATATATATAATATGAATTTATATATTTATATAATCATGGATATCGTGGTTGACATTTATTGATTGCCAAAAGTCAAAAGCTTTCTCTATTTATCTTATCATTGGACAAACAATCAATTGAATACCGAACCTATATTAAAAGATTAAAGATTTTATAACTCCCAAGAAATCTTTAATTAATCACCAATTTTACTACATAATTAGGATTCCAAATGGCACTTGTATAACCCATACAAACATTAGTGCAATTCCAAGAATCCTATGCCCCAATAATCCTATATATACCTTATAACCATTCACATGTCTTCCCCCAATCTTTCACCATAAACCAAGAAAAACACAAACACCTATAGGTAGAATTTTCTCTCATATATATATATATATTCACTATGGTGAAGAAGCCAATTAGCTCCCAAGGTCGCAGAAAGATAGTGATGGCCAAAATACCAAAACAAAGCAACCTACAAGTGACCTTCTCAAAACGGCGTTCCGGGCTCTTCAAGAAAGCCAGTGAGCTTTGCACACTCTGTGGAGTTGAGATTGCCATGATAGTCTTCTCACCCGCCAACAAGGCCTTCTCTTTCGGTCACCCGACGGTTGACTCCGTCGTCAACCGCTTTCTTACTAGCCAAAGAAACTCCTCCATAAACTTTACCGTCGTCGGCTCTCGATCGAGTTCGAATCATGTCATAATTCATGAGCTTAGCGAGAAGATTACCCGGATTCTCGGACAACTAGAAGCCGAGAAGAGGAAGGGACAAGTTCTTGATGATGATCATGAGAAGAGAAGGAGCAAGTGTTGGTGGGAGTCCCCTGTGGACGAGCTTAGTTTGGGTGAGCTAGAGCTTTTGAAGGCCTCATTGGAGGAGGTCAAGAACAGTGTTAATCTGGCAAAACAAGCGCACAAGATTGCGAGTGATCATCAGATCTCCACCGCCCGTTTTCCACAGCATTTTATGATGAATGGTGGTCGATCTTCTGATGGAGTTTTTGACAATAAACCAATGGATGCTCTTGTCGCTCCAAACTCCACCTCCACTCTCCGAGATGCACACAATTTTGGCTTTGGAAACAGATTTTTTCTGAATTTTCCCTGAAGGGAGTTATGGAATTATTTATATATTTATTTTTATTATTTTGGAGTAGCAAGGGGGGTCATTTAGTATGAACTTGATTAATATCACAAAAAAAGGTATGAACATGATTATTTTTGTTGGGCTTGTGATGGTAGAAAATGGCCTTTTGTTGGGTTTCAATTGGGCTTCATTGTGCTAGCCCAACACAGGCAGCCCTGGGGTGCAATAATGTTCGAGAACTTTCATGAACCTTGTTCTTCTCTCTCTAAATATCTCCTAATCATTCTGTTAAAACAAATAAAAATAATAAAAAAAACATGCATTTTTCTTGCAAAAGATATATATATATATATATATAGTTCACCGGTTCCTCTGCCTTTTCATAGAAATAATAATAAAAAGTAAATAAATAAATAAGAGGAGAAAAGGGGAGGCTGATTATTAATTGCCACTGCATGAATTTAATGGCTTAGGACAGAGGCGCGCTGGGACCAAATTTGTTCTTCACGGGACAAATGAAGTCCTTATGAAGCTAATAAATATATATATATATATATATATATATGAAGTCACTGTTCCAAATTGCAAATTGCTCATGCCCACCCTTGTTTTTTTTTTTTTTTTTGGGGTCCATTCCAACTTGCAGACTAGCCAATCCACCAATTATGAATCATCTAATTATTTTTTTAGCCAAAAAAAAAAATCATCTAATTATTGAGAGCAGTTAAAATGAGAGGAAAGTAGTTTCAGAAAGGAGCCACATTCTCATTTTGATACACCATTTGAATACACATATGTTAATGTACATATATATTTTTTCAAACACACATTTAATTTTACAACATTAAAATGTATTATTATGTTGACATCTAATTACATATTCCATTAGAATATATTTACTCAAATGTAAAAATATAACATCCAATTGTATATTTTATTGAAATATGTCCATTTTATTTAAATACAATACTAAATATAATAGATATTCAAACAAACCATTAGATTTATATATTTAGGGTCAGTTTGATGAATGAGTTTGAGTTATAAATTTTAAAATTTAATTATAATTTTTATTGATTTTTTATAAAAGATAAAAAAAATTTTTAGAAAAGATAAAAATTTTTAAAAATAAAAAATAAAAGTTAATATAAAAAATTTGATTTGAGATTAAATGAGAAACGGAGTTTTAATTTAAATGCAATATTTTGAAACAAAACAATTTCAATTTATAATCTAAAATTTGATGAGTGAATTCTGTTTTAATTACGTTACCAGACAACACTTCACAGTTCACATCACATCTGGCCAACAAATTATGCGGGTGTTTGGTTCGCTAGTTTGAGTTGAAATATTTTAGTTGTAATAGTAAATTTTTTTGAATTTTCAGAAAAGACAAAAAACTTTTTGGGAAAAAGACAAAAACTTTTTGGAAAAAGACAAAAAAAATTTGAGTTGAAACGGAGATGAACCTCTGAACCAAACACCCCCTATGTTTTTTTTACTACAAAGATAACGAGAAAATGATCTATAGATTCCATTCCCCAAAGGGATATAAATTATGCAACAAATGACTAAGCCAAAAAAGTTAGCACGTGCAAGTAAGCATCAAAAGGGTAGAAGCTAGGGACAAAAAAAGTCTGAGCTGGAATCCCTCGTCGTCACGTGATCAACGGTGGCTGATGTTTTTATTTCTTCAGTTTAAATAAACTCAGGAGATTGGACCCCACCCACAATACTTACCTTACCTTATTCGATGAAATCTCGTCAAGTGGGACCCAGATGACGTGGTTGGTCAGACTGGCGTCCAAGTTTAGGCACAGCTGGCCAGTGGTTGATCTCGTGTGGATCAAACCTGTTGCCATCCAATCCGTACGTGCAATTCCCACTAACCGACAAAACCTTCGAATTTTTTTTATTTTTATTTTCCATTTTTATTATTATTGTGATTTTTTTTTCCTAGACTTTTTTTTTTTTTGGTGGGGGATTTTTTAAACGTCTCGGATACTGTTTGCTGGCTACAACAGTACGTGCGCACTGTGATCCAGCTCAAACCGAACGCACGGCCTTTTCTGTTGTACTTGTTAATT
>CM046384.1:5259763-5456763 GCA_025413485.1 Ficus microcarpa | reverse complement strand
TTGACGCGCAAGTTTTGGGCAGCAAGTAACTTTCGGGCAATTGCCCGTTGCTTTGTGAGCAAGCACTTTTGTGGCTATAAATGGCCAATCTTTCAGTCACTTGATGCACTGCAAGAGTTAAGCAGCAAGTGAGCAAATAAATATAGCATGGTGTTTTGCTAGTTTAGAAGTCGGTTATGTGGTTGTTGAGGATGTTTGGTGAACGAGTTCAAATTATATTTTTTTATCTTAGTTTTTATTTTTTTTTTTTAAATTTTTATTTTTTTAAAAAATTAATAAAAATTTTCATCTCAAATTTTACTTTTTCAACTCAAATTTATTCACCAAACAGATTCCGAGAGTTATCCTTGTGAGTGTGTCCAAAAGTGTGGTGTTATGCTTTTGTAGTATTATTTCTTTTATGTGGTCTTGATGTATTTGCTATTATTATAATAATAATAGTAGTAGTAGAAGTTATTTTGCCTACTGGTGTAGTGCTCAACAATATACTAATCGTTTTTAGTTTGACCGTCCATAGTCAATATTCTCCTAACCTTGCATTGAAAGAGAAAAGTAAACCTTGTAAAGGTCAACCAAAGCTTAGTAATAATTACAAAAGCCAATTTCATCAAACCAGTTTAGAAAGAAGATACGCCTAAACAAATGAAGGAAGTTAAGCTACTAGGAGCTTGGCCGAGCCCCTTTTGTTATAGAATTATATGGGCTCTAAAACTTAAGGGCGTTGAGTATGAGTATGTTGAAGAGGATCTCTTCAACAAGAGCGATCTTCTCTTACTGTATAACCCGGTTCACAAGAAGATCCCGGTGCTCATTCATGGCGGAAAACCAATTGCAGAGTCCACCGTTATTCTTGAGTACATTGAAGAGGCTTGGCCACAGAATCCTCTGCTCTCCAGCGACCCTTATGAGAGGGCTATGGCTCGGTTTTGGACAAAGTTTGCAGAGGACAAGGTAAGAGATATTCTAGTCTCTAAATCTACAAATTTAGGAGAACTACTTACGAGGAAATTTTTTTCCTAACGTTGCATACATGATACATGTCGTCCGGCTATTTCGGGGTATGGCATCGAGGGAGACAAAATCACTCGATTCAAACCCTTTGAGAGAATCCCTCAACGGTCGTGAATTGTTGGTGTTTTAGAGCTAAATACATATGAAATAAAAGTCATACATATGTGAAGACTAAAGATATGGGGTTGTTCCGAAAACTCCCAATTCTCCTCGAAATTTCCTTCAAGAGAAATTATCCTCAAAAACCAGAAAAGCTTGAAAATTATTGCTTTACTTTTAACTGTAAATTGCATATTGTTTTCTACAGGACCCAACTTTTTTTGCATACTTTCAAGCTGTTGGAGAAGAGCAAGAAAAAGCAACAAAAGAAGCCAAGGAATTGTTGAAAATAATAGAAGAGCAAGGTTTGGGAGAGAAGAAATTCTTTGGGGTGACAAAGTCGGAAAGGCAGATTTGGCCTTTGGATGGATAGCTGGTTGGCTGGAATACATGGAAGAAGCCGTTGGTGTAAAGCTGTTAGAGCCTAATACATTTCCTCTCTTAGAGGCATGGATCAAGAATTTTAGAGACGTCCCGGTAATCAAGGAGAACCTTCCTGATGGTGAGAAGCTCTCGGTCTATTTTAAAGGCCTAAGAGAGAGTTTATTGCTCAAGCAACAGTGTGAAGCAAAAACTCCCTGAACTTGGAGAATACTTTACTTTCCTATTTCAAATTTAAGAAAAATAAGGCGATAATCTACATATAGCTTGCATAGTATGGTGTTTCAGTTTTTCCATCAAGATAATGTACCATTTTCACCGCCCTTTTCGATTTCTTTTCCCTTTTCTCACACAGCAATACAACTCGTATGCTTTATCATTCTGTTAGATTCACATCCTCAAAAGCTAACCTCACCCCAGCAAAAGGGGAGGAACAAAATACAACACTCTGTGGTTTTGAAACTACATTGTCATGAATGAATTAGCGAATAAGGTTCATGGCCTATTTCTATGTGAAAATGGCAAACTGTAAACGTACAAATGTGCAAGTCTGAAGTCGAACTCAGGGTTGTAAAGATCTCACGATTCATCAAGTGAAGACATATCGGGCAAGCTAGCTCTGTCTCTGTTTTGGCAACAGCTTCTGACAGCAGTGGCTCAAGTTCACCTTTGTGGTGTAGCCTCACAGTGTCTGCGTGAAAAGAAGAAGCAACAGAAGATGTATAACTCGTTTCAGGTTTTTCAACTTGATCCTCTATTATCTTTTCAGTTAAGTGCATGAGTTCATCCATAGTGGATATGAGAGAAATTAATATTTCTATGAATATAATCCGCTCTTTGAGAAAACATATTGAGTATTATGGCTAGAAGATCAGTGCTCTATAAAGAACTAGTAGAGGAAGACAGTTGTACCTGAACATCCGCCAATGTGCTTGCCCCCTGCTCATATATAGGGACAACGATTAAGCTTGCAGTCTTATTAACACAGAATCAACTGAAAATTAGTGCTTACAGCTTAAAGCAATTGAGATTACTGTATCATGAAGTTAAAATGCTCAAGTATCTCTTTTAAAATTGATTCTTTGTTGGAAATCACCCTGAATCAAGAATTAAACGTGAGAGGCTAGCTTTATAAGAATA
The DNA here is from genome assembly GCA_025413485.1 of Ficus microcarpa. Taxonomy (NCBI): domain Eukaryota; kingdom Viridiplantae; phylum Streptophyta; class Magnoliopsida; order Rosales; family Moraceae; genus Ficus; species Ficus microcarpa. Next base: position 5,454,132 of record CM046384.1, on the reverse strand, counting down.
ATGGCCAAATAAATTCAAGCATAAACCAGTGGTTCCAAAATTTTGATGTACTATTAGATTAAAAAAAGGTCAGAATTTTGATGTACTATCGGATTAAAAAAACTGTATTGACACTAAAATCATGCCATTGAAAATGGGATTTTTACTGCCTTTACTACACGTGAAAGCAAGCTCATCCTTCAGGGGAAAGAAAATGACATGAAAAAAAATGAGTATGAGATGAACAATCTGCCTAAGTTTTACTGTCTTCTGAGCAAGGTACATTTTTGGTGTTTTCAGGTAATATCAAGAATTCAAAAGCACTACTCACCTATGAAAACATTTGGCACGGTATGTTGTCCCGTAAGCCTCTCCAGCAACTTTTGTACCTGTGGCCCTTGGGCACCTGAAGGAAACAAATTTTTTGAAGCAAGTTTAATAACAAATATGGTGAGAGAGAGGAGGAGAAGATTGCCTTTTGAGTATTTAATGACCATCAGTTTTTACAGCAAATTGTACAAAATCAAGTAGGGAAAAAAATCAGCTCTGAATGTTATATTACAAAAAATAGGCAAGCAACCACCAATGAAGAACTTGATCATGCATCGAGGGGAAGGAAGTTCAACTAAAACGTATATAAATCTGGATAAGAAAGGGACAGAAATTTTGCACCTAACTAAACATCGCTTAAAAGGCTAACTTCCAAGATAAAATGTTCCTAACTTCAAGTATCTATTTTGGCTTATCAATATTCATATAAGGCCACTATTTTAGATGACTTCCTGCAATGTGGTAACAGTCGCTAAATGTAAACGACCCGACAAAAATGCTCGACATAAGAGAGCACCGGAATTTGATAGGTGCTAGTCACGGAATTACTTAGTTTTATCTGGTTACGAAGTTTATTCCTAGTAATTAGCATTTCTATTGCTTAGTGGTTGCGAAGGATTTCACCAAGAAAACTACACTTCTACCAATGGAGGGCGTGACCTGGTATCCACATAACCAAGTTAACTACCGCTGGAATATCCTAGGACATTAGTGTGAATGGCGTTTCAACACGGCTAATGGAGGCTATACAAGGCTTCATGCTTTTGAATTGCTGTATTATTGAAACTAATGCTGGCCCATCTCCTAATAGTTTAAGCCTCGAGCTTTTAGTGTTAAAGGGTTCATAGTATCACAGCATGAGGTCCTAAATCCTATACAAAACCGAACTGGGTTTTCAATATGTTTCGGACATATAACAAAGAATATCGCATGTTATGCTGTCCAATTGATACTTCTATCCACATGATTGCCCATTGTCTAGACTCTAGTCCACATATAACGGGCAGTTTTAGAATATTAAAACAAATGTCAACTCCCATCCTAATAGCTTAAGTTTTCCTAGAAACGGCAAAATTTATATGAGCAATGGAGCATTATACTAATTCACATACTCTCATAATTTTCCAAGTGCTACAATTCCATGATGACCAACTGGCAAGAAAAAACAACATAAATAACAAGGAACTTACATAATGTGGATAAGCATTTTGCATCAAATCGGAAATATAGCAAAAGAATACTTGGAAGAAAAAACAAGAAAAACTCATTTAGGAAATTCTTACATCTAGTCATAATTACACACAAAAAAAAAAAAAAAAAAAGGTTTTCTTTAACTAAAACGAGTAAGAGGAAAAGAATACGAACCCATTTCGTCCAATTCAATGACAAATGGCTCCACACCAAGCTTCCTGAAAAGCGATTTCACCTCAGATGAATACCTTCAACACCAATTTCCAAAGTTACCCATTATCAGATTCAAGAAGTAAAACAACTTCCCAACAAAATCTTCGACCCAAATCATTTCGAAAGAAAAAAAAAAACTACAATTTGACTTACGAACACCAGGTTTTGGAGTAAACGACAACTGGGTTCTCAGTGACCGTCTTCTTAATGGTCTCTTCGAGCCGAGAGCCGAACGAGGAAGACATGGCTTGCACCGAGATGGGTCTGCATCTCCTGGAGCCATGGACACCGAAAAGGCCTGAACTGCAGTTTCTTAGAGTGAAACTATTGTTGAAAGGAATTGCGCAGAAAAAGGACTTCGTTACAGAAGAGAGAATGCGAGTAGAGCTCAGAGAGACTGAGCTGAAATTGGTGAGACCAGACAAGACCGCCATTGATACAAACTCGTTTTTTTCTTGCTTTCGGTGTGTCTTTTACGCACCTTTCTGGAGCTTCTCTCTCCTAGTCTCCTTCTCCCGTTTTTATTTTTTCCATTTTATTTTATTTTATTTTATTTTTTTCAGGTGTTAACGCCTAATGGCATGTTTAGTTGCAAGGAATTGGGAATGAGACTGGGGAATGGGCCTATTGGCCGTGTGGCCCTTTGGGCCTTAATGACCTTACTTTATGGACCTTCCGCGTCGGTGGGCCGAAGCTCTTTCGGTAGGTGTCGTCTTTTTTTTTTTTTTTTAAGGAATTATGTCGTTTCCGAATTGTTGTCAGTAAGGGACATTGAAACATTGTCGTTTTTTAAAATTGATCGTTTTTTAAGAGATGCCAATATATCTTTCCGTAATCTCATCGCTTAACAAATAGATGACGAAATCTGTGGAATTTCTTCAATTCTAATTTATTGTCTATTTGGATATTTTTGTCGTTTTAAAGAAGTTGTCGTCTCAGAAGGATAAATTCTCGTGTCTTTCGACAGGATTTGTTATGGATTGTTATTCGTATATTTGTCGTTTAAATTGGAGACATTCATATCATTTCCGTTGTTTGTCACTTGAAAGTAAACGGGGCAATGTGTCATTTTCATGAAATTATGATTTACAATTTTTTGCTCAAGAAATTATGATTTACAATTGCCGTTAATAGAAGTATCGTTTTCAAGTATTATCGTCGTTTCAAATACATGCCGTCCGTTTCATAGAATTGACGTTTATTAAATATATTGTCGTTTCGAAGGTTATACTTTTCAATGCCAATTATGTGGTCGTTTGTAGTATTATTGTTTGATGTGTACATTGTCTACACTTTTGTCATTTTTAACATTTGTTTAAGATAGCGTTCTTGTCTAATTTTTCTGTTTATCAAATGTTGTCGTATATTCCTCGCAATTTTTTGTCCCAGATAGTCGGTTTGAACTTTGAAGATACGTTGTTGTTTCATAGAAATTGTAGTTCATAAGATACGCATTGACGTTTCTCACTAAATTTTGTGTCCGTTTCATTGTCGTGTCATTTGGTAATATACCTAGCCGTTCTCTTTATATTTTGTCGTTCTTTACATACATTCCATTTACCACAATGCATGTCTACGTTTAGTGTTTACGTTATCACTTATAGTTACACAGCATGTGTCGTTTAAACGGATGTATTGTCGGTTTTCTAAGATTTTCTTTTCAACGTTAATTATGTTGTCGTTGTAAAAGAATGTATTGTCGTTTTCTAAGATTTTCCCCATGTGAATTGATTGTTATCTTAGGGAATTAGTCCCCGGAGTACCTATTAATATGTGACAACTTCATCTTCAAACTTTTTATTTATTTTTTGAAATGGATCTTCAAACTTTTTAGGGGGTAAAAACATTTCTGAATTCTTAAATTTGTTGCAATTTGCAAAGTGACTAAAATTAACTATTAATGCCAAATTTTGGAGCGAAAATTTTGCATACTACATATGCATCTCGATATCTAAGGATAATTTGAAACTATACTTAAAATGACCTTAAAAATCTCAAGAAAAATATTTAAAAAATGCTTTTCAAAGGAGGGGCTCAACAAAGGAAAGAGGGGGCTCGATAATTGGCAAGGACAACGAGGAGAGGTAGCTAGGTAGTAGAATGCACACTAGAATAAGGGGTGGTCATGAGTAGGGGTGATAATATGGGTCGCGACACGATGACACAAATCGAAAACGATACGAATTTCACAGGTTCGGGTTGGGAAAATAGTGGTCGTGTCGATTTCGGATCACCCGAAATCCGAAATGGACACGGAAAAATTCATGTCTTGTTCGCGTTGGACCCGTAGAACTCGAACACGACATGAATTTTTCCGTGTCAATTTCGGGTCAAATGTCGTGTCAATTTCGTGTAAAATTGTGTCAATTTCGGGTCCAACCCGAATTTCGTGTTAATTTCGGGTCAATTTCGTGTTGCGGGTCAATTTCGTATTACGGGTCAATTTCGGTTCGTGTCGTGTCAACCCATTACGGATTCGTGTCGCGGTTTCGAGTCGTTTTCGTGTAATGAGTCGTGTTCGGGTTGGAGAAGAAAAAATTCGACACGGCTCTAACACGACATGAATTCGACACGTGACACGAATTGCCACCCCTCATGAGAAGTCTCTAAAGGAAATGGACTCGTAAATGTGGGTAGGGGCTTGTTAGGCTTGGCGATGACGGTGCTGAAAAATAAATGAACTTTTTTTAAGAAAAAGTTTGAAAAACTATTTTTAATATTAAGAAGATTAAATTATTTTAGAGTTTCTATATATTTTTTTTAAATTTAAATGTACATTATATTTTCATTAACAATTTAAAAGTATTTATTTAGTTTCCTTTCTTTCTTTTTTTTTTTTTTCCATAAATTACGCAAAGATGAAATTAAAATAAAATTTTTTAATTCAAAGGATAATCCTTTAATAGTTTTTAAAATTAGATGGAAAAATTGAAAGCAATTGAAACAAAAAGATATAATTGTGTTATTAATCTATTGCTTCAATTGTATGTTAGAGTTGAGAGGTCGTTTGTCATGTTGTTGTCGTTTGCTCGTTCATGAAACACTAATAGTTACTTGTCTTAAGCGGATGTAAGTTGTTTTTAAAGTAAACGTCCTTTACAAGACATGTTGTCGTTTTATGATAATATTTTTCAACATTGGATATATATATATTTATTTATTTTCTAATCTTATAATTTTATTGTTGTTTAACATACTTATACATTCTCACACACTTATACTTTCCTTTTTCATAAATGCTGTCATTTTCATGACACGTTGTCCCACCTGTATAATTATTTACAATAGCTCAAAGGCCCCTTCAAAAGATTTTGTCGTTCCTCAAACAGTTTTCATTTCTTAAATGTCTGTCGTTTTTAAAGAAACTGCGTTCTGTGAAATATAATTGTCGTTCATTTGCGTTTAATTTCATCGTTATTGATTTTTTTTTTTATTTTTCTTTATTTTTAAACGATATAAGATTTTGATTACGAGAGTTATTATCTAAATCCCTCACTTTCCTAGGAGTGCAATCCAATTTATTTATTTCGATTAGTGATTGTTGCTTAGACATGCGATGTCGTTTATCATAAATTAAGGTCGTTGATTTCAGAAGTCATCGTTCGTTGAGACGGTATCGTTTCCTGCTGTTTTCACCTTCTACGACAGAGATATATCATGTACTTGCTGTTGTCGTTTGTCAAAGCTGTTGTCGTTTTCAAATTGTCGAACCTTTGCGCATAAGAATAGAAAACTCAAACGTCTAACCCATGATCCATCTAATGCTTGCCACTTCGAGCTAGTTGTTGTCTGGTTTATTTGTCCACGTATTAATTATAGCGGATAATTTTAGGATTTGAAAAATGAATCAAAAGAATCAGGTGACAACAAGGTTTTCTGTCGCAAATTTAAATTTATTATTTTTGATAAGATTGTGATTCAAATATTCAAAATTTGAATCCCTCTAGCGCAACAAGTTCTGATAATTTCTATAAGCAATTTAGGGAGATTATTAAGGTTTACTTCAATAACAATCTATTTGTAGAGAATTTTCATACCACAATCTGTTTAGATGTGCAGTTCGAATCCACAATTCGAACTTTCTTCTACCGTATTTTCTATCACAAAAACTTGATCTTTTTGTTCAAATTTACTGTTCAATTCTACAATCCAAACGGGCAACCTGTATTCCAAGTTCATGCTCAATTATTTGCAAGCTCTCGTTTCTTTTCAAGAAAAACACATTTACAACACAATCCAACACTTTCCACACTCTGTGGGTTCCAAAGCTAGAACTTGAGTAAGATTGAGCTCATTTCTCAACGTGGGCAATTCAGAAATATGTCAGAAAAAGTATTATTGGATAGGGGGTCAACCCTGGCTGCTTCTGAGTCTTAAGTATTAGTAGTAAACTAGTAACACCACCACTTCTCAAGACTAGTCTTTTTTCCCCCCCTTCCCTCGAGTAATGTGGAATTATACATAATATGGTCCCTTTGGCAACCTCACTTGTGAGTGGAGTTAAATATGTTTGGTCTATATGTCACAAGATGTAGAAAAAGATGATTGGTTTGACAACTAAGCCTGCCAAGTTAGAGGTTACAGCCTTGTGTTGAAAGGGATTTGAACTTGTCTGTCCAAACAACATGCTCATAAATATGCTTGTCTCTTGCTGTAAATCCAATCTCTGATCGATAGTTCTCAGAACGTTGGACTTTGATAATCTGTCATCTGGAGTGACTCCTACAACACTCTTAGTTAGTGTCGCTGATTTTACGCGATAAAAATAATACATAAGAGAGAAAGTAGAGGCATCGCTCTGATACCATATTGAAAATTTTGAAAACAAAAAGAAGAAAGAGAACACCAATGTAATGTGGTTCGGCAAATGCTGTCTGAGTTGATATGTTAACGCATGTATCATAGAAACATTAAAACGTAATGTGTGAATATAATAGGGAGAAAAAAAATGGAAAATTTTAATATGGAGGAGGTACGTGACTACATGTTCTTCCCATTCCTAAAAAGGGCATGAAATCCAAACGTACTTACAAAGTACCAAAAGAGTACTGATATATGTATAGATACAATGAGTTAGTGGAGAACAATATCATATTCTCGAAGTAGACTTAAAATAATGAGTTGGGTTCGTGGAAAGAAGCCAGATTACATAACTGATTCTAGGTGGGCTCAGCTCTTGCAGCCTAATAAGCAATCTGCTCTTAGTTATGGACTTAATTCTAGAGGATTACAATCTTAATGGACTATTCAGAAAGTGGATTAGCAATTCAAATTGTTTCTCCCAATATAATACACGCATATATAAATATACATGTATATATATAGTGTAGAGATGATCCATATAGGAGTAGCATCTTAATTTGAGTCGACAAAACCATGTGAAGAAACAAACTCTGAATTTTTTCATACTACAAGGGTTTGTGCTAGTATAGGAAAACTGGGCCCTTCTGATGGGATTGTTGGCAAGGAAGTATGGTGACCGTCCCAGGTGTTTTTTTCTCTATTATTAACCATAAATGTCTCCAAATAGAAGAAGATGGAGAGAAAAAAAAAAACACCAAAGAGAAAGAGGACAAAAACAAACTACCAGGTTAAAATACATTGAAGTCGAGCTTACACAAGGGAAAAAGAAAAGGGATTATTGTTTAGTGATTATTTGAGGTTGTGATGTGACTGAACAATCAAGTTGACAAACAGCCCTCTTTTTGTTACTTGCGAATCAACAATCAGCGATAGTGGATAAAATCATGTGGGGTGTTTTCTGAGCTTTAATTGGCCGTGCTCGATTTTCGCCTACTTCGGATCCCAATAGACGGTGTTTGTGATCGTTCATGTCGTGGCAAGGTTAAGCATTTGTGTTAGTCCTTATGCGTTAGTGTTTATGGAAAGATGAAGATACTACAACGGCTACATAATATGTGTCTTGGCCTATTCTCGATCAATGTCGTTCTTTTGTTGGGTACAAAGCACGAAAGCGAATTTAATTGGGGGGGTTTTTGCGGTATTTGCTTCGAGATCGCCCCCTTTCCAAACTTCGTGGATTCATTTCATCAGTACTAGCATGGTGATGATATTCTCTTTTCTCTTTCTTGTTGAAACATCATGTATAGAGTTTGCAACAAGGCTTCTTTTGTTATCCGATTCGGGCATGGTTTCGAATGTCGGATTTTTTTAGAATGCTTTTCGTGGATGAGAAGGAGTTAGGAGTTAGGAAGTCATGCCAACCGTGGAGAGTGCTCCTTGAACGCATCTCGCTTGGAACTATTTAGTTAACTAACTTGTGAATGTAAGGCTAATTAACGTCCAGCTAATTCTAATTTTGTCCACAAAAACAAAACTCAATTCTAAGTACAGACCACATAACCAAGATTCTGTGCATCAACAGATATGATTCCCTTATCACTGATTAACTCCACGCTACATCCATATGTTTCTGGTACTTCACTGTATATTTGTCTTTTTAATGATTGGAACCCAGTTTCTTGGGGCTTATAGTTGATACCAGAGTTTTGTACAGCTGTAGTATAATTTAAAGGTTGAACAAACACGCCAGTTTGGTGATGTGGTGTTTTGGTTATCTCGTTAACCTAACACGCTATAGGTCTCCCGTTCGAGTGTGGACGACGCCATTTATAATTGGATTTTTTTTTTTTTTTTTTGATTCAGGTGGTACTTTACCTCATTTTAAAAAAATAAAATGGAACTTTCAATCTTATACTAATAAATTTTCATATTAGAAGTCTTGAAATTTGAACTACTTTTATTGTCTATAATTTATAATGGAGTCTCATCAAGTGTGAAATCCGTTATGCCTGCGAAAAAAAGTAGTTTACCCGATGAAATTCGGGTTGAAAGTTCATAGAATTTTGTTTTAGAAGCCTTGAAATTTGAACTACTGAACTGTACAAAGGGCATTCCTAATAATGCTAATCTCCAGGGAAGATTTACCAGTAACTTTCATCAAGGGCCGCTTAAATGACCCCTTTCTCTCTCTATCTCTCTCCATGTGGGTGGCAACATATACTTATTGATATTTTTTAGTTCACTTAATATGTTGGTCAACCTTAACATAATAATGGTATATTAACAAAAAAGAGAATATCAATACTTATCAAAAAAGAAAAAAAAAAGAATATTGATAATAATGTGTACATCCATCTTCGAATTAAGCTCCTTGGCTATTTTTCAAGAGAGAGAGAAAGAGAGAGAGAGGAGCTAAGGTGGCGGCCTGGCGGGTTATGAAGAGTCCATTGTCCTTTTTTTTTTTTTTTTTTTTTAATGGGACCTACTCATCTGGTCATTTGTATGATTTATGGGCAACTTGCCAAATCTAAAAACATTGAATCAGTACTCATCCCTGATTCATTTTGATCTCAAATATGGTATATAAAAGAACAAACCACCAAATCTAAATCAATTTTTAAGCCATTTATCATGCTTGTTGGAATCTATCATTATATGTACTTCAAGTAGTTAAAACAATAAAACTAGACAAAAATAATATGAGAAAATGTTTGAGCTTTTATTAAAATTCTTGAATTATACTACAATAGCTGTTCAAGAGGGTGGGGAAAAAAAAAAAAAAAAAAGAGCCTCGTCATCCTCTGCTTACAAAATGCCCCAAAAAAAAAAACAGAAAAAGGTTAAAAAAAAAAAATACAAGTACAAAGTTAATGAACTTTGGGCCTTCGGAGAGGGCTATCTCTGCTGTACTATCTCTGTTTCTTTCTTTCTTTTTTCTTTTTCTTTTTGTGTAATATACAGTATTATTATTATTATTATTATTATTATTTTCCACTTTCCTTGACTAAAACAAAAGTAAACTGTTGGTCACTTGGTCACTTGGTTGGTTAAACTTTTTTTTTTTTTTTTTTGGTTTTTTTGGGTAGTTGCATTTAGAGCTGAGAAATGCAACGTCTATGGCAAGCCGTGGTTCGCTTCTTGTGCTGCCTGGTTTCCTGTTTCCAGACCTTGCCAATGTCCTCTGCTATTCTCATGGCGTCCGAGGACGCACCAGATAGCCCTCTCCTTGTGAACCCAACCGCGTAAAGTCCCGCATTTCCCTTCCAACCTTGTGGGAATGGCGCTTTTGGAAAGCCGTTCTTTGAGAAAAACTCACCTTCCTGCTCATAAAATGCCAAAACTACATCAGCCCATTTGTCCAAAATAAACTCTCTTTTTATTTTTTTCTTTTCTTTTTCTTTCTTTTTTTTTTTAAAGTAATAAAGTCAAAACAGAACATTTTCTCACCTGAAGCCAACAAGGGACATTGCTGCGGTACCCAGTGGCGAGAAGAACCGAGTCAATGTCAAGCTTCTCGCCGTTGACAAGCTCCACTTGGCCTCCGCAGAACCTCTTGATTCCAGGGACAACCTTAATTTCTCCGGATTTGATCTTGTCCAACGCTCCAATGTCCAAAACAGGGGTTTTTCCCATCTTGTTCTTCAGCTCTAGAGGTCCCATGGCGGGTCTTTTCAGCCCGTACTTCTCGATGCTTCCGAGCACCAACCATGACAGAAATAGCATGATCTTGTCCACCAGCCATAGCGGCAACCATGCCATCATCAAGACCGCCAATTCGAATGTCGATTTTCCGAATACTTCTCGGGGCAAAACGTGAACCTGTGTTGAGAAACAGAGCAAAAAACCGATTAGACTCCGAAAAAAGAAAGCTTGAATTTTCGTTTCCAAAGTGTTTGAAGAAACCGTTTTTAATACTCACCGAGCTACGAATGACCATGGAAGGTGAGGCATTGTGGTTGCAGAGGTCGAGAGAGAGTTCCATGCCGGAATTCCCACACCCGACGACGAGGACTTTCTTTCCCCTGTATTTCTCGCCGGACTTGTATTCCGAGGCGTGGACTACGTCGCCGGAGAAGTCCCCGAGCCCCTCGATATCCGGGATAACGCACTCCGCATTCTCGCCGGTGGCAACAATAAGCCACCGACAGATGTACTCTGCGTCGGGTTTGACACCAGACGCAGAGTTCGAGGATACAGTTTTGACCCGCCAGAAGCCGCTGGTCTCATCGTACCTAGCGGACTGGACGCACTCGTTGAACTGAGGCTTTATGTCGAAGCGGGTGGCGTAGGATTCGAGGTATTGGATGAACTGTTTCTTGGTTGGGTACTCGGGGAAGTCCTCGGGGAAGGGAATTTTGGGAAGTTGGCAGAACTGTTTCGGGAGGTGAAGCTTAAGCCTATCATAAGTCCTCTTTTGCCACAAGGAGGCAATGCAATCCGCTCTCTCCAAGACCACAAACGGCACGCCTTGCTCCTTAAGGCACGCCGCCGTGGCGAGGCCCGACGGCCCGGCGCCGACGATGATCGGGCCGTTGATCAGCACGCACCGGCGATTGAAGAAGTCTCGGTTGTCAACAAGACGAAATAAATTTTCCATTTTTTGTTGCTTGTATGGGGTGTTGACTAGAAGTAGACTTAGTGGCGTGTTATGGTATGATCAAAAGAGTAGCTCTTTTCTTGGTGTGTGTTTTTTGAAATGATGAGAAGGAGAGTTTTTTTTTCTTGTTGTTGGGGTCGTTGTTGTTGATTTGAATGAACAGGAAGGGTGGGGGAGGGGGGCTTAAATAGGAGAGGTTGCAGCGCGTTTGCAAATCATAAAAGCTTGTGCTATTATTGGGCCATCCTAATCTGATTCTATTGGGCCGGCCCACAAGAAAATAATGAAAGCCCCATGGGAATTTTAATTACAAAATTTTAGAAAAATCTTTGGTTTTTATTATTATTATTATTATTATTATTATTATTTTAAAAATATTTTAAGGTGGATGACGGGACTAACTTGACTAGGTGGCAGGGAAGAGGGGTGCTGTAGGATGTGAGACCAAACGTGCCCACGTGGAATTGGAATGAGGCAATTTGCAATAAGGTCCGCACGGCTCCCTTCATCATCTTGGACCCCTACATGACTCCAAGCCTTGGGATCGCGACTTCGCCGACTTGTAAGGCTGTTCCGGCCCACTAAGCCCATTCCGCCAACCTCCTCTCCACACCACGCTAGGACCCTTGTAGGACCCACACCCCTGCCCATACACTTTCTTTATTTTTCCTCTTTATTTATTTATTTATTTTAATCGCTAGCTTCCCTTTCCACTACATATACACTGCTTTCGACCTTCCAACCAAACTTTGAAAAATCTTTCCCGTACAAATAAGTTGTTGTCAATGATTGTTAATAACTTAAAATTTTAAGATAAATTTGTAAATTAATATAATCATTTCAGAACGAGTTCTTAGTTCAAATCCCTATAAGAACATTAAACTTGTTATTGACATAGTTCCGAATAGTTCAAGCTTATATTTGGTTCATCCGTTTTAACAAAACTTTTTGAGTTAAATCGTTTGACTTTTTAAAAAATAATTGAAATTTTTATTAACTTTTCATAAAAAATAAAAATGAGTAGGAAAGTTTAATTCCAGTCGGTGAATTAAACGGACAAGTTTTTAAAATGGATTGATAAACTAACCACTCCTCTTTTTCCCTTCTGTTTACACTAAAATGTTCATCCATAAATAGAGTGGTTTATATATATACTACACACTTTCCTCAAGCAAAATCCAATTAATATGCATAAAATGCTTTTATTATTTAATGCACGTGTGAATAAGGTCAAGAGTTCAGGCATAAGGAAAAACAATATAAATTCTTAGAGATAATTAACCTAATTCAATGCTGACAGCTACGATTGTAACACATTTACGTGTTTTAGAGAGAATATATTTTAGTTAATGGTGCTTAATTTGGTACAAAGGTCTAATTCAGGTTTGAACAACAACTTTCTAGAAATGAGCTTAAAAAAATGAATTGTGGAAGCCTAATTTATAGGTAGAAAGCTCCGTATACAGTTCATTCACTTGATAGATATAAATATATATATATATATATAAAGAAGACTAGAGTATATATGTGTGTACACGCGCGCGCACACATATCATAAACAATATGTGTGCTTTCCTCGAAGCCAATGGCGGAACTCTAATGCATGCTAAATGAAAGGGACCACACAATCATGCCGCTTCAGGGCATGAATCTGCCCTAATGATATGTACTTATAGAATTTTTCAGCAAAACCCAGAGGTTCGTTTCGTATATAATTATATGTATATAATACGTGAAAGTTCGAGAAACGATACATGCAGCTTTTGTTTTGTCATCCAATAGTCTCCCGCTGACACGTGTCCTCCCGGGGGTGCACTAATTTGGATTTCAATATGCTTTAACACAACTTTATCAGTAATAAAATGAAAATCATGGAATTGATTAGTATATATCTAGGCTTATAGAGTTTGTACTTTGGTGATGTAGCTACCTAGCTTAGGCCTGTCAAAGTACACGTCTTTCGTAATGATAATTAATAATAATAAAAAAAAATCTGTCGTTTCTTCGCATATCTTTCGTCAAGTAATATTAAAACAGTCTATTCAGACTTTACGAGTATGCTTAGGGCTCGTTTCACATATCTTTTATTTTTGTTTTCAATCCTAATTAAGAATAATAAAAAAAAGTAAAAATTATGATTTCTCAATAAGTGTTTTAAATCAATGAGTTTTTGAAATCAAAATGATTTTTAAAATTTTCTAATAAGTATTAAAATATTAAAATTAAATTCATAATATCTAATTTAAAATTTATTACAGAATTTAAAATTTACTCATAACGGCTTTTGCCATAAGACCTTTTTTGTTTTTTTATTTTTTTTCCTTTGATAAAAATCACTTCTGGATATTAGAAGCTCTTTTAACATATTATCTAAGTATTTTCAAAGACTGCTTTGGACTTAAGAAGCCAAAAGCAGCTTCTAGAAAAACTATGCCAAGCATGCTCTTAATAGAGTTTTTTAAAAAGCTGTTTTTGGACTTCTTATATTTATGAAATACTTCTAAAAGTGTTTGAATCATATATCATAAGAGCTTTATTTCAAAATTGGAAAATATAACTTTTGAAAAAGGTTCTTTTAAATTCTATAATTTAAAACGTCTATTAAAATTTAAGTTACACATATCATTTTAATATATTACTATTTATTTAGAAACTTTTAAATCATTTTGATTTTAAATGCTCTTTTAAATATGTGTTTTCCAAACACTTATTAAAAAATCATAGCTTTTTGTACTAAAAATGAAAATAAAATAAAAACTTTGTGAAAAGCATTCTATATGGGATGAAAAAGACTTCGCCCTTGAACCTTCAACACCTACCAACTTAAGGTTTACAGAGTCATGACTTGTATTAAGAAATAGACTCTTACATACCATATGATCCGAATCTTGAATAAAGGGAAATAAAGATTTTAAATAAGACGTTCTCACGGCCATATCACTACCACCAAGCCAAAGTACACGTAAAACTTGAGTGGGAAGTATATTTTTGTATAAAAATTTGAAGAGTATTGAGTTGGAAAATTAATCATGCATTGTATAAAAACAATCATGCAATGTATGTCCCACGCATCCCACTTGGAGGATTCGAGTGGGAAGAAAATATTCACGGGGAGGAGAGTGAGAGGTAGGGGAAGCATGTGCATGAAACCTTGAATTCCATGAAGTATCACTGCTTTTCATGAAAAGCTTTGGTAGCTATGAGCTTGGCGTTTCTAAGTTTTTGCTATTATTTAATTTTATTCTCTCTTAGAACCGAGTAGAGTATCATCATTTCCAACTTTACTCTCTACTCATTCGAAGCTAGCCCATCGTTTTCCTCCTAAAACAACAAAAAACAAACGTCCAAATTGCAAACATACAAAAACGTATACATATATATATATATATATTTATATTTATATTTATATAATGAGAGTTGGTACTACTACTTTCATTTCATAATATAATTGGTGTTATATACCCCATGCATGATTTGATTTGATGGAGATATGTGTTTTTAATTTTTTTTTTTTTTTTTTGTTATCCCCATGGCTTCCAATAAATACCAGCCTTGCAAAGTTCCTCTGCCAGCTTGGGAACTCTTATGTTTTGTGGGAGCTTTCTACTTTAAGGATGAGGTTGGAATTATATATACATATATATATATATATATATATTTATGCATATACTCTAACTATATTCCCTTATTTATTTATTTCTATTCTTTTATGGAAAAAGAAAAGATCCTAGGGCTTTCATCGATATTGCTATAACTTTCTGTGGGTCGGCGATACAGTACTTGCCAAGAAGGTAGCGCTTGAATTTAGAATATATATATATATATATATATATATATAAAATAAGCAGATATAGCTTTTTCTTGGCATAATATTAACATTGCTCAAATATCAATTAATAATAATTAGTTGTACATAAATGTAAACAAGAACTTTTTGGTAATGTTTATAATTATCTTCAGTCACGCGTAAAGAAAAGTTCGAGAAAAAAAGGCGAAATCATGAGAATATCACTGGCTTCGTAGAAGTTTATTAAGCAATGTAGATAGGCATACTGCTAGAATATATATCTCTGTTTTTGCCAACTTCACTGAGCAGAAAGCTTACTCATGGCTATCGGGAAGTGGGAATGACGGTGCCTTTTGCAATTTTTATTATCATAATTGTTTTTTTTTTTTTTTTCTGGATAAACTATTATTATTGTTATTATATGTGGGCTTATCTATCATTCTTTCTCCGTGTAATGTGAAAAGTAATAATATAATACTTGTTCATCATAACTCTCTTCAAATATATCATCAAAGTATTATTTTTCTAAGGATTATTCTCCCAAGTTTTCAATAACAATGTTATTTTAAATACTTTCATTTGTTACAATAAAGGGTATATTTTTGTAGAGCATCTTTAATCTATTTATCTATGTAATGTAATATTTATAAAGAGTGTGAAATAGATTATTATTCTACTTTATGCTTTAATGTGTAATATTATTTCTAATTATTTTTGAAACTTGTAAAAATGAATTTTATAAAATTTAAACTAAAACTGCTGTAATAATTACGTAAAAAAGAAACGATGAAAACGATTCAAATGTTAATTTTGATATTGTTTATATCTTGTGGTAAATTTATCATAGATTTTGATATATAATTAAATTTAACATTAAAAATGTCATTTTATTAAAGAGCGCCTTTTTCAACCAAATGTCAAAACTCATTACATTAGAGATGCTCTTAGTACAATAAATAATTCTAGAACATAAATTGAAACTAACCCTATTTTCAAGTTTTTTTTTTAGTTGATAAAAATTATAATATCTGTTAATAATACAAGATTTATTTAACATTAAAAAAATGCGACAATTCGAAATTGATGTATAAATTAAAATTAAAATTGATATGCCTAATTATATAATATTATTTTGCTAGAATATCTACAGTAATATTTCGTAGGAGAGGCTTCGGCTGCAATATTATCTGCTAAACGTGGGAGAGCAATTTGAGAGGGAATCAGTGGAGTGCATGTTGCCTTTAGGATGATGTAGGGTTTACAAATTTAGAGTAATGTACTAGTTGGATTTTGCCCATACAATATATCAACCACTATGCATTTTGTATGCACCTTCTATATATATATATATATATATATAGATTTATATATGATATACATTTATATTATGATGTGTTCTTGACCTGATGTTGCTGTCGATGTTATCCATTAGCATGACTTGTCACCTGTTAATTTTAAAGTCAATATATTGGCCATCATCACTAATATTAATGTTAGGAATTTTTTTTCTTTTGCTAATCTAATAATGTTGGGAACTTAATCATAAGTACATATCAAAATCATGTGAATAAAAGGTCGTATATATGTCGATCGATTGAAGGCTATAACTTTTTAATTTGTCGACTTATTTGTTTGACCAGTACGTTTAGTCGTTGTATCAAAATTTACAGGTAAAATTTTACCAACCTCTAGAGATAATTCATTACTTTATTTATTTTTATTTTTTATTTTTTTGTGTGTGTCCATTTTCGTTCAAATTAAAGGTTAGCGTGGAGTATCTGTGATTTTTAGGCATTTCCCTCTCGGTCAACGAGAAGTAGGAGAATGTGCATCATATTTTAACATAAAATAATGGCTAGCTAGCTAGGAGAGGGAATATATGTATAGTTAATGGATGCATAAATATTTAAGTGAAAGGTTAGGTTCAATTCATGATTAAAAAGGATCCCAAAAGATTTTAAGAAAGCATCTGATTAGGGTGCGTTTGATATATCACTTAGGAATAAAATTTTTAAGTTAAAATTGGTTGATTTTTAAAAATTAATTAAAATTTTTATTAACTTTTTGGAAAAAGATAAAAACTAAAATGGAATTTTTTGAACCTGAGAGTTAAACAAATGCTTAGTTATCAAACTCTCTCTCTCCCCTCTAAAAAAAAACCTACATAAACTATATACGCATACTCATTGCGGCCACAAGTACTACAATATTTTTTATATTCTTACTTATAATTGTTTCAGCTTTTAAAAAACTTCATTTTCTGACCAGCCAATCATTAAAACAACATAAAAATAGTATATAAACCAAGCCTGACTGATCGGAAAACTACAACTTTTATTTTAATTTTAATTTTTCTTTTATTTTATTTAGTTTAGTTTAGTTTATTTATATTTTTATGGGTTCGAACAGATCAAAACCACAGCTCAGAACAATGCATTTGTATAGGAATTTGATTAGGGCTAGACCACGTTAATCTTCCAAAGAGAAGCTTGGCCAAAAATAACTTTTATATACATCCATATTATTCTCAATAATAAACTTTTAAAAAAAATTGTCATTTGGAGAAATCACATGGCACCATTAGAACTTTTTTATTAAAAATAAAATAAAATAAATAAAATATACAATTAAAACCGAAAGAAGAAGAGGTTATATAATTAATTGTACTAGTAAATCTAAAAGGGTACATAAGAACTTTAGAAAGATTTGGAAGATCTTCGTTCTAAAAACTTGTCATGTTTTCTTTTCGTCATGTGGAATTCTGAATCTTTCACAAATATACAATCAACAAAACCATGCTTATAATTAATTTCTAGAAGGAATATTTTCTTGCATATGTTTGGATTATGTTGTGAAATATGAGAACCTAAAAATCTTACAAAGTATATATGATTGTTAATAACAGATATAAATGATTATTTTTCTGTAAGGGGATTTTAGTCGGCAATTAACATATGGCCAAGATCTTAAGAAGTAAGTTCATTAATTATCGTATTTGACAAAAGGGCTTAATGGAATCGCTTAGAGCTTTTTTCTTTTTTGGATTTTTGTGAAATATTTCTACTTAGATTTTCATATATCTCACAAGGAAATTTCAAGTAGAGAAAAAAAAAAAAGAGGAATAAAAACAACTAAATGATACGACAATCTTTCTCTTAGTGTTTTTTTTTTTTTTTTAAGTATAATATGGAATTACTAGAATTGTTGATACACACGTGGATTGATAAAGTTACCACAACTGCGTTTTGAAAAATAACCATAAAATTTTTATTTTATATTTTTTCCTTTTGGTGACCAAGGGAAAATTGAATTAATTGGAAAAAAAAATGGCAACATATAATCAAAAATGAGATTTTTTGTTGTTGTTTGCTTGGTTTTGCATGTCGTTATATTCCATCTATATCATGGAACCTCCAGTGTTTTATAGTTGTAAGATACTAAATAGATGTCGTTAATCAAACCTAGTTGTCTCTCTGTATACAAGAATTCCACTAATATATATACATATATATATAATTATATATAAGTGGTGGAAAAAGGGTACCACAAACTGAATTAAGTTCTTAAGCTGGACCATTATCCCACTAACTAGTCACAAACTAGAAGATACTCCAATATTATTCTAGATGTTGATGATCATCAAGATTCAAGCACCTTTAAAAATTTTTAAAAAAAATTTACGCTTTTTTTTTTTTTTTTTGAAGAGGGAATATAGTGGGATTGTAGCTAGGTGTTATACTATCCCTATATAGCCATAGTTAGTTCTTCTAGACTGCGGTTAATTAGGTTCTAATTAGTTAATCCAACTAAGAGTAGTTAATGGAGGATTTAAAAATAATTTAAGTTAATGGAAAGTGAGATATTGCTTATGGTGATACCACCCACATGACTGTCAACTTTTTAACAGTAGTGTTTTCTAAAACCTAGGTACATTGGATGGTATGTAGTTTGCGGGATAGTAAATGTAGGTTTTTTTTTTTTTTTTCTTTAATTTTAATCTAAAGAATGATAGTAAATGGAGCTTTAGAATATAGTAATTTGGACTATAAGCTATAGCTAGTTAGTGAGCACTCATATTTTTTAAGCAGAGAACGGCCATCTTTTTGAACGATTCAAAAGCCACAAAGGCATGTATTGTACACGAACCACGTTTTTTTACTTATAATCTTGTGTAAACATTTTTTTGGCGACGGTAATAACCAATCACTGATATATATATATATTTTGAGTAATAACAACTGATAATATTGACCTCGCTTTCCATAGAATAATAATTATAATTAGAATTGTAGTTATTATTTTTTGAGAGAATTATTGCTATTATTATTAATGGTCTTATTTATTAGGATTGTAGAGATATCTAATGGTAATATCGCACCTGATTCTATCAAAAGATACTGAGTTTGAATCCCTCCATTTAAGTTGAAAAAGAAAAGACAAAAGGATTTTCTTTGATTTTGAAGAATAAAAGAATGCAATACAAAAAAGGACATTCTTTTTTCAAAGGAAAACAAACGATAGTTTAAAAAGGAAATTTTCTTCATCAGTGTTTCCCACATCATAACATTTGTGTTTGAACAATTCTAAAATGGTTCGACATGATATTAAGGACCTGTTTGGAATCATTTTTTTAAAAAATGGTTTCAAAATTTTTAAATATGCAAGAAAAGTGTTATAATAAAGTTTATATATTTTAAAGTATTATTAAAACTATTATACAAGCTTTGAAGTGTATTTAAAATAGTTTTTTATGTCACAATTAATTACTTTGATTAGAAGCCTTTTTGGAGAGATAAAGCTCTCATAGTTCATCTAAGGGTTTGTTTGATAGAATTTTTACTTTTGGACAATAGAAAAAGAGAACAAAACAATATGATTTTTTAATATGTGTTGGAACAAAAAAACTTATGTGGTCAAAATTTCTTCTAAGTTTTCTAATGAGTAATATAAATATTAAAATGAAATTTATTATGTCCAACTTGAATTAGTTACAAGTTTTAAAATTTACTCAAAAGAGTTTTCATTTGAGGCACTGTTTGGCTTTGATATGAATCTCTTTTGGAAATTGGGAGCTCTTTTAATAGATTATACAAATATTTTTAGAAGTTGTATTTGGACCAAGAAAGCTAAAAGTAACTTTTACAAAACTCTGTCAAACAGACCCAAATATAAATGATAGAAAAGGTATTTCGAGTTCCCAATTTGGAGTACTAAGATAACAAATTTTAAAATTACACATGAAGGCAAACAAGACAACCAAAATGATAAATTTTGGTTCTACGTATGTAGCTTGAAATCCCCATTTCTCATAACACGAAGAGTGTAGACAATTATCTTTGAAACTTAACGGTAACTTTTTTTTTTTCCTTTGTAAACTTATTGAGCTCTGTCAATTTATCTTAATAACTTAATATCTGTATTTATATTTCTTTCAAAGCTATTACATGATTATAAAGTTTTTCTTTTCCTTTTTTTTTTCTTGACAACATTCTTGAAATTGATATTCTTGAGATTTACAATATTTTCTAGGTCACCAAGATTGAGCAAAAAAATCGAAAGAAATTTTTTTACCTAAAACAGAATCTAAAATTAAAATATGAAAATATCGATACAACATTATAATAAGAAAACCACAATAATCAATATATTAGAACAATATATATCGTTTTGAAGTTGTTAGAAAACGGTTTTGTTCTTTTTTGTGTTTTTTTTTTAAAGGGAAGGAGGAGGAGGATGACATGTAAATACTTGGTAGCACTCCTAAGAAGTGGGATGTTGGGAAAAATTATGCATTTGATTATGTATATCTTTAAAATTCAACAACTACAAATATTTTGACATAAAATAATATACACATACAAAAAGAAAACCTCTAAAACAAAATGGAATCGCCTAAAGCCGTGGATTTCAATGAAATTGGTCATACCAAATTAAGGATCGCAAGGTATAAATTTCATAAATTTGTTACATGATCACATGGCAGAGAACATGGACTAGCTAGTCCATTATTTCAATAATTAATATATATTATTATCCATTAATTAATTTGGTGTGGTGCATATGTTAGTTAAAGATCAATTTCATCGAGCCATATATCCATACATAATATATATATATATATATATGAAAGTGGCTATTTTTATTCCTTCATTAATTAGAACACACTTTTGCATTTCCCAAGGCTATATCTATATAAATAATATTCGGTTGATGGAGGTCGGTAAAACCGTTCGAATGAAGTGTTATATCTCCTTAATTTCATTACTCATCTAGACACCATGTTAGGGGCACTGCACCTGCGCAACCAAAGCCTTGCATGTGGCACTATCCATATAGTCTTTTATTTTTCTTTTTATATTTTTTCCTCTTTTTTTAACGAGTCTTTTATATTTCCCTCATTTTTTATATTATTAATTTCATCTTCTCTTTATCCTAGGGGCCGCCCTGCATGGTTTCTATCGTAAGCCCTAAAACTCTGCGCACACATTGTATAGAGAGAGAGAGAGAGAGAGAGAGAGAGAGAGAGAGAGAGAGATGTTTTGGTCATTTAGAAAGAAAAAATTAAGAAGAAGAAGAAAGAAAAAAAGAAAAAAAAAAAAGGGATTATAGGTGAAACATGTGGAAGGACTTAATGAGATGTGCCTAGAGAACTAGAGATTAATTAATTTTCTTGATTATCTAAACCAATGTCCGATACACATGTCACATGAATTTCAACTAATATTTTAAACCAAGTAGGGTTGTTAGTTATAGGTAAAAATCCACCACACCCTCCATGGCATAATCATTTTAATTATTAAATATTGTCTAGTTACCTATGTATGTTTTCACTAATCCCCATTAATTAATAAATTAAATAATTTATTAAAAATTTTTTTGTTAAATTATAGTTTAATATGGTTAATCAATTACTAAAAAGCACCAGGAGGATTATAATCGATTATTATCTCGAAAAAAATAATTTCAAATTTTAGAATACATCTTTTCTTTTCTTTTCTTTTCTTTTTTTCTCATATAAATAATTTTCAACCACATCTACATACTTACTTACCATGTGCAGCAAAAACATCAACATTTGAAGCACATCTAGAGAGAGAGAGAGAGAGAGAGAGAGAGAGAGAATGATCTAATGCTAAATTATGTGTTAGAATCTCAAGGTTTATGGAGTAGCTATAGAGGCAAATAGTTGGAACTTCAAAAATGTCTACGTGGGTGTTTTAGCAAGCTAGAGATTCATGCATAATTCAACGTCACATCTTCCCAAATACTTCTCCAATTTCGTGGTTTTTGACCCATCAAATGTGCTACAACTAAAAAATGTTATTTTGAGGGTATAAATACATTAGTATAATTATTTTTTTTAATTTTAATTCCCTTGAAAAACTCTCTCGTAGTTAAGAAGTTGTACTAATTTAATGAGTTCATTTTAATATAGTTTAGAGTAGCAATATTTGTAACGCGTTTACTATGTATTAATCTTTGTGCACATGGCAAGCATTATCTCAGGCCGGTGAAATTAAATCAAAACATTATATTATTTTGCGTCAAACTGATCAAAACCGTCCATAATTAAAATAGTTTTAAATATTTTTTTACGAGAATTTCTAAATCCATGTGACCCATTTTTTCTTAACTAGGCAGTTATAAGCCCAAAATAGCTTCTCTTTCCCCGAGTAGAAAGTCAACGTAAATGTCAAAATTTTGTTGACGTCAAAGGAAACTTAAGTGAGTCAGATTGTCACTTGGATTGTGGAAGGGCGAAAAAAAAAAAGGGTCAACGCTTTGGTTAACATGAGCCTTAGCGGGGAGGGGAGAAAAAAATGGGTTTAGGTTGCTTATTAAAATAATCATGTCGTGAAGAATTTTGTCAAGTATAATATTAAATATCGATGTTCTTCAAATTAATACATCAGAAAATCACAAAAGCATTATTCATAGATCTTTTGTTCCTTGCTTAGCTTGCTTTTAGTGTATAAGTTTGGAATGAAATTTTTAAGTTAAAATTAGTTGACTTTTCAAAAACTAATTATATAATTTTTCTTAACTTTTCAGAAAAAGATAAAAACTGATATGAAAACTTTAGGTTCGAAATGGAGAGCCAAACAGAAGCTTAATAAACAGCTAGCAAACTAATGACAAGTTTATTTTCCCCAATTTACGTGGCCGTACAAATCGGCTAAGTGGACTATAAGCACAATAAGTATAATTTAAAGGAATTCGAAATCAGAATTATTATGAAGTTCATAATAAGCGTTTTCTCAAACTCAAAATCAAAAGGAATTTTTGTAATATAATATATGTAAATATATATGAATGATAAATATATGACTCCAATTCCTTATTCCATATCATTATTGTTTGCACATAGGGGTCAAATTTCAAGGCAACAAAATTTTAAGGCCAGAATGAAGTTACCACCAATTTTTATCTGCGATCATAATTTTCAAATTCTATTTTGAGCAGAAATTGCAGATGAACTGAACAGTATGCTTGATTAACCCTAGAAGATAATATTAAGAGAATCACAAATATTAAGAAGACCAATTAATTGCATTAATTAGTCGAATCCTTAAGGGGTCTCCCTTTGATCTCTTGCCTTGCTTAGGCTCAGTTGATTTGTATTTAATTAAGCCGCATTTACTATGTTTACGGAGCTTATTTTTTATCGTCATTAGTCGAACCTTCTAATTATAATGATTAGTTATAACTAACTTGTAACTATAATAACTGCAAAAATATTATATGTATGGGCAGGAATATTTCTCAAGTGGGAATTTATTCAATATAAATCTTTGAGAGAACATGACAAAGAGTTTACCAAATAAACAAGAACGTGACAAAAGATTAGATGCTTAATTATAACCAATATAATTAACATCATACATCCACTTTGACTAACACAAGAAAAACAAGAGAGAGAGAGTGGAAACACATGAGACCACATGGAATTGACCTTATTTTTAATAAATCGTACTAATTTGGAATATTAGCACTATAATGAGACCGTTAAGAACATACTCAAATTATTTTCCTTGAAATTAAAATTTGATTCACCAAAGTATTAACATGTGCAATTGATATTTCTTTTGACCAACATGAAATCCCATTAGTCAAATTATATTCATTGTAATTAAAATTCGAATTACCAAACTATTATAAACATCCAAAAAGCATATATATTAAGCGGGACTATTTATATGCGTATCAAACTGTTTTTTTATTTTTTATTTTTTGGCTAACATGTTTCTATTTCTTTTTTTTTTTTTTTTTTTTTGGCGAACATGGTTCAAACTAATTGAAAATGTGCTACAAGTATTTATGCTTTGCCTTCTTTGACTGTGACCAGTTGATGCAATATTTTTGACCATATTTTGTCGTTATATTGTATATGAATCAAGCATTTAGTATCTGATCATGCTTTACAAAGTTTTTTTTTTTTTTTGGGGTACTGAAATTGTTTTTAGAATTGATAGATATATATTAAGCAAAATATTTTAGTTTGCCTGAATCTTAATGCTTAGAAACCGTCAAGTCCATAACTTAGAAAAAAAATTACTTCACTAACTGAGAAACATTTTTCCCACCAAAGTTTTGATTCTGAAAATACCAGTAAAAATCTTTTATAGATCCTTTCCAAGATAAATCAGATTATTCCAATTTGGCTACAGACTAGAAATCCATTGTCTTTATGTTAAAAAAAATTAAAAAAAAAAAAATCAATTAACGGCTGACATAATTCACCCTCGGAAAAATTTTATTATTAAAAAATAGTCCTATCGACTTCCTTTAATAAAAAATTAATTAAAAAAAAAAAAAAAAGACGCATATCCTACCGGCCTACCAAAGCAAGTTTATGTTTGTCCATTTGCTTGATATTTGTAACCGCAAATGATGGAATGCTAGAACCAAGCCAGCCCATCAAAAAACTAAACGCTTTCAAGGGGCCCAAATCCAGTCACCATCAATCATGGCCCCCAAAATCATCTCTCCCCTAATTGCAAAAGTTTTTTTTTTTTTTTTTTAAATGCATTTTTAGTAGGGTTCTATTTTTTCGGTCGTTAAATTGTGTGTGTGTATATATATTGAATGCTTTGTCCATATCGCAAAAGTAAGAAACATGCGCTATTGATATCAAGATTCATCTTATTATTATTGATACATAACTATCTGAAAAAAATACAAATTAGGATATGTAGAAACCAAGTGATACAAAAGGAAAACATTATATATGAATATAAACATATAAAACAATGTAGAAGTGACTCCACTACACGACCGACGTGGGAATTTGGCCGCGTTGATATTGACAAAGGTTAATGCAAGGAAAGTGGCTTGTTCTTTTACATTTCTGATCATACAAATCACCCCCTTTGTCCTCACCCTAGTAGCTTTCGTTTCTCACCGCTAAATTCATGCAAGGCAAGGCACGTTGGCTATAAATAACAAGCCCCTTCTTGAAATTTTTAAGTTTCAACAGTAATTTTTTAGAAAAGACAAAAACTTTTTTAAAAAAAGACAAAAATCATGATGAAAAAAGTACAATTTAGTTTAAGATGAACTTTTTGTCAAACAAGCCCTTAATTTGTTGCAAGAGAATTTCCTCTATTGTGACTACATCACCTTCATCACCAAATAAGGGGGAGTTTTGTTTTTTTTTTTTTTTTTTTTGGCGTAGTAGATAGTGAATATGAAACATGGTTGGGAAGTTTCGCGACATTAATCGTGCCGACAGTTTTTAAAAAGGAAAAAAAAAAAATTTGTGCGTGTCACGGTTCATGCAATCTTGTTAATAACAAAGGAAAATTGTAGGATTGACCACTCTATGTCGTCTATAACCACCTTCTCATGTCATTAGACCAGAGGGTGTTAGGCTGGTACTGAGCATTTCTTTCTTACAATGACGTAGACAATTTTTTGTTCTGTTAATTCATCTATGTATATATTATTATGAGTATATATAGAAAATTGCAAAATCCCTCCCAAAAAATAAAAAAAATCTAACCTATCTCTCCCAAGATATATATATATAGATATAGATATAGATATAGATATATATAGCTAAACTTTCCCAACAAAACATATGATTTCGTCGTTGATTTTCTGTTTAGGTTAAAAGGATATAGTGATTATAATGTACTAATTTTAATGCATGAGTGGTGATAACTAGAATGTGAAATACTAGTCGAGTTTTTATATGTTTTCTCCAGAAAAGGAAAGAAAAATCAATCTATGATTCGAATATTTCTAACGACACAAAGAAGGTAAAAAACAACGTGCTTTGTGCATGTTTATGTGCGGAGAAATCTAGAAAGAATTTATTTTTATTCATTTTATAGACATGACAAAGTAGATTTGACTCCAAATTGTATTGGAAATTTTTTTGTCCTCATCTTTGTTCCAAAACTTTCGGTCACTTTTTCACAAGTCGAACTTCCCAAGTGGTCCCTTTATCCAATAAGAAACTTCCACAATTGACCGTGGTCCAAAACATATTTATTATCGAAACAAGTTAACACTCCGTTCACATTAAACTTTGAAGCTCTTCAATATCAACCCAAGGTTTGGATTCATCTAGGTTCCCCTTCTAGTCAAACGCTAGGGTTTGTTCTCCTTGTCCAATTTGGCTAACTACAAAAAAAAATGTCAAACAAAGTGCAAAACTTGCCCAATTCAAAAGGGCCTACACACATTATCACCACCAAAAAGTCAGACCTGACAATGTGAAAAACATTACGCGGTCGTAATGGATACAAGAAAGTTGACACGTCACAGAGTGAGAAATTGTCTATGGTTCTTTTAGAGAAACTCTCGTTTTTCATGATAAATAAAAATATTCAAATTTAATCTCTAATGTTGGAAAGTTATGACAATAGTATGAGATAATTGATTTATTAACGTTACGTTTGAAATAAGAATTCTTATATTGAATAATAATCGCGTGAAACTTCTCATTCTAAATGTTTCGAAAGAAGGACGGTCCTTCCACGAAAAATACACTGAAAAATGAGTAGGTAAACGAGGCAATTAAATGATGGGGGCTAGGTCTACGATCGACTTGGGCCATGGCGTTCGCAACCTGAAAAATGGACCCAACATACCAGATAGGCGTATGATTCGTGTGGATATTAT
This sequence comes from Ficus microcarpa, assembly GCA_025413485.1. Lineage (NCBI taxonomy): Eukaryota > Viridiplantae > Streptophyta > Magnoliopsida > Rosales > Moraceae > Ficus > Ficus microcarpa. The sequence goes on along the minus strand of CM046384.1, from coordinate 5,427,103 downwards.
AGCTTCTACCCAATCCAATCTACTAATTCACACCCAACCCGCTAGAGAGAGAAAGAGAGAGGGGGAGAGAGAGATACATATACATACATACATATATATATATATATATAGAGAGAGAGAGAGAGAGAGAGAGAGAGATTTGGGTTGTTGGGGGGGAGGGGGGGACCTTTACTATATGGCCGAGTCAGGTGAACTATGGGGACTACTCACATGGACCTAGATAATTGGAACAGTTAGGTACCTAATTTTGTGGAAGGCAAAATCTGAGAAAATATATTTGGCCGAAAGCGCAAGTTGTAAGAACCACACCACTGAAAGAGAACCCAAAACGCTGCCAAAATGGATTGGATTTAGTAGGGTTACAGTTGTATCAGCCTAAAGATCCCTCCCTATGTATAGGATGGTCCAATATACACATATATATGTTTATACACACACACACACGCATAATGGCCTGTTATTGGTCCAGGCCTTGGACTTTCTTGGGGTGGAAGAGGCTAGATGGTCTCTCTCAGTGAAGCCTCTCTCAAGAGTGTGAAAGGAAATTTTTTTTAATTTTTATTTTTTTGAGGCAGTCCCATGTGAAATCCCTCATATGAGCTTCTGGGGGTGTTTAGATTTAGCTCTCAATCTTGATCAAAGTTTGTTTATGAATCTGTTGATTTTTCAATTATTTTTCTCCCCCACTTTCATTTATTGGTATGGCCAGTCAACGTTAGCTGCTCTTTTCAGAGGTTAATGGGTGTGAAGTACAATTCTCAGATTTTTAATTAACATTTATCGTGAAGCGAAAATTACATAAAAGTCCAATATTTGATATATATATATATATATATATATATTGGGTTTTAAAACTCACGAGCTTTTTGGGAGTGAAAATAGAAAGTGTACTCAATGACATTTGATTTTAGATACGCGTAGCAAAAGTAAATGTGCAGGATGGCAAAATGACGTGGCGGTAAATTGAGTCCATTGGGATTCTCGGAATACTTTTTCATCTCAATCGTCGTCTTTCAAAACAATTCTCATCCCTCGTCTTTATCTCCACTTAAGGAAAGAAGCGGAAACGGAATCGAAATTAGAAAATACCTTAGATTTCTTTCTATACTCATCTCAATCATCATTATAATATTCATAATTGACAAAAATTTTAACAAGTTAAAAACAAAATAAACAAAAATTTTGAATTTCATCACAAAATTCAAATTTAAGTTTCATTGTTTCATAAAAAAACTAAATTCGAACAAGATACATGTAAAGACCAATTTTGGGGTTAGGATTAATACTAAAATATATGTCAAAATAGATAAAAGGTGTAAATATTTTTTAAAACATATGTATCAAGAGGGGGATGGGGCAGGGAATATGTTCCACCATCCCCGTCCAACCCGATTTAAGAGCAATAAATTGTCTATTGACAAAAAATGTTATTTTTCGGTTGAATCAAAGAGGGGACATTAATGTCATCTAGGCTATCATCCTTTTCCTCTGTAACACAAACTGAAAGGTATATCTATAAAACGACAATGACCTGACTCAATTTCAATCAATGGGTTCAATTTTACCCCAGCAAACCTACCGGATAAGAAGGTTCAAAAAGGATTAAGAATTATCCATTCACAAAACCATCCTAACCATAATTAACATTTTTTTTTGGTAAAATAACCATAATTAACATTTGACACTAGTGAATGATACAATGCTAACTAATGGTCCTTGACTATGTGACGATTTATAATCAGACCAAAGCCTAACTGATGTAGTCGTTAGACCAAGTCAGAACATCTTGCGCATCTAACCCAGTCCAGCTCAATGATACATGTTTGGAAATATTTTTTATTGTTTAATATTTATCATATAATTGAAAGAATAAATACTAAAACATAGATTCTAATCCTAACTTTTAATACTAAACTTACGTGATATATGAATTATCATTTTTTCTTGTACATCTAATCCAGTCCAGCTCAATGATACATGTTTGGAAATATTTTTTTTATTTTTTAATATTTATCATATAATTAAAAGAATAAATACTAAAACATAGATTCTAATCCCAACTTTTAATATCAAACTTACATGGTATATGAATTATCATTATTTCACTAATAAATGTGTAAAAGATTACCGTATCAATTAAAATCAAATGATTGAATCTATCAATGAATCTATCAAACTTACATGATATATAAATTATCATTATTTCACCAATAAATGTGTAAAAAATTACCGTATCATCTACAATGATCCTAACTTTTAATATCAAACTTACATGATATATAAATTATCATTATTTCACTAATAAATATGTAAAAGATTACCGTATCAATTAAAATTAAATGATTGAATCTATCTATGAATAAATATCAACTCATCGCCACAAATCAATACTAAAAAATTAGGACTACTGTAATTAGAAAGAGTTGAATTGGTACTCATCCCACCAAGTCTACCCTCTCTCTCTCTCTCTCTCTCTCTCAAAAATCCTTTCTAAATAAATATTGCTTTTAGATTAATTGAATGTTCTATTTCTTTCACCAAAAAGATTAAGCAATAAAATAAAATAGCAGAAATGGGAGAAATTCTCCGTAAGTACAACTGCACATACATAAGTGTGTATAGAAATCCAATCACCAAAATTTTACACAAAACCAATGTCCATGTGCTTGTATTATACGACCTTTCTTTTTACAACAAAAATTGGGTGGAGAGTGCAATTCCTCATCCACCAAAGTATTAAACAAATTTCCCCTGGAACTCCCTAAAAAAAACTGCTGCCCAAAAGGCAGAACAAAAACAATATGAATGAGAGGGAAAAAAAAAAAAAAAAAACCCAAAAAAAAAAAAGTATACACACCTTAAAATATATAACTGCCCCTTGGAATGCCAAAACAAAAAAATAAATAAACAAATAATTTTACAACAGAGGCATTGACATAGAGGCCAAGGACTTTTACTTCACTTTTTTAACTTTTTTGTTTTTTGTTTTCAGTTGATTGAGACGAAGGATTTACAATAACCAATAATGAAATTGCTAAGGGGATTTTGAAGTACTGCCTACCTTTGAAAAATAACACAAGAAAAGCAAAATAGGAGCTTCCTTAGCCTCATTCATGTAAAAATTCGAAGGCTGGCTGCTCAAGAAGTTCTTCGGCGGCTTTGACATCCGAGAAATCCTTTACATTGAGTGTGGTGGAAAGGTCATCGACCGAGAACGGAATGCTGTATTAAGCACATGGATTAGTCCAGGTAACAAGTACGTAAAAACACATATAAAAAAATATGTAAAACATATAGTAACAACGCAGCTAAAATATGATTTAGAACGAGAGATGAAAGAAACTCCCACCTGGAGTTGTCATCCAACAAAAAGGAATTACTGACAGCATTGTTTGAGTCCTCAGTCATGAGTACTCTCATGCTGGAAATTACCTGAAAAATGATAAAAAAAAACATGGTTGCTAAGCATTTGAATTCACTCAACTTTATTACGACTATAATGTTGCCACAAACAAACTTACATCTGGAGATACGCTTCGCGTGTTATAATTGTCGTCCCAGTACAGGGTACATATTCTGTACAGTTGCTGGACACTGAGGATCTGAGAAAATAAAACAACGCTTCAGTAAATGCATGTGCATTTCAATACAATGAAGAAAATAAGGACTAATTCAGCACCAAAATGATGCTCTATCTTGAAGATAAAGAACTTGCAACATCTTTCATAGCAATTTCCATGATCAACAAACTTATATTTTTTTTTGTATGAACTCTAATGGGAACATTTTGATGCGATAAAAGCAAAGTGACAAATATTTTGGTCCAACTAAATATTCAAATCGTCTAAATCATGCTCAACTTTGGAGCACCGCTCAGATGACTTTTCAGTCTATCTGACCATCTACGTATGAGGACTCACACACACACACACAGAGTGGAGAGAGAAACTCACCGGACACAAGTCGTTTGTGATTTCATCGTAGGATATCCTATATTTCTGATGTATGACCTGCAGATCAAGATTTGTGCAGATTGAGTAAGCTCTAGCACCAAAAAGGTTGAAAAGGCTTTGGCATAAAAGCAAAGTGGACATACCAAGAACCCAACAGCTTGTCTTATGTGCTTAAGCTCGTCCCAAGATGAACCGGCATACTGCAAACAAGAAGAAGAATTCACGAAATTCATAAATAGCATATAAAATAAATGAAGTTTGAGGGTTGTATATATCGAGAACTAAAACAGAAACCAGCAGATTTCGCAGTGAATTCATTACCTCGTCTTTTGCCTGGCAGCACCACAGTTCCAACTCTGCTAATCCAGCTTTTACATACTCCCCATTGCTGAATGTACAACATTCGCGACGTAAAAGAAGACTGAAAAGCATAAAAAAGTACCAAGTTAGTTCTACTTTTCAGTCTTAATGACAAAAATTTCCCGAAAGGAAAACTCATTACCTATTAAAGAGTTGCACATTGATATATGAGAATGTCTGAGTATAGATCTTCTGGACGAGAATTGGAGGCACCTGAAGCCCCAACAAGCACAATTTATTAGTTAGAAATGCAAAAAACAAGTTCCTGTCATAGATATTTAGTGCAGTTAATGCAAAGCAAGATTTCTTACAAAGTTTTCTTTCAGTGTGGCGAGGAGTGTGTTAAGGCTTTCAATTATGCTCTGCCAATGACTGGTTGGAGAATCTTTCCCAAAGGACTTCCCAGACCTTAGAACTCCCTTTGACGTTCTAGGTGCCTAAATATCAGCATAAAAGTTATAACATATGAAGCACATGCAAAATGAAACAAGAAATATATTGAAAAGGTAAAAGATGTCACACCAGAATCAGTAAATATCATACAACAAATGAAGTACCAAAACCACAAATATTTATCAAGACCCATTTTGGTTGGACTAAGATTATGTTGGATCAATTTGAAAATGTTATATTACCTGAATGCATAATGAAAGCAAGGATGACAACTCCTTTTTCAAGTTATCTCGAATAATTCCATAGATTTTTTCGACATATGCTGTGAGCTGCTGCTTAAATAGCAAAGCTGGATATTTTGCCTCCACTTGACGAACAATGTCTTGTGTAGATGCAGGAAGGTTCGCAGAAGAAGGGGATGAGCGAAAACCCTGCAAAATAAATTACAAAATGTTGCTTGGTGTAATGCAAAGAAAGTGCATCATAAATAAAATGGATATTAGCAACTTGAAAATTCAAGAGTAACCCAAAAGGGTAAAAGGAGAAGAAAAAATAATCAAGTCAAGATTGAAGAATTTAATACCATGGCCATCCTCCCGAAAAGAGAGGTTGCAGGGGGCAGTTTCCGTTGTGGAGTTACACCACTGGTACCCTTCATACTTTGTTGGAGCAAGAACAATAATGCAGATGTATTTGACAACCAATAAGCCATATGATCATTGTTATCTTGATTCTGAAAGCAAGAGAAATAGTTAACATATTAGGAATGAGTTGGCTTCAATTTATTGCCCATAAATAAAATAAACTCCCACGTATCAAACTTGATTCTCTCTTTTTTTCCTCTCTCTCTCACCTCAATTTCAGAGCCAATCATCTGAATGAGACGGTCAAACACACTAGTCCTTTCAGCCTCAAAAGATTTCCAGTGGAGAAGACATTTGTAGATGGTAAAAGCGGCAATGGGCTTTCCTTGACTGAACCCTATGTTTTTGACAACACAGTTGATGAGAGCATCAACATTCTCCTGTAGAAATAGCAAAAATTATAAACATTAGATTTTATTGGACCTATACTCAGAGAAGTAAAAGAAAACACAGCGTATGAGACAGACACTTGAATTTTAAAACGTACATGTTGACGGTCGATAATAGATCTTCTCAACTTGCCATCATCTGTACCGAACTTCTTCACCGGAGTTGTACTCTGTGGTTCCTAGGAAAAATGTAATATTTTCAGTGGTCATAAAAACTGAAAGACAAGGTGGAATAGTATGAACATAAATTCTTTCAGATAGTAGGGAGAAAAAAAAAAGGAAATTACATTGGCTCTGTTCTCTTCATTTGCATGATGACCATTTTCCAAACCCTGAAATAGGAGAGACAAAACTCAATCACACGAGGGTGAGAAGAGAGGGTGAGAGGAAGAGAGATTGGAGAATATATATATTAGCAACAGATGATTACCGGAGTAGCCGGAGTTGGTGGAAGCCCTGATGTGCCTTTAACTGGTGTTTTTAACAAGGTCTGCTGCCGAAGAATTTGGTTTTCAGATTCAATGTCAGAGAATTTCTCTTCAAGCCTGTAAGAGGGAGTAATACCAATCAGCCAGAAACGAATGATTAAATCAAGGGAGAAAAAGAGAGAGATATACACACACAGAATGCATGACTAGCCTAAGCTTAAAAATACAAGTAGTAATTTTGTTTAATTGTACCTTTGCATGGAAGTCTTTAATTGAATGATTTTAGTTTCAGCATCCAAGGCTTGTTTCAACCTTTCTTCGCTCATCTTGTTTGCCTCTTCGTATTTCTTCTCTGTGTCATCAATTTTCTTTTCCAGCGAACTCACCAGAGCCTACAATATTTTAGAAACCAAATTAATATTTCATTAAAAAATGGACACACGTTCACAAGTTTAATTTCATTTTCACAGAATTGACTCTTCACCTTAAGCTTTTCATTTTCACTATTGAGTTTCTCCAGCATTGCATTGTCAACAACAGGAACCTCCTGAATTACGGGGGCCATTTCAGCTGCCTTTCTTGCAGCCTTGCGCTCCTCCTCGAGCAGTGCTTTAGTTTCTTTGAATTGATTCTGCATTTCTTGCAAAGCAGATTGCAGCTTTTCATTTTCTTGTGTTTTAGATTCTTCCAGGTCAGCCTGCATAGAGCATAAAAGTAGGAAAATGATCAGTTCAAACAAATACACAGCTGCAACACAAAACAAACTCAATACTTTTCTGTCACTCTCTTTTGTTCTTTAGTGTAGCCAAACCATGTACAGGAAATGCAACTAAGCACTAGAGAGGACAAGCTCATCAAAATTTAGTATAGCAGCATAGTGGAAGTTTTGCAACTGGATGCAATGCAATGCAGACAAGCAACAGAATCCACAATACCCGCATGCGTTTCTCCAGTTGCAGTCTCCATGTCAACTCTTCTACTTGCTTCTCCAATTTATTTTTGGCAGCTTGGAGAGCTCCAGTTTCTCTTGCAGCCTGTGAATGAATACAACGACAAACAATAAGTGAGACAAGAATTATAGGAATCATTTTTTTTTTTTTCAATTGATTAGATTTATCAACTGCATGCTTTCCCTGATTGTTCTAAGAGCACTCAATATGCTGAAAAGAGGAATTAGAGGATTAAAGAAAGATATAATCACCATCTTAAGCTTCCGTAGTTCTTTACGGGCAACTCTTCCTCTCCATGCACATTGTGTACTAATTGCTGCTTTCTTGATCTGCTTATAATGCAGTCGTGCCAAGTATTTGCGACAGTGGCTCTGCAGTAGAGGAACAAAACTATAAAAATTTGCAAGCAGAAATATGATATATAAAAAGAGTGTTCAGAACACATATAGCTATAGAAAGGTGCATAATAATCTAATTTCATGCATGATATATCTCAAGAATATACTTGCATGGCATAAAGATTGTCTCACCTGGATAATAACTGCCGCTTTAGTCTGCCTTCTGAAGCGGAGTTCGTTACGAGCAGCCATACCACGCATACCTGTCTGGATGGAGACAGCAGAGGAATACAATTCTTTGTAAGCTTTTCTAGCAACATGCATGCGCCAATCTCTTTGTATCATCAGAGTGGAAGCTTCTCTACGCATTCCCTCGTAAATCCGCCGAGCAAGTTCTCCTGCATTTGAAATTACAAAACTTTACCACCAAGTGAAATTCTGAAGGCCTTGGAATGCAGAAGAGATGGAAGTGTAGTGCTTTTAGCTCCAGATGCAGAACCAGTGCATAACAAAATTGATTACCCCTGCAAACAGCTTGAATCCGTAATGCAGATCGACGGAGAGAGATGAAACTTCTGCGCGCCAAGTAAGAACGAATCTTCCTCTGAATAATGCTAGCTGACTTTCCTAAGACCTCACTCCTACGGGCATCCAGATCAGCCATCTGACCAGCCCTAAGAAACACCTTTGTTTTACCAATCTGAAAAAAGGTGAAATGGATGAGAAAGACTGGTTCCGGAACAAATATATCATGTAAAACACACAGGCAGTATAAAAAAAAAAAAAAAAAGCTGAAATCATGGCTCACTCTTGAACCAAAGTAAATGGTCCGTAAAAACGACTGACACTCATCAAAAACATTCCAGGGAAGCAAGTAAAATCATACAAAGCACTAGTTTCTAAAGCCTCCAAATGATTTCAGATCCTCAAGCAATCTATGCAAAAATAATAAGCATCTGTTTACAGCAACAAGAAGTGACAATAACACAATCACAACCGAGGAAGGATATCCGATTACCTGATATCCTTCGAGTCCCACCCTTTGCAGAAGATTCTTGCAAGCAAACACCTCATCCGTACTATTGATATAAAATAGAAGGAAAAACTCAAGACCTAAGACAGTGTAGAAAAACAGTCTAACAAAAAACTAGAAAGAGAAGAGAAAATGTGTACCTCCCATCCAAAACTTCAGGTGCAAGGAGACCAAATCGGTCAACAAATTCAACAAAGGGTTTTCTCGTAGGATATCCAGCACAACTAATCCTAATAGCCTCCATGACACCCTGAAACAAGATAATGAATAAACGTAGACAGTTTTAGTTGCAACAATAATATATCTGAATGATCAATAGAAATATATGTTTAATATAAACATCCTTACCCCACACCGCAATTGCTGCAAAACATTTTTGTTCTCGAAAATTGCTGGCTTAAGAAGGTTATTTGGTTTCACACAGCGAATGTAATGTGGCTCTGTGGAACTGAGAGTTTCAAGCAATTGTTGCAATTGTTGCTGCATGGAGTACCAAAGAGGAATTCATAAGCCACGGGACTATTCAAGGTAGCAGGTTGTATTACCTGAAAGTGCAGTAAAAAGAAAAACAACCTTAAACCGAGAACCTATTGAAGAGAACTTTGATGTTTTGGATGAATCCTCAGCTAAAGGAGGAAACAATCCTGACACAAATGAGCATTTCGAAGCACTCAAGAGTGCCTGGTGTTCAGCAACCACATAATCTTTGTTCTTGTCCAGGAACAATTCTGTTTGATAAGTAACCTGAAAGTAATATCAAGCAATTGTCACGTGCAATTTCCGTCCTAGAGATATTTATTATTACGTGTTCAGCCCGAATTCTTAGACTTAAAAATATGCAAATGATCCTACTTACATCACCAGCATAATGGCAAATTGTGAAGTCACTACGCGACAATTTTGGTTTGGCAAATCGCTTATGATTTTTGAATGTTTGGTAAAGCTTTTGGGCAAATGTTTCATGTGTCGATCTCGGGAACATACTACAATACAAAAAAACTTGGTTATCTCACCATAGTAATAGACAGAAACAAGTTCATAATAGTAAGCCACTACACAATAGTACTGAGTTTACGCGTCAAAGAAGGAAATACCAAAAACTTACCAAGCTTCATCCAGAAGAGCAATAATGCCACCAGGTTTCTGAAATTACGTAAAAAGAAAAAAAAAAATCAGAAGGGACTCTGTAAAAAAAAAAAACCTTCTTATAAACAATATTCAGATTTAAATAACACATACCTTTTCAATGAGATCAAGGATATCTTGATTATCAACAAATTCAATGTAGCTCCAATTAATTTCTTCTTTTGTATATTCTTCTTGCTCCATTTTGAAAACGTGCTGTTCAACAAGGGAACACATAATCAAGATAGAGTAAAGAACGCAAGAATACAAAAGTCAGAAATTTCCTTAAAAAACAAACCTGATTGAAATGTTGCTGAAGTTTCTCATTCGTCAAATTGATGCAAAATTGCTCAAAACTGCAAAGGACGTGAGTCAGCTGAAATAATCCAACTTCCGAATAAAAACATTTTTAAGTTGAATTATTCGACTTTCTCTTATGGTTTCTCCGACAATAGTGCCACATTTCTTGTTATGTTCCGCAATAATTATAGGCTATCACCACTTCACGAGCAGAGAAATGTGATCGTTCATATTTTTCTTTCCCTAGACTTTGGCATTCCTCCAAAGAATTTAAAGTCAGGACACCTAGAATTTGAATTGGAGCTCACCGCATTTATATAATCTGATAGAAAATAATCTTCAAACATCGGAAGAACATCATACCAGCTCAATGTAAGTTAGACTTATTCGAACCGATACATTTGTTCGTCAGTTCACTTGATGTTTTTATGTTAATTATGAACACAAAAGGCATACCGGTTAAGCACCTGTTTGTCTTGAAACTCTCAAATCCATAGATATCCAGAACCCCAATTAAGAACTTTGAGTTAGGGTCTTGACCAATTGAACTATTAATATTGTCCACAAGCCTGCAGAAACAAGAAGGAAAATGCAGAAATTAAGAACAGAGAATCGAATCACATTCAGAAATGATGGAGAGAAGTAGATGATGAAACCAAGCAAGGTAAGGAGTCCAAAACTTATTTAATCACGCAAAACTTACCAGTCAAACAACCTCGAGTAAACAACTTTAGCCAAAGCATCTCTACTGACAGCTGCAGACTCTGGATCCAGCCACTTTGTGATCGTTTCATCACGAGTTACAATTACACGTTTGCAAAGAGAATCTTCTAGTAACTTCACGTCACACCTGACGAAGCACATGATTCAAGAATTTAATTTTTTAAAACTCGTCAGAACATATAGGATGCAATTTTCTACTGTAGAGAATTGTCCAGCGACTGTTAACGTGTCAAATGCACCTACATGAGAAGCTCAGCAACAGTTTTTAGGTGGAACCAAGATTTTTCATCTTTCGGTGTAGATGAGTCTATTTCCTTCCCTTTTGCAAATTCAATGTTTCCAAGATGAAGGATAGCAGCCACAACTCGAAATATCGCATCCTGAAAGGGGGATATAAAAAGCAAAGAAAGACAAAAGTTCAAGTCGAAATTTTTTTTGGAGTGTTCTAACTATCACTTAAGCCAACTCCAACAATTTACCTGCTCGTCAGAACTAATTCCAACAATTTCCATTGCTCTCCTCGTATCAATGTATTCTTTGGAATCATCAACACCATCCAACTTATAGCAATTTGATTGATTCAAATAATGAAATGTGCTTGGATGTCCCAATTTGTATTTTTTTATGTCCTGCAAAACGAATATTGATTAATTGGAGATCTTCCAATTAGACAATAACATCGTATTGGAGTTTCTGTTCAATTTCCCACAATCATGAAATAGACCATTTCTTTCAAACCAAAGATGGGAAAAATCAAGATCCTAGGACAAAATGCTCAGCATGTGTGGTTTCCTAACTCTTTCAATGAAGCAGAAAGGATGAGACAATCCCATTACCTCTGGTGGTGCAGCACAAAGCATGTAGAAACAATGATAATTTCTCTCAGGATCAGACACCTGACAAACACGAGACCTTTCGAGCAAATAAGTTCTTACAGCAGCTCCTGAGATTCTCCCGCTCTGATCAAATTGAATCTCCACGAACTTACCAAAACGACTGCAACAAAACATGCAAGGGGAAATTTTAGGGGGGGGGGGGTGTTGGCAGACCAATCAGACATATAAAAAGGACTCAATTTATAATAAATACAAAAGGAAGCCTCTAGATTCAGATTCGCCCACCTTGAGTTATTGTTTCTGACAGTCTTTGCATTACCAAATGCTTCTAGAACAGGATTTGACTACAAAGCAGAAAACGAAGAGCAAATGTTCCAGAATCAAAGAGAAGCAATTATTGGTGAAAAGATAATTTCTAGTTTGTTTATTGCATAGACGAGACTCTGAAACATTCATACCTCCAGAACTTGCTGTTCAACACTCCTGCCCTCAACGGCAGCTCTCCCACCCATGTAAGCAAGATAACGCATGAGCAATTTTGTGCTTTCTGTCTTACCGGCCCCACTTTCGCCACTAACCAATATTGACTGGCTTATTCCCTCATTCATCATAAGTCTGCAACCATAACGATGAAATTTTACACATCATCAAAAAAGGAAAACATGAAGAAGATAGGAGCACAGATGTTAAAAGTCAAATAAACCTGTATGCAGCATCTGCAACGGCAAAAGGATGTGGACTGAGCTCGCCAAACGCTGCGCCTTTATACTGTGCCATCATATGGCTATCGTAGAGGTGAGGTAGCTTACAAAAAGGGTTCACAGCAATCAAAATATTCCCTGTATAAGTCTGCACACATAATTAAATGAGAAAAACGCAAATGTGAAAGAATTCCTAACAAGATCTATCAATATGACATGAAATTAACCACAACCCCAGGCCCAAAGTCGAAGAGCCAGAAGGAAAAAAAAATTTGTAAACTTTACGACACCTGAATACTTACATATATCTCATTGATATCATATCGTGATCTTAAATTGTCTAAGACTCCTGGCTCATGCAAATAAGCCAGCTTTGTCATATCATCCACTCCACAGGGTGGGGCTTCTGCATCTTTAGGATAAACATTTGAAGCTTTAACAACAACCTGAAATTTTCAAACAAAAGTAGAGAAGGAAAAAGAATCAGTCAGTTCCCCCATTTAAAAAGTTGTAGAAGTAGTCTCATAGGAAAACAACTTAAAAGAAATGGACATCACAAAAAACAAGTGGCTAATTTAGTTTTGGAGGAAAAAGAACTTAGTGAGCAAGACATGCATGACAAGAAAAAACCTACAGAGAATAATAAAGAAAGCACATACCGTCTTCCCTGAAGTACAGAGAACCTTAATATCTTGACCCTTAACCTCCACAACTTCCCCATCTATCCAAGCTTCATTTGGATCTTCTATCCAAACGAGAGATCCAACAATGGGGCTGAAGGCACCAGCCTGAAAAAGCATAGTACCAAGAGTTGAAAATACCTAATAGGTTTGCATTATAATTGCACAGTTAACAAAAATATTGTACCTTCAAGGAGCAAACTAAATGTGGGCAATATCGACTGACGAAAATTTAATGATGTATATACTTTCCACAATTAATGTTAAGCAATGCAATAAATAAAGAAATCGGAACAAGAAAGCAAAAATCAAAAATCACAGACGATTAGGCAAGGTTTCCCGCTATACTAAAGAGAATCTATGTAGCCATCATTGTCTAAAGTCCTATACTGTCAATTGGGTCATCTAGGTAACAATTTCTGAAAGAAATGGCTATAGTAAGGGAAATAGAAGAAGGGGTACATTGAACAAAAGTTTCCACAGAATACACTAGTTTCCGTGGGATTTTCTTCTATTTCAATATTCAAATTGACATAGAGTTGAGTGCACAAATTAGTAGTTTATCACAGATTTAAGGACCTGAATTTAATAAGTCCAGAAGATAGAATGTGATTCGAAGTCCTATCTTCGAAATAATCTTACGGTCGAGTCATCATTTAAGAAGTTCTCAAGACAATTTCAAATTCCAAATACCAAGCAATTATAAAATTTCAATCACAAAGCTCATATGACTTCATTAAAATAAATAAATAAATAAAACTATCCTATCAATGGCATCCCCAAGTTTGGCTTTGCCACATGGTTACAAGTATATCTAATATTGACAAAAGAAAAATACAGTTTGCTACAAAATATTCTTATACAGTTTACTAAAATTCAAAACGGGTATCACAGAAATGACAAGAACTGAACAAATCAGAATGTGATCAACACAAAATCGAATAAACAACATATCAAAACAAATCAGTCAGAGCACATACTATTGAATACAAAGTGCTGCTTCAACTTAAGCATAGATCAGTGCATTAACTCGATAAACTAATAACAACCCATTAAATATCAAACAGCTTCGATGAGAACCCAGATGTTCAAATTGGAGAACAGATATATATATATATATATATAATATATAATATATCAGAAGAACTAAGAAGAAAACATCATCAAGAAATACCATATTTTATCGGATCAGAAACTTGGATCTGCTCCAAAATCTCCAGATAACGATCTTCCAAATTCAGCAGCAGAATCTTTATGACTCCTTCCAGGACTACAAATATGCTTCGACGAAAAAAATGAGGAAAAAAAAAAAGGAATGAAAAAGAATTTGATCAAGAACAGAGAAGCTTAAGCCCTTCAACAATATGAAAATTTCTGAAGAAGAGATTAAGCCCCTCGCTCTGCCCCGGAAGCAGCAGATTCGACTTTTTTTATAATTCGGATTTTTTTTTTTTGGGGAGTAAATTTCGTCGTTTTTTCGCTTTGTATATCTAGTTCTTCCTTCGTTCTCGCCTCGCAGTCCCACCGTCAAAGGGCTTTCTTTGTCGGAAGAAGTGAAAATATTTTTTGGTTTATTAAGTCTTAATTGTTTTTGCTTAAGGGAGTTAATTAAGGGAAAAACGAAAACGTCAAAATTTGCAAATTCGGTGAGGGCCGATATTCCGAAACTGCCCTTTGACATCAACGCTAATTGCGGAAACTTTAATGACAACTCAGACACGGTCCGGTGAGAGTCGCAAAGTTGTCTGAGATTCTTTTGTTTTAAAAAAAAATGTTAACTCAAATATTGGAGGGCGGTGAACTTCACTACTCGCACTCTACCTTATTAAACTAAACGAGTAAAAAATAAAATAAATAAATAAAAGGGAGATTTTTAATGAGAGTATTCACCGAATTTATTAATTTGCATAATCAAATATAAATTAATTGGATTGAGCTGCGAGATTAATCAATTAATAACGGATTAATATTTTACAAATTTAAAAATTACAAGTTGAGAATTTCCCAATCTGTAAAATCCACGAATCCAAACATTTTTATTCACATATGTGTTTTAGCAAATAAATATAAATAGCTTGAAGTTTTTAATGTGCTTTAGTATGTTTATTTTAGTTTCTAAAGTAAAATTGTTATCAATGTTATTTTATTGAACAATTTTTATATTTTAGTATGTTTATTACAGTTTTTAAAGTTTTAGGATCGAATTCATAAATCTAGATTGTTTAATCTGATGTTTATAAATTAGATTGTACTGGATTGAAACTTCTATAAATTGGTGATGAATTGAGATTTTTCTAATCACGGATTGGATTATTGATTGAGTTTTTAATCTATCTAATCCGGTCTATAAACACGCATAATTTTTACAGCATGACTTGAAAAATATGTTGTTAGTTTGGGAAACAAGTTTAAACTCATAATTTTCATCTCAGTTTTTGTCTTTTTCTGAAAAAGTTTTTTGTCTTTTCTAAAAAATCAATAAAAATTACTATTGAAATTTAAAATTTCCAACTTAAACTTATTCACCAAACAGACCCGAATTATGGTTTCAACTGCAAGATCTGTCTCAAAATTGTTTGTTTTTTTATTATATTTTAATGTGATTTTTAACAAATAATAAAGAATATGTATTGTCGATATAAGATTTAATCAAAAAATGAAAGAAAAAAACCATTTTAAGTATAGTCCTTCAGTACGAGAGGTGAAACATCATTTTATAATAAAATCATAAATAATAATAGAAAAATAATAAAGTTTTTTAATTCTCAGATTAATTTTCTTGCTTTTTTATCTTTAATTTGAGAGGAAGGATTTTGAGCTCTATGTATTCAAATTGAGTCAAGATTGATTTTATTGACCATTTTAGCTTCTATTATGTTGAATAAAAGGATATAAAGGTGTTAAGACGTGCTTTTTTGTTCCTACGTTGTAGCAGAACGAAGTTATCTTTTAGGTTGTTGGTGTTCTCAAGTTTTCATCCTAAAATTAAGTTTGTGTTTTTGTGTTTTGGTTTGAAATTAAAAATTTAAGTTGAAATCAGTTCACTTTTTAAAAATTAATTATAATTTTTTATCAGATTATTACGTTTACGCATGAGAGCCAAACTAAATCTAAGATTCAACAAAATTAATCATAAGAAATTTTGTTTTAATGAACAAATTTGAGATATAGATTGATTGACTTAGTAAAATATGAGAGATAAATCTTAAGAAAAAACTACATTATCAATATATTTTTGACATTTTATCTATCTTTATGACATTTCTAGGGAAAAAAATTTTGTGATTTTATCTATTTTCATTTATTGTTGCTATTTCTTTCCCTTTTTTTTTTTTTCCGGTCAATATTTTATATTAAAATCAACTGTGAAATTATCGCTCTAATATGCATCTAAATATTCATTTAGCTTTTTTAAAAACATCTCCAATGCAATGTTAAATTAGGGTGCCAATAATAAATTTTGGCATTTGGACGAAAAAAGTGCTCTCTAATGTAGTCTATATTTCATGCCAAATCTGTCATGTACTAAACTTTATGATAAATCTGCCACAAGTATAGCCAATGTCAAATTTTATTTTTGATTATTATTAATTATTGTTTCATGTAATTATTAGAACATTTTCATTTTTCATTTATTTAAATACTAAAAGTTCACTTTTACAACTTTCAAAGACACAATAACAATTATAACAAAAAAAAATAGCACGTAATGCATTAAAACATAAAATAAGATAATGATATTTTTCATATTATTTTATAATCAATATAATATTGACATATTTAAATACATTGAAGATCTATAAAAATAAAAAAAAAAGAGAAAATAGTATTTGTCAAAATGCAAATGCAGTGATGCATGTTTACTTGCACCCTCGGTTAAAAAAGGAGAATATTTACTTGCGTAACATTTGGGAAAAAGTGTACAGAAAAAGTTGGAAATGATTGAGCACAAATAAAAAGATAAATAAACTTGGAAAACAAGAATGCCCTTGAAGCAACATACCATAGATTTATAAATCCCGCAAAGCATGATTAATTTGTTGGTGCCCATCTCTCCATTAAATAATTCAACATTTATACAATAAAACCTTTCACGTCTATATGTATATTATATTTTATAGCCTTTCACGTTGTGCTTAGACTTTCTTAATTAATATAATATAATTAGCCCATAAAGTAAATTATTTGATTTTTTTTTTGGTAAATAAAGTACTTTATTAGAATTTTGCTCTTTGGAAAATATTGCTTTTTTTTTTATAAGACTTTGGAAAATATTGGTTGTTTTTTTAGAACAATGTTTATAAAAATCAATTTTAATTCTAATTTTTTTAATGAGAACTTAGATAACGATAAGTTATTATCTTTAATCCATATAAATATACAGTTTTTAGTTGTACTTTAATTTGATAATATTTAGATACATATGTATTAAAAATAATAACTCACACTCTATCTAAATTAATATTAAAAAGTTGAGATTACAACTGATATGTAGTACTATTCTTCTTTTATTATTATTATTGTTGTTTAAACTTGCTAAGCTCTCTCTTTCATTAATTATGTATATTGGCTTCTTCTTTTTCTTTTTTTTTTTTTTATGAAAACGTATTTTGCCTTTTGTGTGTTTAATTTCGTAAGTTCAAAGTTATTACACTCTCAACGTTCTTTCCACATTATAGAAAGAAACATGTACAGTACTTAGCATAAAAATAAAATAAAATTAAAGAAACATAAACATTACTGTGAAAACATGGTACAAAAATATGGAATAATTAATTCAGTTGACATTTTTTTTTTTAATTGAGATGTAACGTGTTGGGAATTTAAAGAGTGATTAAGTTAAGTCGAAGAAAAGTTATATCATGACAAATAGAAAAAGCTTGTACGATGACATTTGCTTTCCCATTCAAATTTCAAATTTCTCATTAAGAAATTTAGTTTTTATATTGCTTTTTGCATTTTATTTTGTAAGCCTGTCACTAGAACATTTCGTTTTTTTTTTTTTTTCCAAAATAAAAATACAGAACATTTGCAATATTAGAGGTGTAAATTTTTTTTCTCTTCAAATTTTCTAGTATACTAAAGAGATTCACCGTATCTAAAAATGATATGTATAAAGTATAATTGATTCTCGCAAAAATTAAAAGATATTCAAGAAATAGGGTAAAAATAATTGTAAAAATTTGAGGCAATTGACATGAAATTCTTAATGGGGTTAGGGATTTGGAAAATTTGGTGACATTTTGTTATGTTCTTCTAAAGAAATTAAGTATGACTAGTAACTAACATTAACATATATCGGTTAAAAAACTTGAAACGTATCTGATTAAAGTTTTGAGATTGGAAGAAGATTTTCCCAAGTATCTTCAAAGGACGGCAATTTCTTTAGATTTTCCGAAGTCCTAATCAGCAATAAAGTACATTTCTTTCTTTTCTTTTCTTTTTTAGTAAATGGTATACGGGACCGATGATTCACGTCTATTAAAGAAAAATGAAAGCACTTTTGAGTTTCACGTATATGAGTTCCAAATTAAGCATTGTCCTCTCATTCTTTGAGTTAGCCACAACTTTGCACTTTTTGATTTATGCATTTACCACTTTTTTCTTTTTAATAGCCAAACACGCCTCTACCACGTAAGCACAAACATGAATGTCCATATCCTTTATGGACACAGTTTAAAAGTTATTAAGCATCCATTTAGATCATTAGTTGGAGTGAAAATTTTTGAAGTTGGAGTTGGCTGACCTTTTAAAAATTAATTATAATTTTTGTTAATTTTTCAAGTGAAAAAAACAAAAATCCAATAAAAAAAAGTACAATTTAATTAGAAGTTAAACAAATATACCAAATAAAGCATAAGTGATAATTCATGTTCTCTCTCTCTCTCTCTCTCTCCTTTCAATTATAAACGAAGAAAATCAGAGACGTGAGAAACATCGAGGCACGTAACTTTAACAACTTGTGACCCAAAATAATAGTTCCTTTAATGATGAGACATCTTTTACTCAGGTTGCTAACTAACTACCAAATCCAACTCTCTCTCCCTCTCTCTTTTTTCTTTTTCTTTTTCTTTTTATTTTTTTTCTGAATATGAGAAATTCAACGTAATATATGCCCCTGTTTACCTCATTATCTCATTTCAACTCAAATTATACTTTTTTTTTATCTTTTTTCTAAAATGTTTTTGTCTTTTTCCCAAAAAGTTTTTTGTCTTTTCTGAAAATTCAAAAAAATTTACTATTACAACTAAAATATTTCAACTCAAACTAACCAACCAAACAAATCCTATAATCCGAGGTTTTTGTTAAAATCCTATAATATGAATATTGAAAGTTGATTAGTTAGCTAATGATGTATAATTAGACATCCGTGATAGATATTGGATAATTAACCACTTAACGTACACCTTAAATATGGCAATTTTCTAGTTCAAATTGGTTTAAGATACGTGCTAGAACATTATATCATATTATTTTCTTGTGTTATTTTCATTGAAAAAGTCTTGCTAATTGTTCTTAAGAAGAAAATTAAGAAACGTTATTGAAAAGGGAGCTAAGAGTTCTAATAATTTGGCAACGCCTAAATAAGCAGTCGATCGGATTAAAAGAAACTAATAATAAAGAAATGAGAAAGAAAAATCTCCATTGATAAAAATTATTAAGAATCTAATAAGATTTACAATGATTTACATAATTCATTAGTTACTTTATATTCCCATATCCCGGATATAAAATAATTGTAAATAAGGGATCAGTATAAGATTATGGCAGTTCCCATAAGTATACATGTTTACATATTTATGGAGATAAGTACTATTAATTCTTAATTAGTGAAGGTGGTCCTTATCCAGACACTTTATGAAGTAAGTAGTGATTTGTTCCCCAAACTATTCAACGTAATTTAAGCATATTTAACCTATACATTTTGTTGTTTTTTAATCTATTTTGTTTTCCCATTTATCCGGATGCAAGGATTTAAATCTCAAGAGTAATCCCAAAATATTTTAACAATCTTGCCTTACTATATCCTGATCTAATGAACCGCAATATATATATATATATATGTGTATATATATATTCATGCATAACTTCTAGTATCCACATTAGATGATGAGAGGTCATTTGTTTCATTACCCACTACGTATCAACAAGTCTTTCGTCCAATAACCCTATAAATCTAGCACATGTTTCTATTATATTTAACGTGTCATGTAATTTACTAGGCCACTTGTTATATTTTAGAATTTTTTACTACTAGTGATAAGATATTAATAGAAAATATTACACATTAATAAAATAATATTGAAGGACATTAATTTTGATATTACATATACCGGATGGTGTGGCCATCGGAACATGAAAACTTGCTTATATAAATAAAAACATTTTACAAAGTCATCATGAATATTATAATTCTTTCGTAACTTCCTATTGTTAAGGTTGGCTTTCAAAAAGGCTAACATTGTAATTAGACCATAGAACTGTGGGTAGGTAAGAACAACGATCATAACCATTTTTTCCCATTGAAGTTTGTAGGGGGTATTTGGTGAATGTTTAAGATTTTTAAATTTCAATAGTAATTTTTGTTGATTTTTTAGAAAAGACAAAAAAAATTTTCAGATAAAGATGAAAAAAATACAGTTTAATTTAAATTAAATTTACATGTCAAACACCCCCGTAGTGGTACCATTTTTAACCTTTTTTTTTTTTTGATAAATGAAACGTAAATGTTTATATAAACAGTCATTTTTTAATTAGACAACTAGGCTTTATGTTGCATCAACAATGCTTGAAAATTTATAACTTAGCCGATTAAAAAAGCTAGAAATCAACATGTTATATGCTATCATAATTAGATTTAAAAAAAAAACTAATAGTAACGTGCCACGTATTTAAAAGTTACAATCTGAAACCTCTTCTGGTAATGCTTTTGTTCGGTTCAAGACATTAATTGGCTCTTTATGATCCGTCCTAGCAAGACATGTACAGCATTTCAGGTGGGGAGCCCAAGAAGACGACGCGCCTGAGGACGGGAGTGGAGACACGCGTCTGATAAGGTGCAAGCATATATCAGCTTATATATCCCATTGCTGGGGCCCGTGAACAAAAAAAAAAAGAGTGGGCTTGAATTCTAAGTCCTTTGCACTTGCTTGCATGTTTCAGTGTCCATCAAATCCGGCCTTTCGTTTTCACATTTAACGCGTTTTTGAATTTAAAAAAAATAATAAAGTATTAGAACGTGCTTATTAGAACCTCAATGTGGCGTCACCGAGCTAGAAGAATAAACATTTTCGGTCCAGATCTCATGAGCCACTGATCTGTGCAATGTCAGCCGTTGGATTCGAATGATCCATGTCGTGAGATTTTTGTTCCATCTATGTGAAGTAACGAAGTGCCAAAAGAAAATGAATCATCGCTTTGTTTGGAAGAATTATCTCCCAACATTTCGAATGTTGTTACATTAAGGTTCCGTTTGGTGAAACGATTTAAATTGAAATTTTTAAATTTAAGTTCGTTGATTTTTTAAAAATTAGTTACAATTTTTTTGTTGATTTTTCAGAAAAAAAAAAAAATAAAAATTGAGATGAAAAAGTACAGTTTAATTTGAATTTAACTAACTTACCAAACAAGTCATAAATGTGCATCTACAAAGTAATAGTTGAAATGGTATGTAATGTTACAAAATATTATCATTTGTAATTTTTAAGTAAAATTCTGACTGTTTTTGGTTAAGAACTTTTTAACGCCCGGGTGTAAAAGTTTTTAATTGTAGATTATCACAAATTCACAATCACATTAAAATAAAATAAAGAAAAGGTAAAACTGATCAAATAGATCTAACCGTTGAACTGTTAAACTGATCGAACAGCTTTGGCAAAAAGGAGATGAGACAAAAGAATGGACTTTAATCTTACTTTGTATGATTGCACAAGGGGCACGGGGCACCTAGGATTAGTAATCTTAAATCTCTTTTGCAGATTATATATGTCTAATAGTGAGATGACCTTTTGCAATTTGCCATTTAAAAAAAAAAAAAAAAAAAAAAAAGAACAACCTAATGTCGTTTGAAATTTTTCCCTTCAAAGTTTCCCCATGTAAGATTCTAAGGGAACCTTGTACTTACAAGTTCATTTTCATAAGGGACCTGTTTGAAATAATGATTAGAGTTAGAATTTTGTATATTGAAATTGAAACGTGTGTTTGTTTGAAATATAAATTAAAAATGAGCTGTATTAGAGGGAATAGTTTAAAATTTAAAATGTGTTTGAAAAAAATATGCAATATAAATCTTATTTTGTTTCTTTTGTCATTGTGAGCTTTTAAACATGGGAATCATTTCATTTTGAGTTTAAATGCAAAAGTGGTAGACTTTTGAAGTTTGAATTTTATGAAATTTTAAGAGAGAAAGTGAGATGTAAAATTTTCATCGTTGTTTTAGAAGTTTTCAAGTTGAATGTGCAAAATTTTCAATGGAACCAGTGTTTCAAATGGACCATAAGAGTCCAATAGGCTAAAAGCATCCTAACGTATTTGGGTCCCATATTTTAAACCTAAATTTTATACATTGGTTTTCAAAACTCTCAAATCCACGTCATTTTTTTTCTTTTCCATTTTCATGAAATTCAACAGAAGTCCATAATTTTCTTTATTTGAAACTAAAATAAAATGGGTTTTTATTTTTAGAAAATCCTTTTCAATTATAAAAAAACGAAATAAGATTCATATTGCATTTTTTTTTGTCCAAGTACATTTCAAATGTTTATCTTATTCCCTATATCACATGTGATTTTCAATTCATACTTCAACCGAACACATTTTCAAATCAACTTTCAAATTTCCAACTCCAGTAATTATTCCAAAACAATCTGTTCATGTTAATGACGGTGGGATCAATTGGAGATTAACTCTAACAAACAGAGTCCACTTAACATACATCTTAACTATTCTAGTAATTCCATAGCATTAAATAATTCAAATTAGTTTCAGACATATGCTAGACTATTTTATCTTCTTAGTTTGTAGTCTTATTTACATTGAAAAAAATCTTGCTTACTTTGCTTAATAAGAAAATGAATAATTTTATTTCAAAAGCAAGCTAATAGTTTTATTACTTTAGAAAAGCCAAAGTAAGTAGTCAGATTTAAAGAAACTAAAAATAATAGAAGAAAAAAAATCCACGGAAGCAATACAGACGTTATTAGGGTGTTTGGTGAATGAGTTTAGTTTAAGATTTTTAAGTTTCAATAGTAATTTTTCAGAAAAGACAAATGACTTTTTCAGAAAAAGACAAAAATCATGATGAAAAAAGTACAATTTAATTTAAGATGAGTTGGTAACCAAACTCACCCTAAGAATCAAGAATCTAACTAGATTTACATGCATTTATAGTATTCCCCATTTCCCTTCCATCCCAAAAATCCCCAGCAGTAGAACGCATGTGAAGCGGAGAAATGGAGAATCTCGAGAGATTTCACTGAAGAAATGAAAGTTAAATCATATCTATAGATTTCTGAATTGTTGTTTCTTGAATATAATACATAAATATCGATTAATTTTCTTGATTTCTATATTTATTCCAGGGAAACTTTGAGATTAACCTACCAAGTAAATTTCTTTAAAATTAATATCTATTTTTGGGAAAAGGTAATTATTATAATCGAAACTAAAATAACAAATTATAAATTAAGGTGTATCGTGGATGTAAACATATACATACTGCTATAGTTCCAAAGTTTACAATTCTCCACGTAGAATGTCTCTTGATATAACTTAATCTAATGACAACTAATATCGTTACAAACACCAGGTGCTATATAAACTATATTTTAATTTGACAAACATAAAAATCATAAAATAAGCACATAGCAACTTCAAGGAAAATAAAGGACATAATAAACAATAGTATATTTTACATTGACCTTACTCCAGCCCAAGAAACTCAACTCATATTAGTCGTTTTCTTAAAAATCGACAACAAAAATCTTAACTAGTTTTTGATGTTGACTTATTATTGCCAATTTAAACCTTCAAAGAAGTTTTTTTTTTTTAATAAATATTTTCAACCTTGTTTTACTTTCTTGGTCTTCCAAATATGGTTCTTTAAAGTTACTCTCATGTTAATTTTATGCATGTATATATAATCTATAGCTGCATGTGTAGTGTTAAAAGTTTAGACCTTTCTTTACTTACGGAAGGTATTTACGGTTAGTTAAATGAAAAATGGTTTTTATAGTCCTTTGTTACTTGCCTGTTGGTTACGGTTGCACGATGTTCTTTTTACTTTTTATATTTCAATTAAATTGGATGGTGACAAAAATTTTAGTAAAATAGTAAAAAGCATATCTAACACTAGAGATATTGTAATTATGATTTTCGGCATAACATGGATTTATTGGACCGTTTTTGGTGTACTTTTGGCAAAATTTCGATGAAGATCCGAGCTGAATAGAAATTGGAAACTGTTTGGATTTTCATCCTTGTGTTTGTTGGCATCAAATATTAAAACATTAAATAATCATCTTTCATGAACTTAGCTGATGAGATATGTGTTGAAAGTTGATTAGATTTTAATTCAAGTTTTGAATCTTGCATCCGATTAGATATGAGAGATATTTTGATCTTTGGTTTCAAAATTCAAATCTAACATCTGTTGGTTTTTCCCAAAGACCTTGCAATTCAAAATTTGAACACAGGACTGTAGAGGACATCGGCAGTGCAACGTATACCTTTCGGGAGCTTCAAAATTCAAATATCTCAACATGCTGCTGGAGAAATTGGGCGTGAATCTTAGGGAGATCAGTTCCTACGATTAGGAGAGTGTATCTAGACATCATCTTGTACCTAGGGGTTTCATTTCTTAAGGATTCTCACATTGAGAATTAGTTTTTTTGAGCTTTAACGTGAGAGAATTTCATAGTATGTCCTACACTCAACGCTTTGCTCTCAAACACTGGTTTTGTATTCATCTGATTTGGAGTAAGTCGAGGAGGACTGAAGGCAGATCAAGGCTCAGAGTACGTCGAGGATCGAAGGCAAGCAACCTAGCTTGGAGTAGGTTAGTTGGACCGAAGGTGAGCTGTAGACTTGGAGTAGGACGAGAGGTCCGAAGGCGAGTCATAGGGAGGAGAAGACAATATGGGTTCTACATTGGTGGAGTTTTGGAGCAAGCTTATAATTCCAATACCTTGTAACCGTAACTTGTTGTTAATAAAATTCTCCTATTTGAGCTGGTGTGCTTAACATCTTTGTTTTTTTTTTGCCCTTAGAGATTTTTGGCCACGTTAAATAACCATATTAATTGTGTCATTTATTTTTGCTTTATAGTTATTATTATTATTATTATTATTATTTTGTGTTCATACGTACGTTTATTGTTTGCTGACCGAACAGTGAGATGCCGTGGTTTGCCTATACGTACAATGGGCGATTAACCATCCGTTGGGTCTTAACAGAAATCCATCCAGTTTCTGGGCTTACTAGTAAACATGATTTTGAGTGACTCTATTTTGCACCAATAAATACATAAATGTCCCCCCAGTAAATACTAATATAACTTTATTTATAATGTATAAAATGAAATTACATGAATTCATTAAAAACACACCTTCATACCATAACGTAATTCAGAACACATGATCTCCTACCTCATATCCAACTACCGTGCTTCCTTTGATTCTATAAGTTGGTGGTAGTTTCACTAAGTAAAATTACGTGAGTCAGTCGAGCCTGTATTATTAAGAAGGGGAAGTTGGTTGTCGCCTGACGGGGATCATTCGGTTTGATTTGGTCGATGAAGTGTTCAAAGACGTATTAGAATCCCTGCGAGTCTTAAAAATCAGCAGTCTACTTTCTGCGAACATCGTTGTTGTGTGGCGAAAGACTGCCTTTCGATCGCCGGTTTGTTTGTAAATGACCCAAGCATTGAACTGTGGGTGATGAAAGAGTGTGGCGTAGAGGGATCATGGACTAAGCTACACCGGTTGAGCTTCTCTGATAACGTGTCGGAGGATTGGATATATACCTCCGTTCGAAGTTGGATCCAGCGGCGAGGCAATGCTACCACAGTTCCACCACCCACTCATCTTCCACCACTCGTCTGGAGAAGACTATGTGCGTGTTTGGCAACATAATTTAAACTCACATTTTTCAGCTCAATTTTTGTTTTTTTCTGAAAAGTTAATAAAAATTATAACTAATTTTTAAAAAGTTAATTAACTTAAACTTAAAAATTTCAACTCAAACCGTTTTACCAAACGCACCATATGATATTGTTTTTGATCAACGCAGTGTTCAATTTGATTTTTCAACATTTATTAACTACAAAGAGAGCCTCGTTCTAATTTTTCAGGACTGATGAACACTAATTTCTTCTGCTCTAGTTCAGAATGTTGGCATATACTAGACAGCGTGATCACATTATACATACTCTCTCCTTATTGTGTGGTGATTTATTTATTTATTTATTTATTTTTTCATTTTTTGTTGTTTTGACAAGGGACACCTTTTGCTTTGGTGTTGAATATTGTTAGTCTAATAATTAGTAATAAGCAATTCAGTATAGCTATTTGCTTTTTTTCCTTTCTTGATCTTCCGATTATGGTTTTTTAGTTTCTCTCAGGCTAAATTTATGCATTTGTATAAGTTTTCTTATAAAAACATTTTACCGTTAGTTACTTGAAAAATGATTTTTATAATCAGCTTTTGTCGAAATTTTTTAGATTTTTTGCTCTGAATATTTGTTAAGATTTAATACAATTGATTTAATACGTTAATTATATTTTTTTAATCAATAGTTATTCTAAAATTGTGATAATTAGTATATCTATTATTGTGATTAGGCGAACACAACACGACGGACAAATAACTGTATTGAAAATATTTAACCTTAAAGTAGTTATCAATCATAAATTTATGTTTGCATTAGCTAATTTAGCATATATAATATCAAAATATTTAATTAAAAAACACTAACTTCTTCTAAATTATATTAATTCGGTGCTATATCTCTAGATTTGTAGAAAGAGTTGAAATGTGTTGTTAGCATAAAAAATTTTACTTGGGAAACTACAAAACAGATTAAAAGAAACATTATTCACCAACTTCACCGGCTTCGTTGCGATGTGTAATTAAATTTGATACAAATACTTACTAATTAAACTAAAAAATTTGAACTCATAGAATGGTACATTTCAACTTAAAATTTTAGATGACCATGACCAAATTTGAAAATTAAAAAAAAAAATTTAAATTTTTAAAAAAGTTTTTTTTTTTTTTTTTTAAACGTAGGGTAACGACGTTTCAATGAAATAGAATTCTTTAAATTGATACTTTTTTTTTTTTTTTGGAAAAGGGTAATTATTATAATAGACACTAAAATACTAAATTGTAAGTTAAGGTGTATCGTGAATGTAAGTATAGGCATACTGCTATAATTAAGAATTCTCCATGTCGAAAGTGTCCTGATAACTTAATTAAATGACAACTGGTGTTATCAACAACTATTATTGTTACAAACACATTGTTCTATATGAACTATTTTTTTGATTTGACAAACATAATAATCATAAAACAAACATCATAGCAACTTCAAGGGAAATAAAGAACTTTCTCAAAGGATCTGGATTATAAAACTCCGCAGTCACTGTCAACAAACTCTCTCAATTCTTGCTCCATGATTGGTCCGGCGATCGTAATGTTGTCACACCGGTTGTCGAAGTTGTCATCAGGATGAGCAGTAATATTCTCTATCCGATGACATACGTAGTGGATGAAGTTGGGATGAATGCTTACTTGCATGGCTGAAGGGCTTCCAGTGTTGAGCTTGATTTTTGTCTTCTAGCTTTACCTCAACCTTATAAAGAAAAGAAAATAAAAACTATATAGAGATCGGTCATCAAATTCAGACCCTAAATTAGAACTCAAAATTCCTATGGAAAATCTTATAAATAAAGCCTAAATAGCTGGCTCGTCCACACTAGTAGAAATTATGGATTCCTGGAACGCTATCACGACGGTTAGAACACCTAGAATATTTATGGATTCTACGATAGTTAGAAAATTGTTGTGAAATGGGCAAAATGGTGGCAACATATGGGTTTTTAACCATCGTGAAACTGTTTTGTTTTGTTTTTGTTTTATTTTTTTAAAAAAGAAACACGACGGTTTTGTCTAAAACCATCATGGAAAATGATTGATTTCACGATGGTTTTTGAGAATCATCATGGAATCAAGTCTTTTCAAGACAGTTTTTGAAAATTGTTGTAAAATCTTACTTTTCACAATGGTTTTTGGAAATCAAACTCTGTGCCATATTTTTTAACTACTTTAGACGACGATTTTTTAAAAAACATCGTGAAATCTCTATCCTGGTTTTTGAAAATTGTCATGAAATCTTACTTTCCACAACGGTTTTCGGAAATCAAACTCCGTGCCGTATTTTTTTATTACTTTAAACAACTGTTTTTTAAAAACAGTCATGAAATCTCTATCGTAGTTTTTGAAAACTATCCTGAAATCTTACTTTCTATAACGGTTTTTAGAAATCAAACTCCGTGTCGTATTTTTAAAAATTGTTGTGAAATCTCCGTCATGCATTATAATATTTGTAGTAGTACTGTCAAAATGGTGAGGAGATCCCTGATGAGCCGCGTAATTTCTTTTTTGATAAGGCGTGATCCACTGTTTTCTTTTCTGACAATGACCATAGTGAGAGTGTTGGTAATATATAGTGGGGTTTCATAAAAATAAGATTAGTGTCACTTTACTTATAAATACTTGATTTATCATACGAATCTTTCATTTAAAAAAAAACATATTTTATCAGTTAATATAACCTTTAAAATAAGTTTACATATCAAATTTACCTCATAAACATCGAATATCGAGTAAATACAGGATTTACTTGTGTACAATACAAATACTAAATTTACTAGTAACTACTTGATTTAGTTGATAAACTAATGATCTTAAAAATAACGTAAATACCAAACTTATCGATGATTCTAATTATTATTTCAAAAAACCATATTTACCTCGCAAAAATATTGGATTTGCTAAAAATTGGAGAGATTGATTATTGAAAAATTAGAAATTAATAAAGGAAAAATATCATATTTATTTCAAATTGTTGGATTTACTAATAAATAATGCATTATCAGATAGAATTAAAATCTAATAAAACATTAACAAAGGATTTACTTAAAAATATTATATTATCCAATGAATACGGTAAATAATTTAGCAAGAAACTTATTTACAACCAAATTAGTATTTTTTGTATCAAATATTCCCGAAAATTAAAAATTTTACCCAAAATTTTTTTTAAGAATCCATTTGGTTGGTTAGTTTGAGTTGAAATATTTTAGTTGTAATAGTAAATTTTTTTGAATTTTAGAAAAGACAAAAATTTTTTTTGAGAAAAAAATAAAAATTAAAAAAAAAAAAAAAAAAATACAATTTGAGTTGAAATGAAATGATGAGACAAACAAAGAAATGTTCTGTAGTAATTTCTTTATCGTTCCTTAAAAAAAAAAAAAGAGAGAGAGAGAGAGAGAGAGAGAGAGAGAAATGAAAAAAAAAGAGTATTTTTATCGCGAAGTTGCCGGAGTCGAAGGCGAGAAGGCCAAAGAAGAGGATCGAACGCACTCATGATGACGCACGTGACAAAAGACAAAACATATTTGCCGACGGAACTCGAACAGAAGATTGCATGTGCCTTGTTGGCGGGAGTTGCCCCTCTTTAATACGCGGGAGTTCCTAAATCCAACCGAAACAACATCACCCGCCACGTGTCCCAGAACTCTCCTTCAGAAACAATCTCAGCCATCCACGTGTACATTTACGTCTGATTTGGCCGATGACAAGCCATTTGAAATTACCCTTGGCTTTTCCCGATTCCCAACCCCTATTTTCAGACGGCAAAAACTCGACTTTACAGAGACTTGTCGCCGGAGTAAGGTCGAGAGCTTTTGATTAAACCGGTAACAATGGCGGATTCTGAGAACTGCGATGACAGGAGTAGTAGTAGTAGGTTGCTGAATCCCTGGGTTCTTAATTTTCAAAAGCTGGGCTTGGAGCTCAAATGCCCTCTCTGGTTCGTCCTTTTCCGGGTTTTTTTTTTTTTTCATCTCTCTCTTTTGCGTTTGGTTTCCGAGCAAAAAGAACGGATTGACAGATGAAAAATGGATTCTAATCTTGGTAGATTGATCGGAGTGTTTTTTTTTTTTTTTTTTCCTTTTTAGCTTAAGGTTGCTCAATCGACCGACGTTACTCCCGTGCAACCATGTTTTCTGCAAGTGAGATTTCGTCTTCTGTTTTGTTTGTTTGTTTGTTTGTTTTTCTCATACTCCTTGATTTTGTCTAACAATTTGCGTTTTTGGATTTAATTGTAGCTCTTGTATACCTGGCCCCACTCAGTTCGGTGCAGATTGCTCTGTCTGTAAAGCCCACTTTGTTGATCGAGGTTTATATACATGTATATTTATAGTTTTTGTGCACACGATTTTGGTTTTCTGTCGTTGTTACTTTAGGTCGGTTCAGCATCAGCACTCGTCATTTTTTTTCCCCTTGTGGATAAAATTATTGTACTTGATCTCATTTTTATTTTCCCGTATGAATTATTATCTTATCTTAATCCTTAAGCAACTTCATTTCAAGGAAAAAAAAATATGGGATTACTGCTGGGTTTCTCACTGATGCTTTATGAAAGTATTATTTTTACTGATGGACATGGATTTCTCTCTTATTCTCTCTCTCTGGCAGATATGAGGCGTTTGCCTCTAATTGAAAATATGTTGACAATCTATAAATGCTTGGATAACAAATTTTCTGCCGATTTGCTTCAGCAGGCTTCTTCAGGTTGGAATCTTTTTAAAGGATCAAGTTTTGATAATTTTTCCTCTGATGTTCAAGTTTTGTTTTTCAGTAGCCTAATTTAGTATCTACTGTTATTGGTTGTACAGATGCAGAGAGGGTTTCAATGCATGGCCCGACTGATATTGGATTCGGAGATTATTCACACAACGGGCAATCTATTGACAAACAATTTCGGGTTGAAAAGAATGGAAAAGTAGAAAACCGGGAATATGAGAGGAATGATAAAGGAATTGAATTCACTGGTGCTAAGAATCCCAAGTTATCATCACCAAGATCTCGTATGAGGGGTGGAGGAACTGAAGAATGTAAGAGTTTGGAAATAGATTTGAATCCAGTTGCACAATCCTCACCAGATAGCCATAGCCCTCCTCCATTTGGCAATGCCAGAGATTCAGATAACGACAGCTATTATCAGTATAGAAAGCATGTAAGTTTTCGTCTTTTATTTTTTATTTTTTATTTTTTGGTGGTTTTAATATGGCTTTTTTCAGTAATTTCAAATATCAAAATTGCCATAGGCGACTGCAAGTCTATCAATAGCATCTGTACATCGACAGCTTCTCACCATTCTATATGTTTTCATTTTAAGTTCCTGCTGTTGCAAGTCTGTCTCATGGCAGGCTGAGTCTTTCTGGATGTGCTTCGATGTGCTTCGTTTTCTGATTGGAGTTCTTCTTTTTCTCCCCATTGTCTACATTGGTTTTCACTAGGGCAGATGCCTTTGTTCGTGTTGAATTTAAAAGAGTTAGGAGGGGGAAAACTTGCATCTATTCTCTAAACATTGTCTTTCCTGAATTGCTGTATCTTTTCTTATTTTTTCAGAGCTCAAAAAATTCATTGGTTAAAAGATCAAGCAAGGAGAAAAATGGTTCCAGAGTAAGGAATCTAAGGTATGACAGTTCTGGCTTTGGAAAGGATGGTGATTCTAGAGAAGTAAAGAGACAGAAGCAATTGAACTTTGGGCTAGAACAATTGGGCGTGAGTAGTGCTGATCACAACCAAGCAGTTTCCAATGCTGGAGCTTTGATGACTAATTCAGAGCCTGAACTTCGAACAATATCACAACCTAGTGTTCAGTCACCTAAAATTTTGGATGGCCAGTGTGCAAATAAAACTGTTTGTGCATTTTGCCATAACTCTGAAATCTCGGAGGAGGTGATTTCAATTGAGTTGCTAATAACTACGCTGTTTCTGAAGTTTTTAATGCCCAGTAACTTGTGTCCTGAATTTTTTTTACTGAATGAACTCTACCAGGATACAGGGACAATGTTACATTATTCTGGCGGGCAATTGGTTGAAGGTTATGAGGCAACTCTACCAAATGTTATACATGTTCACAAAGTGTGTATTGATTGGTAAGTCATTTTTGCATCTCTAGTATGCTTGATCAATGTTGATCGCAATTGTTAAGTAGAAATGTGTAGTAACTTGGATAAGCAACCTGATAAGATTTTAAAAAATAATGTGCTAAGTTAGTTTATATACTTTCAAATGATTCAATGCGCGTAAATATTCAATTTTTGTAAATTGATATACAACTTGCTGGTTTAGTAAAAATTTTCATGATAGTAGAGAATTATGGTATAGAATTTTCAAATCCAGGGCTCCAAGAGTGCACTACGTTGATGGTAGAATTAAGTATTTGAAGGAAGAAGTGACAAGGGGGGCAAGGCTCAAGTGTTCGGAATGTGGGAAAAAAGGAGCAGCTTTGGGGTGCTATGTGAAATCCTGTCGGAGAAGTTATCACGTTCCTTGTGCAATAAGAGTCTCAAAATGTCGTTGGGATTATGTATGGACACTTTGCTATTGTATCTGATTTTGTTAAACTTGTCTTGTTTCAGTGTCGTGCATTAAGCTCCTAGTATTAGGTTAATAAACCTAATCTTTTGTTTTTTGATTCTTGCAGGATGGCTTTCTAATGCTCTGTCCAGCTCATTCGTCAGTTAGATTCCCTAATGAAAATTCAAAGTCCAGGAAAAATCTTCTCTCTAAAGACCATGACATTCCTGCTATAGTGTATGGTCCGATTCTTCTATTATACCTGTTGGTGCCCAAACTATAGCAAAATATTATGTTTTGGCATAGATGGTAGATGTCAGGTCTCGGGGCTTGAACAATTACTAGAAATAAGTAAATGCTTGCTTACCTTTTCTTATAAGAGAAGGGTAGTTTGTTAAAAGCACCAAGCAAATTTCTAAATGTCTCTTTAAATTTCTGATGTTCTGTTTCCAGGAGCTGTCAGCTATCCAATTTGGTGCCTTCATCAGATGGAGAGAAAATTTTGTTTTTTTGTGGTTCTGCTTTGTCTGATGAAGAGAAGGTTAACTCATTTTGATATCATCTATATAAATGTTGATTTTCAAAGATGTCGTATTCCGATGCTTGCTTGTATTTGACTGAGGTGATATCATGAGGAAAGATGTGTTAAAAAGCCATCTTGTTATCTGGCGAATTGAAGCTCCCAGTTTCTACGATTCCTGGCAAATTCTGTTTTGCAAATGTCCAACCCGTGATTTGCCATTTTATGTTTTGCCTTTTATGTTCTACTGTATGCCGTTGATAGATCCTGTTTTGCCAGCTGAGGAGCTCATTATATTTTTATCCATTGTTGTGCAACTTGTTGGAACAGTTTCTTATGGTCAAGTTTGGTAAGATGATTGGTGCCACTGTGTCCAAGTTTTGGGACCCAAACGTAACACATGTGATTGCGGCCACAGATGATAAGGGTGCTTGCACACGGACGTTTAAATTTCTCATGGCAATTTTGACTGGAAGTTGGATTATTAGAGTTGACTGTATGTCATTACCTCTACTTTTTTAGCTTTGTAATTGCTTTGATTACATTGCCCTTTCTGAATTTGGTTTATTACACACTATTGAAATAATAAAAGTTAACTTATACAGTACGATGTATAACACAAATAATAACATGGACTTTACAGGGATAAAAGCATGCATTGAGGCAAAGTGTCTCGTGAATGAAGAACCTTATGAAGTCAGTCTTGACAACTACGGGTGCTGTGATGGTCCGAAGACTGGCAGGCTCAGAGCATCTAATAATGCAAGTTCCTCTTATGAAGCTTAATTCGTCGTTATGAAATATTTGTGATGTCCAGTTTATGACTCTATAGCTTTCATGAGCACCTTAATCTAGTACATGCTAATTTCGATGGCATAAGTTAACTAGAAAACATCCACTACTCGAAAATCCTTATTATTGACTACTTAAAGATATCATTTATTCAATTGTTTCATTAGCCTCACAGGGTAGTCAAGCTGAATGGTGAAGTGATTTTCATAGTTGTTATATGCTAAAAGGACCTTTGGTTTTTCTTTCTTTTTCTAACAACATTTTTTGAAAGTTGTTTGTAGGATCCTAAGCTCTTTAGTGGCTTGAATTTCTATTTTGTGGGTGATTTCCGAGCGTCACATAAGGATGATCTCCAAGATTTGGTGACAGCTGGAGGAGGGACCATCTTGAAAAGGAGGGAGGAACTGATTGCGCACAGTTGTGAAGACACGGCTCCGACACCAACCTCATTAGTTGTACACAGTACTGATCCTCCCGAAGGATGCAAATTAGGGGAAGAAGTCGTGATTCTGTTTCAGAGATTAAGTGAGGCAGAGGACATAGCTTCCCAGACTGGATCCAAAGTAATCGGTCACACTTGGCTGTTGGAGTCCATAGTAGGACACAAGTTGCATTCTATTGTCAGCTAACAAAAGCATTTGCAACGAAGTAAAATCCTTTTGCTAACGATAGTTAAAAGTTGATTCCTCCAAAAAAAAGATAAAAAAGGGGGGGGGGGGGGGGGGGGGGGTGGGGGGGAGAGACGCTCAGTGACACCGATTACCTGATGTGTATTTTAATCTTTTCCTTTTCTTTTTGTCCCCTTTTTCTTTAGGTTTTCGTTGGGGGGGTGTTTAATGTGATATATTTTGCTGGATGCGATGTGTTGTAATATTATCAAACCATTTGATTTTGGAGAACTTGTCGTTCGGATTTTGAGTTACCTGGCTCTGTACAGGTGATGTGTTGGACTTTTAATATTCTGCTTTTGAAGTCCGTGGTTGAAGTTTTCTTGGTTCGTGCTACAACTGCAACTTCTACAGGCGTTTTTCTTGTTCTTGTTCCTTTTTTTTTTTTTTTTTTCATCTTCCTATGATATTCGGCACTAAAACAAAAGAAGCACATTGACATAGGTTTTTCATTGATGGGATGCGCACTTATTTCTCTCGGCTGATTCCAGACTAGGGGTATGAAAGGTAGGTTTTTAAACCAGAAAGATTTCTTTCCGAAGGATGAAGACCTTCTTTCCTACTGGCAATACTTTTTCAGGTGCTGCACATTCCATGGTCGGGCATGGTGCCGTGATTGATGTCCTCCAGCCGTAATTCGCAAGCTGAAACATCATCACCAAGATCTCTTTCATCGAAGTGCCTCTCTTTTTTAGAGTCGTAGTATTTTTCCATACTGGCTAGTATGTAGATGTCCATTCGATTGTGATCTCGTTTCTACTCAATTAGGTCTACTTCCATTATTTGTTGCTCGTTACAATGTACAATGCCATGAGTAGCGATGCTTATTTCTGTCATGATGACAGCTTCTGCACCAAAGGTCATCGAGAAGGGCACGGCCTTTGCATTAATATATTACTCTAGGCCTTTGTAGCCTTCAAGTTGACAACCCTACTTCCAACCACAGCAGACTAGTTTGGTTACATTTAGCATGAGAGTAACTTTGAAGAACAAAACAAGCAAATTACTATTGATGACAATAAAGGTTTAAATTGCTAACTAATAATTAGACTAACAGAACGTAGCTAACACCAAATCAAACGGTGTCCCTTGTCAAAACAACTAAAGGGCCAAAAAAAAAAAAAAAAAAGAACTACCATCATGTTGGGACAATATGACAGTGGATAAAGCGAAATCCTACTTTTGTAATAGCGAAAAATAAAATTAGTCTTCTTCAATCCCAATGTTAAATTTGATCGAGGCTCTCTTTGTAGTTGGCGGATGCATAATCAAATCGACATCAGTCGCGATGAAAAACGATATCGAAGTCCTCTTCAGACGAGGGACGCAAAACAATTAACCGCTGGTTCTCATGTAGTATCAGCTCACCATGGAATGCGACTTCAAACATATGAATATAACAACTCGGATCGTTCAAATAGCTTAGTCCACGATTCCTCAACGCCATACTCACCCACAATTCCATCCTGTGGTCTTCTTCAAACAGAACGGCCATCGAAAGGCGGTCTTTCACCACACAACAACGAGGGACAGAATAACAAGCCTCGCGAGATTTAAGACTCGCGGGGATTCTAATTATGTCTTTGAACACTTCATCCACCAAATCGAACCCGGCGATCCCTATTGGTTCATAACCAGCTTCCCCTAGTAAGATTCCACACCAATGCATGACATTCTTCACAACTGTCCTACTCCATTGTTCGATCAATTTCATTCCTTGTAAAACACTATCGAAATTCGATCTTGAAGAGTTGTTTCGTAGCGAAAAAACACGTCGGCTTTGCATGTCATGGCGGGCAACGGAATCTTTAACTCTCACCAACTTGCAATCCATAGTCTCTGGATCAAAACCGAAGCCGTAAGCAAGACCTGTCCGGGTCGGGCAGTTTCGGTATCTTAGCTATGGCCTTGCAGTCTCGTGTGGCCGGGTTCATCACGTAACAACCTTTACTCGTCTCGAGGCAGAACAGCCCATTGCAGAACCCCCAACAAAATAACATTTTTTTCAGCTAAATTGGCGTCTACGAGGCCTAGATTTGACGAGAACTCGAATGTTTCATAGGAGGGGAAGGAATCATTATAAAAAGGAGAAACGAGATTGTTTTTGTGATCTGAAGTTGTCGTGTAATCGGATTGATTAAGGTGGACTTGAATGAAAGTGGGGCTTTCTATGAGATGGTACCATGATTTGCAGACGCACTTGAGTTGTGGGAGTGATTTTACGGTTGCAATCAACAAGTCTTCGTCGTCTAGATAATGGTTTTTTAGTACTCCCTTGTGTTTCTTTTGGTACTGCCTTGACATGATCCTCACAAGACCACCGAAGTGAAGAGACGAAAAAGAGAGACATAGAGAAGACGATTTAGAGAGAGAAGATAAGACAACTCTGGGTAAATATAAATGCCCGGAATCCTTTTATTTGTACGCGTATGAAAC
Organism: Ficus microcarpa; assembly: GCA_025413485.1. Taxonomy (NCBI): domain Eukaryota; kingdom Viridiplantae; phylum Streptophyta; class Magnoliopsida; order Rosales; family Moraceae; genus Ficus; species Ficus microcarpa. Next base: position 5,390,181 of record CM046384.1, on the reverse strand, counting down.
CTAGGGTTAAATTGTACTGGTGCCGAGCAGATGTAATTTATATTTTGAAAATTTAATTTTCGATAAATTGAATCTTTTTGTTTTGTTTTTTTTTTTTTTGAGGGGTTGATATATTGCATTCTGAATTTATAAATTAGTACAATCTACAGTCTATTGATAATAATATATATATTTTTAATAGCAATCAACACGTGATTTGCACATACAATGTTAATTAGGAGCATCAAATGTTTTTTTTTTTTAACCAAAATTTATTTTTAAAACAAAGTTACTTTACAGTTTTCTATTTTGAGAAAACCCAATTAAAGATCTTGATCTTAATAATTTAAATTAAAATAGATAAAAAAAAAATGAATATTCAGGTTGTTAATGAAGATTGATATTGTTATCAATTGGGTACATTACTATAAATTTGTAAGTTCAATATGTAAATTGCTAAAATTAAAAATTCAAAGTGTAAATTGTAATTGTATGATAAGTTTAGGGACAACGGTGCAAAAAAACCAAAATTTGACAATAATAATAATAATAATCAAACTCTAACAAATTCTAAATACTATTAAGAAGATGAAGATTGTTGCAATTATACTGAGAGAGATTTGAAATTTGGTGGATTAGTTTGATTCATCACATAAAAAGAAAGTTTGATCTTAATTAGAACTCACTTGGTGTTTGGAAATTAATTAGCTAAGATCAGAAGGCGGTACTTGTGAAAAATTATTTGATGTCTGTGCAATTAATTTGTAATTCAGAACATTAATGGAAAACAAGGAATAGAAACTCATTCTTTTTATTATTATTAAAGTGTGATAAAATCATTTATTAACCTTTTATTTTGGACCATGTTATCGTGGTTTTAACACCTTTCATCCGATGAATCATGGTATTTTCATTTTCTTAAATCGAAAATCAAATTAGATTATCATGCACAGAGAAAGGTACTGATTTTAAATCAAGTTTACGAAATCAAAATTCTCAATGTTTCTGGTTATTATAGCTCCTACTGCAGGAGATCAAAACTTTAGACTTGAACAATTGCACCTCAAAACTTGAGAAAAAACAAAAACGAAAAAAAAATATATAATACGCAACCCCTCTGAGAAAAAAAATGGGAGACAAAAACAATTATTAACATAACTATGTTCCTAGGCCATGTTAATTTCATGGAAGAAACACTGTTATGGGGACTATTTGCCGGGTAACTCATGCCGGAGCATAAGACGGTAAATATGACTCCAATATCAATTGTGCTGGGGAAGGTGATTTGATCTCAACAATCAAGTATGTGAATTTCCATTGCTTGTCAGTTTGGTCTTTGTACATCTCCGCGAACACTTTCCCAGCTCCATGAGGCCCGCGAATATAGAAGTTCACCTATACTCGATTGACAAGCACGAAACACAAATAAACCTTCTATGAAAGACTCGGTGTCGCTTTTACTTTGATATGCTTATCACTTAAAAGAGCCTATTATAATAAGCATAGTTTTAGTTGCCTTTACCTCTACATGTTCTACGCCATCTTCATCAGTCCATGTCCTGTTGGGAATGCGTTGGCGAGCAGCACGGTTTCTACTTTCTTGACCATATCCCGTTATAGGGTATCCAATTCTCACCCTAACCTGATGCCAAAATATCACGCCAGCCACAAAATTCTCATTGTAATATCAATAAATACACGATAACATGGACTGAGAAAATAATAGTTTTACTCCCGAGCCTCAGACACGTCAAGGACTCAAGGTCTGATTAATATGTCGTATTTATGTTCAAAATGTTTTGACCTATTTATTCTACAGCCGGAGAGGGGATGCTTCCTCAATTTGGTATACCAAGGCAGTTTCATAATTTTATTGGGAAAGAAGATCCTCTAAATACCAAAAGAGATAAATATATATATATGTGAAGAAGCAATTGACAAGGCAATTTACTAACCTCAGCATCGTCTTGGATTCTCTTAAGAGCCTTGTTAAAGATCTTATACCTACAAGAAATCAATTTCCAGCCCATGGTGAAGTAGATGCCAAATGCACAAGTACACAACAATGACCAGTAACCAAATCGATGATTTAAGATATGAAATATTAGACTTTACTCTTTCGGTTCAAATATAAGCTCCTTGAATACAGCATATCCTGCTGCTGCAGCAATACCAAGCCCGACAAGAATGATAAGACTGTAGGAAGCCCCCTCTGTAAACGTTACAGGCTTCTCTGGAATATTATATGTGGGAGCATCAAAGGGATCCTCGACCTTAGATATGTCTTTTTTATTCTGTCAACGGGAGTGTAAAACAAATGGAGATAAATAGAACATAAGGTCCTTAACATTTGAGAGTAAAGAGAAGATCAAATTTCATAATTAGAGGGAATGAAAAGATGTAGATACTTATTCTAAGGCAGATTAATATTGGTACAGTCAAAAGTCTCCGTATATTTAGAGAGACAGAGACAGATACATATTATCATGTTAGACCACTTCTTTTTTTCTTTTCTCTTTTCTCTTTTCCTTTCTATTCTTCGAAAGGGAGGGTGTGATTCTTTTCATTGAAAAAGAACTGGACTCTTAATGGAACTTCTCACGGTCTGATTTCATCCTTAGTACTGATTACCATTAACACATGAATTCAACAAACTTAGAACGACCAATCTTGTTAACTATGTTATAACTCAAGGCTGAATTAATCACTTCAAAAAGTTTTTGCGATCCGAAAAGCTACTAGCAAAGCCTAAAGAAATCATATATGTGTTCACAGAATTCAGTTCAGACTCAAACCTCATCAGGAGTTTTTCCTGGTTCTTTTGAAGCTTTTGATGAAAAAGATCTAACAATGCAAGGATTCATGGGATTTGTTCCATAGTTTTTCATGACTTGTGAAGATGGCCAAGAACGAATTATACATTCTCTAAACTGCCTTCTATGTAGAAGAGGAATTTCTGCCAAACAACATCCGCAAGAAAACCAACATATCAGTAGATGAGCAAAATTATCGCCCCCCTTTGTCTTTGTTCTTAGTAAGCAAATTAATCAATCAACGATTGAAAAACTGGCAATGTGGACTTTAGACCTTGAACACTCATCATTTCTACTTTGAATTAGACCTTGAACACTCATAATTTCTACTTTGAATTGTAACAAGGTGCTTTCACTTACGCATATCAAATTTCTAATATGTCCCGTCAAAATTGAAACTCATTATGCCACCAAAAAGAGAGTGAACACACCATAACTGAACCAGTTTCTTAAGCAAGGACAACAAAATCAAACTAGTTGTAATACCGGTTAACCATAAAAACAACAAGTCAACATAAAATCATACGGGTAGTCACTAACCGTTATTTTCGAGTATGACCTGCAAATTTAAAGTTGACAAGAAACAATCAGTCTGGTTATAAGCCATGGAACTAAAGTAGCAACCAACAACTAACTACCAACTACTTCACCTTAGTAATGTTATTCGAATTTACACTAGAATGTTTTGTAGATCCCGATCTCAACACCTCCATAATCTGCATTATTATCAAGTAATAAAATTTACCTCGAACACAATTTCACATATCAATTTTCTACTTTTCAAGCTAATAACAACCTTCAAAAATGCTTGTACGAGAGAGAGAGAGAGAGATTCTAAATGATGAGCAAAATATTAACCTGGTCTGGCTTACTCTGAGGCGAGTGGAACCATCTCAGCCTCGGCAAAATCCTCAAAAAATCCGTTTCCTTCTTTCTCCATAACTCCATAGCTAACTTTCGAGACCCTATAAACCACCAAAAACAAAGCCATTTCCCACAAAAATCAATACTTGAACAGCACAAGTCTTCTCCATTGCAGAAAAAGCACTTGCTTTTTCATGGACACAAAACAGTCGAAGTCTAAAAAGTAAGAATCCCAAAACGGAAATTCGGGTGACGAAATGTTCTGCTCGGTTTTTGCAGAGAAAGAAGTCGAAAGGGAGTGGAGTAATTTCAGAAAGCTTTTGGATTTGCTTACCCATGGCGGTGGGTCGGAGTCGTCGAGTGGGGTATTTTACGTGCTGCAGATTTGGAACTCGCGATGCCCTAGTTCGGTTCAGGAGCTCAGAGACGAAGGAGACTCGGCTGGGCGGTCCTGGTCGATCCCCACCTTAAACCCTGTCAGAGCTCCGAATTCCTTTTTAGATGGACCGGGTTCAGTGAACCGGGTCCGATGTTTTGGGCTGGGTTTGTTGGTCACTTTCTGTTTGGGCTTTGGTTTGAATCTGCTTTGCTTCACCATGGCCCAGTTTGCGAAAGGAAATAAGATTACCAATAAATTAGTCTGTAAACGGGGTATATCATGTTATCGTATTTATGGGATGTACTAATATAAAAATTTATTAGAAAAAAAGAAAGGTGATTAGAAATTTTGAATAGAACTTATATTGATAAATTACTTAAATGTTGAGTATTTTACTAAATTGGTATTTCACGTAATGATCAATCTATCGAATCATTTATCCTATTGTCAAATTTGTTCATTTTTAGATAAGATAAATAGATAATATAATTCTGGATTTACCCTTGCTATACGTATGGTTTCTCTTTCATTTTATTTTTACAGCAAAGTAAACACGTTTTTATTAAAAATAAAAAAATAAAAAAACAATTTTTGGTGATAGGATATTAAAAAAAAAAAAAACTAATAAAGCGTTAGATTTTTTAAAATTTTTATTACAGTTTCATATTCTATTTAGTTTAATATTAATCTCATTTGATATGATCGTCGAAAACTGTTCTTCATTTGATCCATTGCTTACAAAATTTGTCCAATAGAGTTTTTTATTTTTACATATGGACCATAGTTTTTCTTAATAAATTGAACGTGGGAGTTCATATATAAAAATTAAATTAAGCACGCCATTAGTTATTATGTTTAAGATAAAATTTTTACGTTGAAATTGTTTGATTTTTTGAAAATAATTAAAAAACTTGTTGACTTTTATGGGAAAAAAAAAAAGAAGACAAAAGTAAATTGAAATAATTTGGTTTGAAATGATGAACTAAACAAATATAATGCATGAGAGTTAATTTAATACGAAACCATGATTAGCACAAAAGAAATGGATAGTCTGAGATTAAAAAGATCACAATCATATTATCGTTGGTGGTAGCATTAATGATAAGGATATCCTACTTCTCAGGTCTCGCATTATATTCGTGGTGCATGTAATGTCTAACATTTGACAAGAAACTCTATCTATTACATGTTCTTAAAGTGAGGTCGACTAACTGTTGAGGATCTAGGAGTAGGATCCTAGTTATCCAATTAATACAATTAATTTACTCATCTAATGACTAAGGATGTGTGCAAGAGAACACCACAGATACTCTTTTTATTCATTAAGGTTTTATTTGACGTTTTAATTTAATTTTAATTAACTTATATATATTTTTATCTCAGTTTTTTCTAAAGTGTTAAAAAAATTTATAATTAATTTTTAAAAAATTAATAAATTCTGATTTAAAATTTTTATCTTTAACGAATGAGATAAGCCTAAGTAAAAAAAAAAAAAAAGATAAAATTTTAATTTACTAGGTGTTAAAAAAATATATTTGAAAAAAAAAGAAAGAAAAGAAGAAGATAAGGACGCTTAGGGACCAGTGACTGGTCACCAGGTCCAAAGTAACAGATGACTGCCTTTTTGTTGGGCCAATGTGCATACACAACCGTGCTTTTTTGCACCGTTTCACACTGAAGGAAAAAAAAAAAAAAAAAACCAACAGCTATCTGCCGCAAGCAAAGCAAAGGCCAAAAGTATACATAAGTTTACCCACATACCAAAACTACCCTTCTGACACGTGGCATAGGACAAATGGCCTGTCGCAGTGGCACTTTGTGGAAGCGGGCGACCATGGAAGAGACTAAAAAAAAAAAAAAATTTGTTTTTTTGTTTTTAAAGGGCAAAAGTTTGTCGTGGAGCCTGGTTATGGGGCGTCACTAAAACAGAAAAAATGGATGTGCAGGCAAAGAAAGAGACATGCCTTTTTTTTTTTTTTTAATTTTTAATTTTTGTGTTTATATATATACACAGATATAGGCTGTGCGCTGTAATGCATGAGACATACAAATCAATCTCATCGTCAGACATATCATCCCTTCTGCAGTCGTTTTGTTTAACCCCAATCCAAAAAACGCTTTTTCTCTTTTTGTTCTTCGTTTTGGCTATCATATGAGTTTGCCCTAAAAAAAAAACAAAAAAAAAAAAGAAGCTTTTTTCTCCTTTAGAGCTTTAGCCCCCTACACACCTACTATTCCCAACTCACTCACGTTTGCCTTGTCAGCACACTGCTCTCAAACTTACCCATGTCCTCGTGAACAAATGTTACTTGAAATTCTTAACGAGGAAAAAAAATTTTTTTTGTTACATGACATTAGTAATAATGTCAAAATATAAATTACATCATCACGTAATGTGAGAATTGGGTCGAAATCTCGACGTCATTAGTTACAAAAGCTTTTTGACAAGCATTCGTTGTCTATTACTTTTATTATTTATGATGTTCAGGATGTGCTAAGTCCATGTTCTAATAAAAGAGTTTAATTTCATTGAAGAGTTGTATATATGTGCTCTAGAAGTATGGTTTTTTAGGTTTAGAAGTTATTTTTGTAAAGTGTTTGGATGATTGTTATAAATGTTCTAGCTTTTTAGCAAAGCTTTTTAATCAAAATCGCAAAACTTCTATTAATTTCTTTTCTACAATTTGATTTTTACACAGACTAATTGAAATCATTGTTTTTTCCTGCTGACTAAAAGAAAAAACAAAAAGTACGGAATGGGTCTATCATCAAACTTATAAGCAATGCTCAAAGAAATTAGAAATGTGAGTGTCGTTCGTTATTAAAATACGAGTCCTATGATCGAAGCTCTATAGATGAAATCCATTTATGTTAGAGATGATGTTTAGTACTGATGGTAATTCTTTCAATCATTTTTTTTCATACGAAGTGGATGTATGTTTGTCTTAAAAAAATAAAAAAAAGAAGCTAAAAATAACAAATGGAAAAGATTATGTTATTGGACTATTTTTAGGTTTATGATTTTTTAGTAGATTGTTATCAATATCTTAGCAAAGCTTTTTACAAATCGCAAATGTTGACTTCTAGTTTAAATTTGATTTTAACGTAAATACTTATAAAGCTTGAAAATATACCAAGTGCCGTAAAGCCAACACATAAGCTAATAGGTCTTAAAAAATAAAGCATAGGCCATTTTTCTATTATATTTAAGAAAAGAGATTCCTAATCTCAAGTTGAAAATTTAGAAATGACAAGTTGATTTCTAAATCCTTTTTTATTAAAAAAAAAAAAAAAAACATAACACTCGTATGCTTTACGCTTAAAATCTAATGATAATGATTAGAATAATAATCATTATCAATGAAGTGAAAATTATAATGTTAACAGTAGCTTTGCCAATAAAGGGGTTGTATGCGAGAAGACGATTCCGAGGCCGAACCAAAATCTCATGACGACTGCTTGTACTTATCTCATCATTCTTATCCAGAAATAGCTGCAAACTAGCTTAGGAAGGGCGATCTCATCATTCTTATCCGTAAATAGCTGCAAACTAGCTTGGGAAGGGCGATCTCTGTTTTTTTGCGCCCCATCTACACTTTTCTTTTGTTTTTTGTTTTTTGTTTTTTGTTTTTGTGGCTTCAAAAAAGCAAATCTACACATTGCTCTATTACTATGGTAACTTTACAAGTATAGTGACTTATTGAGGGCTGTCGAAGTGATTATTAAAATAATGTTCTATTTAGATCAATTTTTCAATTTTTATGCAATATAATATAACGTTTATTTTATTATTCAAGACATTATATTTAAATACATCTATATTTAAATCATATATTTTTTATTTTATAATTTATTCATTTATCTTTTTTATCTTTTTTTTTTCCATCACATCACAAACTCTCTCATTGATTTATATTAGAATGATTATTTATATTTAAAAATACTATGATAGAGACCTTTTGATATATCCTATTGGTAGAACTCCATCCAATACCATTTTAATTTAATCAAATGGATAATTAATTAAGGGTGCACAAGAAATACAATACACATCGATCTATATGATTGCAATATTAAAAAAAATTTTGAAGTCCCTTTGATTTCTTCCTTGTCGATAAGGGAGAGGAGGCTGGTGGATGATCATTGGAGTGGGAGATTCATTGCTGTGGGACCTAAGGGAAGATGTCACAGGTCAGGTATGGGCCGAGCTCGCCGTCACAAACATCGTGGGGGAAGGGGGGGGTTTTGGGTTGTTTCGTGGGTCGGGGGGGGGGGGGGGGGGGCTCGCTGAGGTTAGGAAGGGAAGGAGGGGCTCGTCGTCATAGGATAAGGGGTTGAAGGTCATCGGGGTGGGGGGTGATTTCGCAAGCCATTGCCGGAGGTAGGGGAAGGCTGAAGGTTGCTGGGGGAACCTTTTTCTTGCTGTCGTTGAAGATGGACGACTTCGTTGAAGGTCACGCACAGAGGGGGAAGGCCTGGGTATTCGACCATTGGGATTTAGCTGTGGGGGCATCATCCAAGGGGGCTTGCCCATTTTTTTTTTCTTATTGTTTTGGTATATAATCCTGTGGGTTAAGGTATATCATAACTATCATACACAAGCAACATCTAAGCCATTAAATTTTATTAAATGGTCTATAAAATGAGCTATACCAATAGAGTTTCTAAATAAGACTTTATCACAGCCTTACTCATTTATATATAAACTATCTAAACACATATTTTATTTAAGGGTTAAACTGCAATAAAGTTTTTTTTATATACCCTATTGGTAAAACTCGTTTTTAAACCACTTTATTTAATCGAACGGTTAAGATATTGTTTGTGTATGATAATTCTAATGTGCTTTAATTCATAATATTATATACTAAAAAAAAAAAAGAAATTCAACAAAACTAGGAAAAAAAAAAGTTTCTCAACCAGTTAACTTGCGGGCCCCCTTCACTGGTGAAGATGCCGAGGAGCCCCCTTTCCCCAAACGCTAACTAGATCTAGCTTTGCCCGGGGGGGGGGCCTTATCGGAGTTAGGGGAGGAGGGGTGCTTGGGCTTGAGCACTGTGGGGAGGGGTTTATCGGCGTTTGGGGGGGGGGCCTGGCTCGTTGGCCAAGGAGTTTCACGGGCAGCCGGGAGGGAATGAGTGTTGTACCCATTTCTTTTTAATTTATTTTTTTATATATTATTTTTAAAATTTTTTATTTTAAATTAGTATGAAATAAGGTGCATTATAAGTATTATACACAAATACTATGTCAACTGTTTAATTACATTTTAACGGTTTAAAAATAAGTTCTATCGATAAGATATATAAATAAAATTATATTGTAGATTTATCATCTATTTAATACAATGCTTAGAGGGAACATCAAAACACATATTAAAATACATTTATTTTATTAGAAAACAATAGTATATCAAAACACACGGTCATTTCTCTTTAGGATAGAATTACTCGTCACCAATAGCAATGTACAGCAACATTTGTCAGGCATGTGAAAGGTTGAACCGTAAAAAAATTGTTTTTTTTTAAATATTTTTTATTATATCAAAGGTCAAACGCAGGAAAACACGCCGAGAAGCATAGGAGACAAAAGTGAGTAACTAAAAACCCGAACCAACTTGGAGGGACAATAAATGTAGATAGGGCAGTAACAGAGTTCCTATTGGGAGAATTGGAACTCTCACTTTTCAAGGTCCTAGAACATGTGATAAAGGTACATGAAGCAGAACCTACTTAGCGACGTCCATTGCCTTTTTCATTATGGCGTCGGTTCTTAAGGACTCCTCTTCAATTCATTTTTGTACTTTTACTTGTGAAGCAATCTGAATCAACGTTTTCAAAATGTATATTAGTCAATGCCATATATGGATACAAATATTTGTCAACATTTTCAAGTTTTGGTTTCGAAAGAGATATCGAAATATGTTTTGGATTTAAAAATAAAGATTTATATATATTAATCACAAAAATTATCAAAATATATCGGGCTGTGAAATCTTGGATACATGGTTAATCTTAATGAAAATTCAAAAAAATTTACTATTACAACTAAAAATCAACTCAAACTAACACACCAAACACCCCCTTGGTTTTGTTTGGTTGGTTGGTTCAATCTAACTCAATTTAAAATTTTTTTTGTCTTTTTCTCAAAAAATTTTTGTCTTTTTCTCATAAAGTTTTTTGTCTTTTCTGAAAATTCAAAAAAATTTACTATTACAACTAAAATATTTCAATTCAAACTAACCAACCAAACACCCTCTTAGACTTTTTATCTTCTACTAACTTTTTATGTTAAGAAAGATAGTAAAATTGTGTTCAAAAACCTAAAGAGACAACTATATTCAATATTATTTAGAATAACATGTCACGGTATCGATATTTGTTATTGAATCATATATAAGAGCAATGGATATTATGTTTTGAAATTTAAGGTACAAAGTGATATAAGGGCTATAATTGAATGAGAGTTTTTACAATTAATCCATGTATTAAAAAACATGCACTACTTTATCTAGCTTAACAAGAGAAAACTTAAATTCTCAAATATTTTCTCATAAAAAGATAATATTCCCAAGCATATTTTTGGTATTACAATTTAAACCTTACAATTGCAATTCAATTTTTATCTTTTTTCCCTCAATTTTATTATACACATAGTTTTGTGACTCAAAATTTAAAAATTCATAATTTTATATAAAAAAGTTTAAATGAGATGATTTATTATTATTATTTTTTAAAATTATATAAAATTTCGATACAAACGAAATAAATTTCATATTGACATTTTTTTCTAAACACATTTCAATTCTTTATATTTATTAACTTTAATAATTCAAACATATTGATAAATGTATGGTGAATTCAAATCAAAATTTTATAATATAAACCTTAATACCATGCTAAGAATATTAAACAAAAAAAAAAAAGGAGGGGGCAATCTGCAATCCATGCGTGTGAAATAATATCAAACGACTTAAAAAAAGTGTGAGGGAAAAAAAAAAACGACATCAAAAAAAGGAAAATGGAAGAGAGAGTCAAAACTCAAGTGTGGGGCCCCACCAAAAGCCACAGCAGGACGAATGAAGGAATCAGAGTTTTACCCGCCTTAATAAAAGAGCGGTTTAAGTTGGGACCCGCATGAGAGCCACGCAGGTTACAACAGTTACAAAACTATGGGAACCGTGTCCGTGTACACGCGCCTCGAAACTGCGTCAGACCAAACATTCTTAAAGGAAGGAACAACAAACTAACAATCTTTTAAATTTTAAAATTAAAAGAAAAAAAAAATGAAGGGACAAATTTCAATTCCAAAACCTCGGACTTCGAGATTACAGTCTTCTCTCTATCTCTCTCTGTATTGCATTATCAGTTATTTTATTTTATTTTTCGTTTTATTTGGGTTTTAAATAAATGTGATTCTCTGTAGATTCTCGGCACGCCCGCTCTCTTATAACTTCGATTCTGTCTTTCCAATCTCCTTTCCCGCTGACCCCATAACGCGTGCTTTGCACGCTTTTTCTTTTTTCTTTTTACTTCCTTCAACTGAAATTATCTGCAAAATAATAATAATAATAATAATAATAATAATGGGGTCTTTAAGACTTTAAACCAAAAAAATATATATTTATTTATTTACAGTAGAATAGAAGTCTCATTTTGCTAACGGTCTACTTCCGCCAAACAGGCTAGAGTGAATACCGAGGAAAAAAGATGATGAGTTAATTAAAATTAGGTCAAACTAGATTAATGTATCCAATTAATAGATGTCCTGTAGATTTAATGAATTTCTTAATTCTTATTATCAACTCTATTTGGATAGGGTTGAAATTTTTAATACGTTACTTATAATTTATGATGAGACAATTGTCGATGTTTTTTTCTCATCAAAGATGATGGAATTTTTCTAGAAATAATTTATTTTTCTGTTTATGTTGTAAGTACTTAATTTGTGCGTTACTTTATTGCCACAATAAAAGATAAAAAACAAATCCAGATTTAAAACTAGATCACCAACCAAATGGTTTGGTTAGTAGAGAAATAAGAGTGTTAGAATTTATGGTGAGGAGATTTTTTGGTCAAATTGATTCCATGAGTGGAAACTAACTGAAAAGAACGTTGATTGAGAAGATTTAAAAACTTAGGATTCGTTTGACTTATTAATTCAAATTTAAAACTTTTATCTCAGTTTTTATTTTTTTCTGAAAATTTTTTTTATCTTTTCTGAAATTTTTTTTATCTTTTCAAAAAAAATAAACACAAATTTATTATTAAAATTTAAAATTTCTAACTCAGACTCATAAAAAAAAAAAAAAAAAAAACACGAACATTAGCCATCTTCCCATTTAAGAAACAACAGTTTCCACATTGAGTTGACCTTCCAACATAAGATTTGGTTATAACCACAAGCCCTGTAACAACGTTAAAAGAAAAAAAATTCCACTGGGCCCCACAATCAGGCAATTCTTCACTGAAGCAAAGCAATTCCATTGGTGCGTTGCCAACACGCGCTTGTAGAAAGCGTGGTGTGGGTGTTTTGAATATTTTTTTTTTTACAAATTCCTCTTTGTTTTTCTGACTGTCTATTTGCCTCTACCAACTCAAATGTGACCGTCTCTGTGGAACAACTCTGCTTCACGCTCTTCACTTTATCTGCTTACACAAACAACAGTCGTTCTTTTCAGTTCTCTCTCTCTCTCTCCCCCTCCTTGAGCCTCCCACCACCATTTCATCATTTGTCATTCCCCTCTCAGCGTCCTTTCCTTCTCATATCTCAGTCACTTCACATCCCCTCTTCACCTTCTCTCTTCTTCTTCTTCTTCTTCTTCTTCATTCTTTCTCTGTTTTCTTCTTCTTTCCTCTGCAAAAAAAAAAAAAAAAACCATGAATAACAACAACAACAGCAACAGCGGCAAAGAAAAACTGGTGGTGGAGGTAGTGGCGGCGCACAACCTCATGCCGAAAGACGGCGAGGGCTCGTCGTCTCCATTCGTGGAAGTTGAGTTCGAGAACCAGAGGCTAAGAACCCAGGTGAAATACAAGGACTTAAACCCAGTTTGGAACGAGAAACTCGTTTTTCACGTCAAGAACGTAGCCGACCTGCCTTACCGGACGATAGAGGTCAACGTCTTCAACGAGCGGCGGTCGAGCAACAGCCGGAACTTCCTCGGCAAAGTCAGGGTCTCCGGTTCCACCATTGCTAAAGAAGGAGAAGAGGTTCCTCTGCTTCACACTCTCGACAAACGAAGCTTGTTTTCCCATATCCGAGGGGAGATCTCCTTGAAGCTCTACGTCTCCACCAGAGCGGAGGTTAAGGATGTCGGAGCTAATGGAACAGTACTGTCCTCCTCCTCTGTTTCGACCTCCGGTAATGGGTTTTCGAAGAAGACGAAGAAGCTGCAAGGTCCGAGCTCCGCCATGGCGACTCAGCAGCAAATTATGCAAGAGAACAAGGCCGCGCAGCAGGGTCAGAGCCTCTCGAAGCCGGTGGAGCCGAGCCCTGCTGAGATAATGAAGCCTGTTGTTGTAACTACCGGGCCGGCCATGGTGGCTCCCGTCGCCGGCGCCAGTGGTGGGGGGATGAGCATGTACGGAAATGGGTCGAGCGAGTTTTCGCTTAAGGAGACTCGGCCTCAGCTGGGCGGAGAGGCGCTTCAGAAGGACAAGACCAGCTCAACCTACGACCTCGTCGAACAAATGCAGTATCTTTACGTTAGGGTCGTCAAAGGCCGGCAAATCTCGCTGTTCGGCGGCGCGGACCTGGTAGCGGAGGTTAAGCTCGGGAACTACAGAGGAATCACGAAAAGGGTTGGTCTGAACAGTGTGGAATGGGACCAAGTTTTCGCCTTTTCGAAGGACTGTATACAGTCGTCAATGGCGGAGATTTTTGTGAAGGACGGCAACAAAGATGAGATTCTGGGACGTGTTTGGTTCGATTTGAACGAGGTTCCGAGACGGGTTCCGCCGGATAGTCAGCTTGCTCCGCAGTGGTATAGAATGGAGGACAAGAAAGGAGACAAGTCCAAGGCTGGTGAAGTAATGGTCTCGATTTGGTTCGGGACTCAGGCCGACGAGGCCTTCGCCGAGGCGTGGCATTCGAAGGCGGCGAATGTGCATTTCGACGGGCTTTGTTCGATCAAGTCCAAGGTTTACTTGTCTCCCAAGCTTTGGTACTTGAGGGTGTCGATTCTCGAAGCGCAGGACATTGTTCCCGGCGAGAAAGTCTCCGCATTGATGAGGTTTCCCGAGCTTTCCGTGAAAGTTCAGGTGGGAAATCAAGTCCTCAAGACGAGAATAGCTCAGCCTAGCCACAACCGAAGCCTGTCCAATCCGTTTTGGAACGAAGAGATGATGTTTGTGGTCGCCGAGCCGTTTGAGGATTACTTGTTCGTTTCGGTTGAGGACCGGGTTGGTCCGGGGAGAGACGAGGTTGTCGGGAGAGTGCTTCTTCCGTTGACGATGATCGAGAAGCGGAACAACGAGAAGCCGGTCGTTTCGAGGTGGTTTAACCTCGACAACAACTTCGGCAATGCGGCGGAGTCGAAAATGGTGACGAGATTCGGGTCTAGAATTCATCTCCGTATTTCTCTTGATGGAGGTTACCATGTGCTTGATGAAGCCACTATATATAGTAGCGACGTTAGGCCTACTGAGAAGAATCTCTGGAAGCCCCACATTGGTGTTTTGGAAATGGGGATTTTGGGGGCGACCGGGCTCATGCCGGTGAAGATCAAGGAAGGGAAAGGAGGCTCGACGGACGCTTATTGCGTCGCGAAATACGGCCAGAAATGGGTTCGAACACGGACCGTTGTTGATAGCTTATCACCAAAATGGAACGAGCAGTACACTTGGGAAGTGTATGATCCTTGCACGGTGATCACGGTTGGGGTGTTCGACAATTCCCGGATCGACAAGAACATGGTGACCAACACTTGGGGGCGGGATTCTCGAATTGGGAAAGTGAGGATTAGGTTGTCGACGCTCGAGACTGATCGGGTTTACACTCATTCGTACCCGCTTCTGATGTTGCACACCACAGGAGTGAAGAAAATGGGGGAGCTTCACTTGGCGGTTAGATTCTCCTGCACCAATATGACCAACATGCTTCACATATATACAATGCCGATGCTACCCAAGATGCATTACGTGCATCCCTTGAGTGTCAACCGGTTGGAGAGCCTGCGGTACCAGGCGTTGAATGTGGTGGCATCGCGGCTGAGCCGCACGGAGCCACCGCTCGGCCGGGAAGTGGTTGAGTACATGCTTGATCATGACTCCCACATGTGGAGCATGAGGAGAAGCAAGGCTAATTTCGTTCGCCTTGTGAATGTCCTCTCCGGCTTCATGGCGATAGGGCGATGGGTTGAGTCGATGCGCAATTGGCACAAGCCGGTTTACTCAGCTCTGTTCCTTGCATTTTTCCTGTTGCTCGTTGCGTTCCCTGAGCTCATCATCCCCGCCATGTTGCTCTACATGGCATTTATCGGGCTGTGGAGGTACAGGTCCCGACCACGCCACCCACCCCACATGGACATCCACCTGTCTCACGCGGAGAGCGTTTTTCCCGATGAGCTTGACGAGGAATTCGATTCCTTCCCGACGAGTAGAGCCGCGGATGTTGTTCGGATGAGGTATGATCGGCTGAGGAGCGTGGCGGGGAGGATTCAGACTGTTGTTGGAGACATGGCCTCCCAAGGGGAGCGTTTTCAGGCGCTGATAAGCTGGCGAGACCCAAGGGCGAGTTTCTTGTTCGTGATATTCTGCTTGGTTGCCGCTCTCGGTTTCTACGCGGTGCCTATCCGAGTTGTGGTGGCTTTGTGGGGGTTGTATGCGCTCAGGCCTCCGAGGTTCAGGAGCAAGTTGCCCTCTCGCGCTCTGAGTTTCTTCAAAAGGTTGCCCACAAGGGCAGATAGCTTGTTGTAGGAACAATGGGATTGTTTATTGTTTTGTTTAGAGTAATTAGGATTTGGGAAAGAACTATGTGGGGAAAACCCTTTTATTTTTTGTCTGTTGTAAACTGTTTTCCCTGTAGTCGTGTAGCTGTGTTATGTCTAGCGGAACTACTTATGAATTATGCAAGGCCAATTTGTGTACCTAGGAAATACCATTATGTTTTTAGATATTATTGTATTTTCATAGTAACTAGTTGGACAGCACAAGACAAGCTAAAAAAAAAAAAAATCACATGAATGACATTATAGAAAGTGTCATTCAATTTTGAAAAAGTCTACAGATATAGAAGATAATTGATATAGACTATTTATGTTTTTTCATCAAATCAAAGAAAATGTAAGAGCACCATGTGGGAATTAACTTCACCGTCTCAAAAAGATTTGTTTTTATTTCGATAAATCTAAAATACTTGTACAGTTGATATGGTACAATTCATTGCTTAAGGTGAATTACTTTTATTTTCAGTAGAAAAAGCGTCGTTAATTTACATGACCATGAATAAGTTCCACATTTCTCTGTTCTTATTCACTTTGTCAATAATGACGGATCACCTCGGGACAAAAATGGTGCGAGGCGTGGATCGGTGCGGTAAGGAAGTCCGGTTCGAGCTCCCAGAGCTCTACAGCAAGCAGCTGCCTGCAATGAACAATAATGTGAAAATAATAAGGTCAGGAGCGGCTATCAGTTCCCATCCCATTATCATCTTTCAGACATTCTGGTTAATTTCCAAACGGACAGTAACTCGTTGACTTACCACTTGAGCAGAAAAGGGCAACATTTTCTCCGCGGGTATGTCGGCACAGATTGCTGAAAATGAAACCAAAAAAAGAAAAAAGTTACAAGTCAACTGATGAATCGAAAGTGCCATAAAACATAGTGGTAAGTTTGATCTTTGCATAATTACGGAAAAGAAAATCTTGATCTTTTTTTATTTCATGAAGATGTAATCAGAAGCAGAACAAAGACTTGATAGGACGATACTGTGGCCATAATGCAGAAATAGAGAGTGGAATATATGAAGTTGGAAGGTTCAACATACAATAGATTATTGCTCCAATAAATGCATCACCGGCACCCGTTGTATCGATGAGTTCTGCCGGTGGAATCTTCTCAGCTGTTCCCACAAGCAACCTCCCAGTCACTGTTCCAATCCCATTAGCTCTTAATTTTGCCACTGACTGAGGTTTGAAAGAAAGCACGTGAGAAAGTAAAACATCTACTTCATAATTCATACATAAACATTGAGTCTGTCATTTTTGTGTGGTTATGTCTAACACCAGTTGGTTCTACTAAATACTAAAGCGTAAAATGAACCACTTGATGTTCACATCATCTTTCATAACACACACAAATCTAATAATTCATCGAGCAAAGATCCAATTTTCCAAATAGATAGTTTTGGAACTTGGATGATCCTGGTGATGTCGTGATACAAAATTACAGTATTTTTCTTTTTATTGAATGAAACAAAAAACGGACTATGAAAAAAAAAAATTGAAGGGAGAGGGGAAAAAAAAAAGTCTGCTCTGAGTTCAATAAAAGTAAATCACCGATGGAATGCAAGTTGGGAAGGTTATGCTATCATCCTTTCGCTGCTTCAGCAAGTCTACTACGCTGTCTACATCAATTTCCTCTTTCTGGGGATCTTCTGCCAGAAATATAGTTTAATCAAAACCCGTAATTTTTTTTTTTTTCAGGGCAAATGAAAATAGATTATGGTTTCATGATTTGAAGCCATAGTTGTTAAGAAGCCTTCACATTGTGTTCCTACTAAAATGTATGTGCGTTTATAAATACTAATAATTGAACCCTTACCATCTGCACTTCTCTCGAGCATTATGCACCCATCTTCCCCTAAAGTCACGATCGCAAATTTAATTTTTGGCAATCTCAAAAGAATGGAAACCAGTGCACTGGGAAAAGATGGTGCTCCGGTCCATGCCTGTAACACAAGAGATTTACTATTCAGTTTAAATTATTTCTTATATTAAACCTTAGAAAATGCACAAAGAAACACATCATATATTTTGAGTTGAAAAAGAAAATTTTCAGACTTAATTCAACTTGCCTGTGGAAATTTTGATGAGCATACAACATAATCAGCCAAATCCAGAAGATCATCCAGCCCTTCTCTCAACCTTTCCGCATCAACTAGAATAGGGATATTCCTGTTAGCTGCCTGCAGAAGAAGAAGCCCATTGATGCTGTCATATTCCCGGGAATTCATCCTTTTATTTTTTTACACTTACCTTAAATTCATCCAACTTTCACTTTAGATAAAAACACATGGGAGTCGATCATAATTTATGCAAGCATGGAAACAAATTATAACAAGGGAAAAGAGTTTCAGACACCATGCTACAGGCATGGGGTAGCGTTTTTTATCATACTGTTAAGTATCATACTTACTACCAACTTCAAAACTTATTGAGTTCAATGCATGGCTAACACTGTTTGATCCAGTTGAAGGATTCAAAGCTATCATAGTATAGTTGTTAACTCTACAAAATGCGTGGCTAGTATTGTTTATGTATGTATACGGAACAATTTTTAAAAAATCAAACAATTTAAGTTAAACTCTGTAATGACAAGAAAGCGATATATTACCTCCTTCGCAACAACTATAGCAATTTCATACAAGCGTCCATCTAAGTAGACAATTCTTGCACCATCCAATAGAGAATCTAAACTTGATTGGGAAAGCTCCTCAGGTTGCAATAGAGGATATCCCGGGGTGAAAATACAAGTGCGGGTTTTCCTGCAATATAATCTTAAATTAACCAAGTATGCAACAAGGTAACATATACAAGAAATCTTTTGTATCCTTGAAATTTACAAACAAAACAGATAGAGGAATGAAAGTACATGTCCTCACGTTTGATCATCAACAATGACATAGGTAAACGGCGAATTTCCACCTTTAGCAATCTGGAAATAGAATTAATTGTGTTATTGATCTCACAATTCTGTCTCTTAATTAGCAAGCTTCTCAAAAAAAAAAAAAAAAAAAAAAAAAAAAGTACCACAAGAAAAGAAGTATCTACGCCATCAGCTTCTAGCTCTTCCAGTATAGTCCTGCCTTGCGAATCATCAGAAACCTAGGATTTCATTTCACCATCCATGTACCAATCCTTTAATAAAGAACCCAAAAAAAAAAAAAAAAAAAAAAAAGGGAACAATAACAACCGAATAAAAGCTAAGGAGAACAGAAATAGACCTTCGAAACAATTCTTGGACTTAATCCCAACCGAGACATACAAGTCAAAGCATTCCCAGAATTTCCACCACCTTGGACCTAAAACAGTAACAAATTTTTTAGTCCCCAAAAAAGACACACCCAAAAGCTACTCGAGTTTATAAACTGATCACCGGCCTCTTTCACTACTATCTTAACCAATCGTGATGAGGGAGACTGTTGACATAATCACATATCAAAGTGAATAGTGGTCACTTCACAAGTTCGAGGAAAAAGACTCAAATTTTGAGTTAGCTTTTGAGTCGATAAAGTCCAACACACAATTGCAAAAGAAAGAGACCCTTTTTTTTATTTTTTATTTTTCTCCTCCACCAACAAGTAGTCAAATTAAAGTAAAAGTACCTTCAAGCTGGTGCTTCTGATCTTCTCGTCCGGCTTAGGAAAAGCACTCACCATCGCCAAGAAGTCCAATCCCAACCCGCCCAAGCCGACCTATTACACAACCAAAACACCCAAATTCAATTGCCAAATTAAGCCCAAGTCTTCGAATTGAGATTTAAGAGAGACAAGGAAGAGAGAGAAAGAGAGAACGCACGACGACGCGGTCTTCGGGGACTGGAAGCAATTCCGACGACATCTTGACCCTGTAAATGATCGCTCGCACAGTCAATTCTATATATATATATATTTATTTATTTATTTATTTATAGCCGCTAAATAAAGGAATGAATAAACAAAGGAAAGGTTGGTCGGCGAGAGATAAAAAAGCGGGCCAAGGGGAGACCTGGATGAGACCAGGCGGCAAGTGGAAGAAGGAAAAGCGAGAGTGGCATTAGGAATTGTGGAGAGAGAGAGCATGTTTTGCAGGATATAGGCGCGCCGAAACGCTTGGCTGTGAATGTGGCTATGGCTGTGGCTTGGCTATTCTCGTCGCTAAAAGAGCCATCGTCTGTTGATTTGGTTCTTTCTCTGTTTTCGGTTCCTGTTTGGAAACACAGACTTGGTTTTCCTTCTCCGGAATTGATTTTGGACTAGTTCGAGTTAAGCTGCTTGGAGTCCGATATGTTGTCCCTTTTAACCTTTTCCTTCATTTTAACTGCATGGATTGGAACTGAAATTTTGAGAGTTTTTATTCAAAACCTTTCCCTCTAATCTGTTCGAACGCGGAGCTAGCCTAAAGGAATGGAGTTAAGGGGTGTTTGGTGAATGAGTTTAGTTTAAGATTTTTAAATTTAAATAGTAATTTTTATTGACTTTTCAGAAAAGATGATAAACTTTTTTAGAAAAGATAAAAAACTTTAAAAATAAAAAATAAAAAAAAGTACAATTTAACTCAAGTTAAACTTAAATGCCAAACAAGCTATAAGGCTCTGTTTAGATAGAGCGTGTATTTTGGAAAAATTTTTTTTTTCTTATTTAAAATAAAATATCCTTTTATTTTGAAAATAATATTACGTTTGAATATATAAAAAATTTTCTTTTTAAAAATAAAAAGATTTTTGAAGTGAGAAAAAATGATATTAAAAATTATAGATCATAAAAAGATTTTAAAAGATTCTTTTTTTTTTTTCCTAAAATAATACCATATAAAGTAAATTGAAAATAAGATAAATTTTTTTTTCAAAATTAAAAAATAATGAAAAAAATTGAAACAAATATATTTTTTTTAACAAAGATTTTCTAATTTTTAAATTTAGATACGTCATTCGGACATAGGGTCAATTGTTCAAAAGGAAGGGGCAAAAGACAGAGGCAGAGGAAGAGGAGGGAGGGGGTAAAAAAAAATTTAAAATTCGTTTATTGCCCGCATCATTGGGCGAGAGTTCCAACGACGTACTTCGGACGGTGACTTGTGAAGGAAAAGCAAGAAAGTGACCTGTCAATAAGTCGTTAAGAAATCAAATTTAGAGAGTACTTAACTTTAGTTATAGAAAGTATTAATTACATTGCCAGGTGGGAATACCATTTTTGTTAAGATTTAATAAAGACATCAATATAATGTCTTTTTTTTTTCCTTTCTTTTTTTCTTTTTGAGAAGTTTACAAGCAAGTAATACATGACTTTCTTTCAGCTTAGTAAATCTATAAAGCATGGTTAAAGAAAGTTCTTTCCTAGCGAAAAGCATAAAAAAAACCAAAAAAAAAAAAAGGGAAAAAAAATTCAATAAAGCATTGAAGCATAAGAATATAAAAATTTAGTGATATACAATACAGGGGAGTATTTCACTTACATCTCCAACTCGTATGGTAATGAATCAAGAATTCCAAAATTAGAAGCCAGGGTTCTCTCTTTTTCTCACATTTTCTCCAAACATCTTTGGAACCGCGGGAATTTCAAACTGCTAAAAAAACTACACTCCCATGGCTAATTGAAAAGCCAGGGTTCTTCTGGCACTGTACATTTCAAAAATAAAAAACAAAAGAAACCTTTCATACCCAATACCCGTCATTCCAAGCACGTTTGGGAAGGAGTCCCCCATGCTCACTCCTACTGCCTGTTAGTCTATATAATGCCGGCTTGCTCCGAATGGTTATCAACGGCCCAGACCTGTTCCCGTGTCTGATTGGCAGAGATATCTCATCTCCGATCAAACTTGAAGTCGAAAACGGTCTGTTATCCATGTCTTCAAGCTGCCCGGAACTGTACTCCATTGTGATGAAGGAAGAGGCCTGGCCATAAGTTAAACGAGGGCTGATCCCTCCGGCATTCCACCAGCTGCTGTCCGAGACGGCAAGATCGCCTTTGAACTCTGAGTCTGGAGCAGAAGACTCCTTTTGACTACAGCAGTCCCCACCTGTCTCATCTGTGTCGTTGTATATCAGCTTTAGAGCCTGCACTACTTCACCCATGAATGGTCTATGAGTCACCTCGGGGTGGACGCACATGGAAGCAATGGCTGCCACTTTAGCCATGTTATCAAAGTCACAATTCCCAGCCAAAGAAGGATCCACCAACTGTTCCAAACCTTCCCTGTTCGTCAGCAGAGGTCGTGCCCAAGTTACTAAATTCTCCTGTCCCTGAGGTTGGGACATGTCAACCGGTTTTCGTCCAGAGAGAAGTTCAAGCAGCACAACCCCGTAACTATAAACATCACTCTTGACAAGTAGGTGCCCCGTCATTGCATATTCTGGCGCAACATACCTGAAATATTTTGGCAGAAGAAGCAAGAATGGAAAAGATATGTGAAATGTAAACATTAATTATTAAAATGAAACAAATAAACCAGCACCGTGCAATTTCGTAAACGTTCAATCTGTTCAAAAAGGAATAATTTTTTTTCACACTGATTGTTTTTAAGAAAAGGGGGGTTAACAAAAAGGTTCAAAGAAGATTGTAGAAAACAATACTTTCGTACCACTACAGATGAGTGTGATGATTATTACCCGAAAGTTCCCATAACACGTGTAGAAATATGCTGGCTTCCTTCAGTTGCCTCTCTTGCCAATCCGAAATCTGAAACCTTGGGGGTGAAATCATCTTCCAATAAAACATTACTAGCCTTGAAATCTCTGTGGATGACTCGAGGGTTCGAATCCTCATGAAGATAAGCCAATCCTCTTGCTGCACCAAGGGCAATCTTCATCCGTGCATCCCAGTCAAGAGGACCCTTTACTTTATCAACACCTAAAATGCAAACAAATCAAAACAAATTATTTGAATTAAGGCCTCATCTTTACAACAAGAATACTCACAGGCAGAATGTCCAATCCAGTGTGTTAGATGAGCTGCTTCTGGTTTAAAAGCTTGCAAGGAAGTTATATATATATATATGCATATAATATACATCTATATCCATGAGGTTAAATATATGGTTAAGAGATCAATTTTCAACTCATAATTTAACTTGAAGCCCAAAATAAAAGAAAAAGGTGTAGGCAATAACATACCATGTAAATGGGACTCCACACTGCCATTGGGAACTAGTTCATAGACCAAGCAACGTCTTCGTCCTTCAATGCATATTCCAATAAGTTTCACAAGATTACGGTGATGCAATCGGCTTAGCATCTCAACCTCTGCAATAAATTCACGGTCTCCATTCTGATTATCCCTTGTAAGCAACTTAACTGCAGCTTCAACTCCATCCTCCATAAGTCCACGGTAAACACGTCCAAACCCACCTTCTCCCAAAATTCTTTTTGAACTAAACTTATCTGTTGCTTTCTCAAGCTCAGACAGTGAAAAGGTTTTAACAGAGAGGATACTGGGTGCCATGGTTGAAATCAGGGAAACGGAAGTAGAGCTTGCTACACTACTTGATGGGATTGATCCTATACCTGCATAACGGTCAAGATGTAATTACCCAGGATGTATACTAAGACTTACTAGGTGACACTTGAAAACGACCAGATTGGAGTTTAACATCTAATAGGCGATAATCAAATAGAGATGCAAAAGCAAATAAACAAGTGGGTTCCCCTTAGTTTATTAAGTAAATATATTTTTACTACTGCGAAAAGAATGGTCAAGCTTAACATGACCACACAGCAGTCTATTACATATATTTTGCAATTGAAAAAAGAAGCTTGTAATTCTTGAGACTTACCAGATCTTTTATGAATCGACGATGTAAAGGCAGGTCCAACAGCACTTGAAGGTTTTCCGGCTTTCCTCCATTTTATATAAATAGGGATTGCTCCAAGTAAGACCAGCACTAGTACAAATGCAGACAAAGAAATAATGGCAATTGTTCTAACATTCATTTTCTGGTTCTTGGCCACAAAATTTGCAGTGATGGGGAGATTTCCAGCACTTGCAGTTGGACCACTACCGTCAAAATTTCCGTATGGGGGTGAAGAAGGAATCCCTGATAACAAATTTTTTCACTCAATAATATGCTGATAATATCCTAAACCAGTCAGCCTAACTAAGTCAAGGTAATTACCTGGATAACTAATGTATAGAACTTCATAACTACCAAATAGAGTCACGTTTAAAGGCACTTTTTTATGCTGGAATCGCTGATACGTTAGAATTGCTGTGGTATTATCAAACTTCTCTCCTAGAGGGACTAAGTTAATGTCCACCACCGTTCTTCCTTGATTTTGAGTATCAGCACTAGCACCCATTATTTTCACTTGACTTTGTTCCAAGTACGTGCCTGCAGCAACCTCAATCTCTAGCTCATTCATTACCGGAAAAATGGCAAATGGAGCAACATCCAGTAGAAGTCTGACTTTCATCGGAAAAACGCAACCACAAGGGGAACCAAAGGGAGTAGCAGTAAGTGGCTCCATACAAATTTGATCACAGCCTGCTGCTAAATTCATATCAATGAGGCAATAAGAAAAGAGTCCTCAATTATTAAAAAAAAAAGGGAACCAGAAGCATTGGGTTGTAAAACCTCATAACAACATAATCCAGATGTTATATCATTCATCCAGGCAACAGCATATTGGAATGCACCTTTGTTTAGCATAACAGATAAAGGAGAAGAAATTATTAAGACTTGAGCTAATTTTAAATTGAACTTGGGAGATCCAACTAAAAGACCCAGTAAAGACAACTGGACTGTATTGCTACAAAGCTCAAAACAGTAAATTACCTTGGTCTTTTGATGGTGCTGGAGCAACAGCACGGGGCCTCATATGATGTCGATGTCGACTATGACCACGCCTTGGTGATAGAGAACTGCTAGGACCTGGTAATAAGGTAAATCACTACAATGTCAGTGACAACAATGGTTTAACTAATTGAAATTTCAGATGCAAGACACACCTTGATAAATTGGAGAAGGTGAAGGAGCAGTAGAAGGTGCCAACGAGGGATTAAGCACCTCTGTCTTTAGGAACTTTGATGACCCAAAAGACAAGCTCGTCAAAATCAACCTTGCTGCAGATAGCAGCGCAACCATGTAAATTAACCACAGTTGAAGGTACTAATCTTTGGAGTAAACAATTGAATGCAAAATGGTTGAGGAAAACAAGATTGAACTCTGTTCAACAAGAAATTGGATGTCAGAATCCTTACCATGTTCCACCGAGTATTCTCTCATGGAAAACAATCGGTTTGGCAGTTGAGACGGCGACAAGTATATGTGCAATAAGGAATGCCCTGACATAATAGAACACTAAACGTTACTCTGTTCTAAGCTAGAGCTGTTACCATATATACAGTAGAAACACTACGTCATCCACACGCATCAGTTCGCAATCGTATCTTATAATTTAAGTCCAGATATAAAATTTACTTAAATCAACCTCCTTTAACAATAAAAAAAAAAAGGAATTATCAAAAGACTATAGTCTTTTAAAAGTAAAAGAAATAAAAACAACAACTGCTAACCAGAAACAGTAACTAAGCAAGAGAACTTCCATTATTTTTAGGCACAGTTCGCAATGTGAAAGGGTTGTCTTTTACTTTAGACTTTCACAACCAAAAAGAAAAATGCACTTTCGCTTTCTGGATTAAGAAAGCACCATTGGAAAAAGTTAAAATCAGTAAAGTTGCTACAACCAAAGATAAACGCGCTTTAGCTTCCAGGATTAAGCAAAGCCATGAAAAGAGATTAAAAAAAAAAAAAGGAGTAAAGCAGCTTAATGATGCTTCTTTCCTCTTGCTACTTTTTGACTTACTACATGTGAAAAGCCAAATTGTTCAGATTTCAACAGCAAACTGCACAGAAGTGTTCCGAATTTTCTTTTCTCGGAGACCAAGCAAACCCAAACAGTGAATCCAAAGTCACGGGAAGTAAAAAAAATAGAATCGAAAAAAAGGGAGGAAAAAAAAAGTACCTGAGCAAGGAAGAAGCAGAACCAACAGTTGAGGAAGAAAAAGAAGAAGAAGAGGAGGAGGAAGTGGAATCAGAGTTGGCATTTTCTCTCGCGAAGGCCAAATTCACAAAAACCATTGTCAGATAGCACAGAGCTGGAGCTGGACAGCCTCGCCGGAGAGGAGATTTCTTGGTTCCTGCTCAAGCAGTCGCCGGCGGCGAGCCTCTCCCTGGCGTTTGGCGCTCGGCGAGAGGGATTGCATAGCTGTCGGAGCTGGAGCTGAGGGGCATGCGGCCGAAACAAACCCTAGGAGAGAGAATCAGAAGACGAAGACGGCAATGCGGGTAGGTCGGGTTGCAGATCCAAAAAACGCGCTCGAAGATCTAGCTAAGACGAGACGAACTACAATGGCGCCCGAGAGAGAGAGAGGAGAGAGAAAGAAGAGAGAGAAAGAGAATACGAGTGTTCTAAAGCAGCAAAGAAAGAAAAAGTTGAAGGTAGAGAGAGAAGAGAACAAAAGAGAGATCTTGGAGACGGAAAAGGAGAGTGATACAGTGGGAGAGAGAGAGAGAGGAAGGAACAAGAGTGAGGTGGGGGACTTTATTGCTGGTGTGAGGCTCCAGCAAACACTGTTTCCCCCCAGTAATTGATGATGGCTGTCTCATCCACGCGCCTCCAAGGCTCGTGTCTTGTAAAATCTTTACCCCTCCCAATACGACACTTCCTCTTGTCGTTCCGTTTCGAATACCGTTTTCTGTTGTTTATTACGCAACTCATACGTCAAAAATGATAAATAGTTCCCCTTCAAAGGAAAAAAAAAAGGATTTTATTATGATTCCTGAGTCTTCGTTTAATAAATTATCTTAAATTCAAATTTTTTATCTTAATTTTTATTTTTTTAAAAAAATTAATAAAAATTATAATTAAATTTTAAAAAATCAATCAATTTAAATTTAAAAATTTCAATTCAAATCATTTCGTTAAAATGGTAGTATTGATTTCTTGTTCTCTTGATTAATTCATGTCATTTTTCTTATCTTTCGCTTTCTAATTATACTTATTGACGTGGCGCGTTCTAGATTCTTTTCCTCCTTCCAGTCATTTCACTTGCGCTCTTATTAAGTTTTCTCAAACGATGCCGTTTTGTATATTTCCCTTTGAAGGTTCTAAACACGATGTCGTTTTTTAGACCATCTAAATTTACTCCAAATACCTCTTTCTCCATTTTTTTTGGTTAATTATAATTACAATTAATTATGTTTTGATTCTTAAATGATGAATCAAATTTTAGTCCATAAATTTTACAACTTTTTTTTTGATAAACAACATTTTAGTATAGACATCTAATTATCTTTCTGTCTAAAGCACTATTGAAAAATTAATTAAAGTGTTACCAAATAAAAATAAGTGCGTTTCACTCAAGATTAATAATTTTGTTGATCAACAATTTCCCTACATAGACAAAAACTTGGAGCTTTATTAAAACGACAAAATTAAACTGGGATTAAATAGTAATTACAGTACTAAAAGATTTGTTACATTTTAAAATATGTGAACTGAAATAAGCTTGGACAATGGTTTAAGAATAAAAATAAAATTAACGTTGTAATTATTATGATTATTTTGGGGCTTGCCAAAAAAAAAAAAAAAAAAAAAAAAATCCGATTCATCGGCAACGGAGAACTACGACAGTGTGAGGGACACAGATCTGTATTTGTGAATCTCGTATGTCTTTAAAAACCTTACCGTAATTAAAACTTGGATTAAATTCCAAAAACAGCTCTCTGCGACAAAAAGAATGTCATTTCTCTCGCGACAAATTTATCTCTCAAATTCTTTTCTGGTAAGTCTCTTTCTCTCTCTCTTTAATTGCAAAATTATTGCTTTTTGATTAACCTAATTGTCTCTTAATCTTTCATGAATCTGGTTAGAGATTATCTAGGTTTAATCGCTTTTAATTTTCGTGTAATTTTTCTCTTTTATCATTTAAAGTTTTTTGCTTTTTGACCATAATAAATTTCTCGGAGTTTTATTCTCCATTGTTTTGACTTGGGCATCTTAGTTTGAATCTATCGGTGAACTGTTACATCTTCATGTGAATTTCGGAAAAAAAAAAAATTATGGGTTCTTTGGGGATTTTGATGTTGATTTACTACTTAAGTCAGTTTTGAGTGTATGGATATTGGGAAACTGACCTCCTAGACGACAGCTTTTTAGGGGAGAGAAAGGAAAAAAAAAAAAAAAAAGTTTTTATGGTTTTGGGTACTTGGATTTTCTGAGGAAATAGGAATCTGGGTACTTCTGCAAGTTGCAACAAATCTAACTGAGAAATTATTTTTAATGTCCTAAGAATTTTGCTGATATTTAGGTGACGTCAAGAGAAACCATGGCGAGGCAGGGCAATGAGAATCTTTGAGTGTAAAAAACTAGGAAGTTAACCAAAACGTCTGAGAAATTCCCATAGTTCAATGTCGTCAGAGGCTTCGCGAACCGTGATTGGCGCAAAGCGTCTAATAAAGAAGCATGAGTTTGTAAGAGTAATAATTCAGTGCCTGTACTCGTTAGGCTTTGGCGAATCAGCTTCATGTTTGGAGTTGGAGTCTGGTATTTCAGACAAATGCCTTGATTTTGAATTGCTCAAATCTCAAATACTAGCTGGGAATTGGGACAGTTGCGTGCACACACTTAGGGCGTTCAAGGATTTGATGGACGATACACGAGCTTCGGCTTTGTTTCTCATATTCAAACAATGTATTCTTGAGTATTTGAGTCGCGGAGATTATACGCTGGCTCTGTCCATTTTGCGGAAAGAGGTTTCTGCATCGGAAGTGGGCAGGGATAAGGTTCACAAACTTGCTCATAGCGTCCTTTCCTTGGAGGAGGAGCTGGGAAATAATGACGATAGTGTTGTCCTTGGATTGCGAAGAAAGTTGTTGAGAGAGTTGGAAAGTTTGCTTCCCCCGCCAATTATCGTGCCTGAGAAAAGGTTGGAACATTTGGTTGAAACTACTGTGCTGGCTCAAATTGATTCGTGCGTCTACCACAATTCACCGGATCTGCTATCACTTTATGTGGATCATGCATGTGGAAGAGATCAGATCCCCACCGAGACTATTCAGGTGTGTTTTGCTAGCGATAATGCTTCAGCTATATTAAAACAACTTTCCATAATAACTAGAACCCTGGAGACAAAGTTTACCACAGCTTCTTTTATTGATTTCTTGTTCGGATATAGCGACTTAAATGTTTGAACAATGTTGGTGCAGATTTTGACTGAACATAAAAACGAAGTGTGGTTTGTACAATTTTCTAATAATGGCAAGTACTTAGCCTCTTCATCAAGCGACTGCACAGCCATCATATGGGAGGTATTTTACATATTGTTTCATGGAAAATTCATAGAAGTGTTCTTCTATTTCTAAGTTAATTCAACTGGCTTTAACGTTAGAAAAGTTGAAAGCTCAATATCTAATCTTTTAAGACGACGGGCACTTCAGACTGGCTTTGTCATAGGTGATTGGAGCGAAGTCCCTTCTAGCTTGCATTTTATTTTTGGGAGCCCTTTGAGGGGCTTGGCGCTTTTTGTGGGTGTTCTGAGTTGCCCTGTATTGGTTGTTGTTTTCCTTCTCTTTGGGTGTTTCTTATTGTTATCATGATTATCAAAATATCTATACAACTATTTAGTATTTATCGCTTCCTGAACGCGCATCCTATACAAAAGATAAATATTTTTCGCTCTCTCTCCGAAAGTAGAAAAGATAAAAATAACACATTGAATAACAATCCCACATTGAGATGATTGGGGGGCTCATTTTTGGTCAGAGATGAATTATAGGACTTTATCGTTTATTTTTAGTAGTGATTGATAAAAATGAAACACCATCACTGATTAAGCCAGCTAACATTACGTCTGCCCGTCCCTCTTTTGCTAGGTGCTAGAAGATGGAAAGATAATGCCAAAACACACACTACTTAGTCATGAAAAACCAGTATCCTTTGTCGCATGGAGCCCTGATGACACGAAGTTGCTAACATGTGGAAACCTGGAAGCTCTCAAACTTTGGGACGTGGAAACAGGTACACTGAAGCACACGTTTGGAGATCATAGCTTCATTGTGGGCTCGTGTGCTTGGTTTCCTGATTCTGAACGACTTGTATGTGGCAGTTCTGAACCCGAAAAAGGCATCTGTCTGTGGGACTGTGATGGGAATGAGATCAAAGCATGGAGAGGAACAAGGATGCCTAAAGTTCTGGATCTTGCAGTGACACCTGATGGAGAAAATCTTATCTGCATATTCTCCGATAAAGAAATCCGCATTTTAAATGTGGGAACAAACGCGGAGCGGGTCATTTTGGGGGAGCACTCGATCACATCCCTTTCACTCTCAGGAGACGGCGAGTTCTTCATTGTCAATCTCAACAGCCAGGAGATTCATATGTGGGATGTTGCTGGGAAATGGGAGAAGCCATTGGTGTACACAGGCCATAAGCAGAGCAAGTATGTGATACGATCGTGCTTTGGCGGATTAAATAGCAGATTTATTGCGAGTGGCAGCGAGAGTACACAGGTACTTTAATTTGTCACTAAGAAATTGCAACTTGGTTTAACGAAGCAAATGGAACGTTAGAAAACTCAATTTGTACATTCTTTGCAGGTCTACATCTGGAACCGGCAAAATCGCAGCCCAATAGAGGTTTTGTCTGGGCATTCAATGACGGTGAACTGTGTTAGCTGGAATCCTAGAAGGCCTCGGATGCTGGCATCGGCGAGTGACGACCATATGATCCGAATATGGGGACCTAGCCTACCCAGCAACACGCAATCACGGAAGCTTTAGTTAAAACAGATAGATACCCAATTTTAACTTTTGTATATAGGCTTTCTTGGTTTTTTGTGCTTATTCATTCATGAGTCTGTAAATTTCTAATGACCGTCTTGTTTCTTAGTATTCGCACAGCATCCTTCTTCACACTTGTTTTTCTAGTATCCGGTTGTCTTTGCCAACCGCACTTGTTTGTTACTTGTTAGTCCATTTTTCTATAAAACTATTATAGAATCCATAGAAACAAAATAGGAGTTCGTAGTTTTGCCCACTGCAGTTTCAGACAATAATTTATTTGTTTTGGTTTTTTTTTTTTAATTAATTTGTTTTTTATTTGTTTCAAATGAAAATGGATTTTTTTTTAATGGAAAATGAAAGTGGTTTTAAATATCATTTGCTTATAAAATAGGAAATTGAATCACAATAATTGACCTAAAAGGTCCCTAAACTCTTTTAAAGATGATGATTTGATATTTGTTTTTTTAATTTGAGACTATCTTAAACTATTAAAAATCTAAAATTAAAAAAAATAGAAACTAAATCATCGTCTCGCAAAGAGTTAAAGGAATCATTTTGGTTAATTACTCATCATTTAAAAAGAGTTTCACAGGAAAACGAAATGTTGTTTTTACTCACAACGTAACGATATGAAATAACTAACAAAACAGATGTCGTTTTTGCAGTCAAGACTACACACCGCATTTAGATATCTCTAGATTCACTACTAGAATCTTTTGCATACAACAAATGAAATGTCGTTTCTTAAGTAAACGACATCAAAATTCCAACCCCAATTACAGAAGGCAGAAATATAATATATTCAAAAATGCTGCTTATCTTTTTCTCTCTTATAATATATCCTTTAGAAATGAATGGATGCCAAAAATTTAAGGGAAACCATATATATTTTAAGGTTAAAAGACAAACATCACGTAGTTTTCTGCTAAAACGACAGTCAGACCTCAAGGTTTACTTTTCAGGACGAGCGACATGTTTTTCTGACGAATTGGCATCCCGATTTTGATTTTTATTTCCCCATCATAAAAATAAGGAAAATTCTATTAAGAGGTAAGAAAAATATTGCAGCAAGAAAAAGTAGGGAAAAAAACAAAAATCATAACAATAACTTTATCAGTAATACAATTTTAACCATCACTTTTTATTAATTTTTCTTAAAATTATAATATTTTCTTTTAAAAAAATACTTTAAATTCCTACCTAAACTCCTTGGCTATTTAACACTAATACTTTTTAAACTTATCATATTTAATAACTTATCCCATAAATTTTTAATTTTGACAATTTATCAACTGGATTTATTAAATTATTAAAATGTACTCCATTTAGTTAATTTTACATTAGATGGATAACTTGAATTTGAAAGATTTGCATTATGTTTTGAACTTGAAATTTTATTTATCAGAAATATGATTTTCGTCTTCACATGAGGCGGATGTAGGTTTTTTTTGACTTCTTTAATGAAAAATTAATCCATGTGAGGTACATTGTAATAATTTTAGAAATTTAAGAGGCAAATTATCAAAATTAAAAATTCAATAGTCCAGTAACCAAACGGTGACACGTTTAGAAACATCGGTGCTAAATACCTTAAGGGTTCATTTGGGACGTCATTTGGAGATGATAAAACACCATATGGATTTTAAAATCCCAGCTCTATATCAAATTTTTACTCTCTTCTATTTTTAAAAAACTAAAACTTTAAAAATACGTAATTTTTTCATTTTAAATCGGAATGAGATGATTTTTGTATCAAAATAATTATAACAAGGAGAGGAACAAGACAAAATATATTCACATCTATTTTTTTAACACATTTCAAATTTTTGCATTATTTTTAGTATCACATAACTTTTTTAAAAGTTCCCCCTCCCCCCGAATACATATTTCTAACCAAACCTTCAAAACACGGCTTTGTTTGGTTCCCCGTTCCAAACTTAAAATTTTTATATCAATTTTTATCTTTTTCTGAAAAAGTTTTTTGTCTTTTCTGAAAAAATTTTTTGTTTTTTTAAAAAGTCAACACAAATTTATGATTAAAACTTAAAATTTCCAACTCAAACTCATTCATCAAACGGATCCCATATTCAGATATTCTCCAAAATGAACCCTAAATTCCTCCATTCTCACTGTGATTAAAAATAATAATAAAATAATTATATCTTAAGTATTTTTCGACCACATAATTTCCCTAAAAAATCACGCATCTATCTCTGACTCCTTATAAAAGACATTCAATTCATCGAATAGAAGTTAAAGAGGGTATTCCCTTTAAATGAAAATCAAAGGTCAGGGTCCATTCCTTTGACTCGTACCGATGAGAATTTAATTTTACGAGAAATTAAACAGAAAAATGCTAAATTGGTCTATTTCTGGCGTGTACCGATTGAAGTATTTAAAGAAAATCCCAAGGATATTTTTGTAAAACCAGTTGCATGCCCTTTCCGGCATAGTTCACAAGCTTTGGGTCGCCGTACAAAATCCACAGCAGCGGTAGCAACTACAAAAACGAGATCAACCCAAAGGACCAAAAAAAAAAAAAAAAAAAAAAAAAAAAAAAAAAAAAAAACTCCGAATCTCCTCTCAGAGAGAAAATTCGCACGCAAAGAGAACGGCCCTTCTCTTGCCTCTGAATAATTCTCAGAAATTCCTTAGATTGAACCAGCCAAGAAGGAATGAGCTCTCGCACGAGATTATAGATGCCTATTTCTCTCTCTCTTTCATGCTTTCAGATTCATCTCCACCTCTGAATTCCCATGGATCCTCTCTCCAAATCCACGCCAACTTCGCCACCGCTAGATCGGAGCCCCGTCCCGTCGCCGCCGTCCGATCATTCCCGCCACAGGTCGGAAGTTCTTGAATTATTTCGCTTGATTTTTTCATCTTCAAGTGCCTTTTCTTCAATTTTTTTTCTTTCTTTAATTTACTGAGTTTTCCTGTTTTGCATGCCCGGAATTTGATCGATTTAGCTTGATCTTTAGTTAGTAATTTGTTTAGAAACAAAATTTGATATGTCTTTGTTTGTTTTTCATTATGTAAGGAACATGTCGTTGAGCTATTGCCGAAACTAGATCTTAGATATATTTGCTGAATTCGAGGTAGTTTGTTACCTCTTGGTGTTTTGTTTTGATGTTTTAGAGCTCCAAATTCTTGATCGGTTTTTCTGTAAGTTGTCTGTGAAGCTTTGATTTCATTGGAAGTTTCCTTAATTGGTAGTTTTCGACAAAAATCTTAGAAATTGAATTGAATTGTTGTTTAATGCGGTTTTGAACAATTGACTGATGTTTTTGGTTTGGGCAGTGAATAATTCTTATTCTGATAATTGAAGTTTCCACTGTTCTCAGGGGGAGAAATGTTTTTGGCTTGATAGCACGGAGAGAAATTTCTCCAAGAACGAAACATGTTCCGAGAAGGAACTGGGGAGAATCTTCAAAAAGGAAAGCCGGTTCTTCGGTTGGGTCTCAGAGCGAAACGGCAAGAGACTCAAAGCGTGCTCTTCTCTCCTGGTATTACTTTGTGGTTTCCCTTTTCTCTTCTTTTGCAATTTCTTGGGATAATGCGGCATGTCCTGTGAAAGTGAGCTTTCTATTTATCATTCCGTAGGGTTGAAGCGGAGTCACTTCGGCATTTATCAGCAAAGTATTGCCCTCTAGTGCCTCCGCCTAGGTCAACCATTGCGGCAGCATTTAGCCCTGATGGAAGAACTCTTGCTTCTACACAGTAAGTTGTCGATTATATGAATCCGTTATCTATGTCATAGCTTATGTTTGCAACTAACTGAGGACTTATTTAACCCTTTTGGTACTTGTAGTGGTGACCACACAGTAAAGATAATTGATTGCCAAACTGGCAGCTGCTTAAAAGTTTTGAGCGGGCATAGGAGGACGCCTTGGGTGGTAAGTTTTCCTTTCCATGAGTAGTGGGAATCTAGAAGAGCTTTGTTGAAAAGCCTAGGTTGTCTTTATTTGTATCTTCATGAGAGAAAATTGCCTAGGTTGTCTATTCCATATTGAATTGTTATGGGGCTTTTACAGGTTAGGTTTCACCCGTTGTGTCCAGAAATTCTTGCCAGTGGGAGTTTGGATCATGAAGTTCGCTTATGGGATGCAAACACATCAGAGTGCATAGGGTCTTGTGATTTCTGTAATTTCAAACCTTGACATCATTTTTAATATTCGTAAAAGCATGAATTGCGGGTATAATGCTTAAACACTTGTTTTGATTGTTCTTTTAGTAAATATGTTTTGCGTTTGTTTTGCTCACAGATCGACCTATTGCTTCCATTGCTTTCCATGCCAAGGGAGAATTTCTTGCTGTTGCATCTGGTCATAAGGTGTTAATTTTGCATTCAAACTTTTTATGTAGGCTTATTTTGCTCGTTGTATTCATTTTATCATAATAATTTTTACACTTTGTGATTCCATGATTGCAAATGTTATAGCCTTAACATGTGAAGCATTGTATCAGCTGTACATATGGAACTACAGCAAGAAAACTCCCCCAACCATTGTATTGAAGACACGACGTTCACTTCGTGCTGTTCATTTTCACCCACACGCTGCACCATTTCTCTTAACAGCTGAGGTGAATTACCAAAATTTTGATTACAAAGTTGTTTATCCACTCTATCATGTAGGTTTCATTATTGGACTGATATGCAGGTCAATGATCTTGACTCTTCAGATTCGTCAATGACAAGAGCAACATCTCCAGGTTACTTGCGCTATCCTCCTCCTGCTGTTTTCGTGGCAAATTTTCATTCCAGTGATCGTCTCAGTTTTGCTGCTGAATTAGCGCCAATGTCCTTACCTTTCTTTTCCACTCCATCGTTTTCTATTGATGATTCAAGAATAGAACGAAGGAAAAGTATTCAGAATGCTGGTTCAAATAACACATTCGTGGACTCTTCTGCTTCAGTACAGTATCAAATAGATGAAAATGCAACAGAACAGTATCATAATGCAGCGTCTCCTATGGACACGGTTCCATCGGTTCCTCCAGGTTCCCATCCTGGTCTTGGAGATGGTTCTGTTCGTAGTAATCCAATATCGGATACGATGACTGATGAGATGCGGCCTGTTGGGACAAGCCATCATGGAAACTTAACTAACTTAGATGCTCTTACTGTTAGTGGTGATCAGGATTCTGAACGTAATCAAAGTGGTATGGAACTTGCTGAACTGGGGCAACTCAATCGGATTTTACGTGGTGGAGACTATGCATATTGGGAGCTACCTTTTCTGCAAGGCTGGCTAATGGGCCAAAGCCAAGTTGGTCTTCCCTCAATGCTTTCTCTTAATGGTAGTAATCGTGAACATACAGCACAAGCAATGGGTTCTTCTATTTTGACACCCCATGTAGAAAGTCATAATGTGGATGCAATGGTAGCTTCTCTGGCGATGCCAGGCAGTACTAGCCTATCTGGGGTTTCAGGAAGATCTTCCATGCAACATCGCTTTGCCAATCTACACTTCTCTGCATCTGAATCAGCGCATGGTCCTACACCAGTTACCCTACATGAGGGTGGTGATGCCCAGCCCATCATTAGCAGAATCCAGTCAGAACTTGCTACATCACTGGCTGCCGCAGCAGCTGCGGAGCTACCATGCACTGTAAAGTTGAGGGTCTGGTCACATGATATAACAAACCCTTCTGCAACGCTTACTGCAGAAAGATGCCGATTAATCATTCCCCATGCTGTTCTCTGTAGGTACGTGGAAATATATGGTGCCATTTTTTTTAATAAAACATAACATTTTTATTTTCTGCATTGGCATTGTGCTGAATAAAACACAAGCTCTGTAGAGCTTCATTCATTTGATTGCAGTTTGGTGCCAAAAACATTGATGGCATGGCTATTAGTTCAGTCTCAGTCATTTGTTTTATTCTGGCTTTTTAATGGGTCACGTTTTATGAGTGTGAATGTGTACATCTATGTCTGTGCTTTCTTGTATCCTATCTTTTTGTTTACGAATTATAACTTATCTAGAATTCATGCACTTTTGCAGTGAAATGGGTGCTCATTTCTCTCCTTGTGGGAGATTTTTAGCTGCTTGTGTTGCATGCATGCTTCCTCATATGGAAGGTGATTCCGGATTACAAACTCTAGTCCATCAAGATCCTGGGGCTGGAACCTCCCCAACTCGGCATCCAATCTCAGCACACCAAGTTATGTATGAGCTTCGGATATATTCGCTAGAAGAGGCAACGTAATGCTTCAAAACCTTTCTTCTGCCTTTTTTATGCATTGAATTCTTTTCTTGATCCCTTGTTCATACATTGTTAATTTATTTCTTACAGCTTTGGTTCCGTGCTTGTATCACGGGCGATCAGAGCTGCTCATTGTCTGACTTCAATCCAGGTCAGTTTCACAAATAAATTAGAATTACAGATTCTGCTTTAATTATATATGTTGAGTGGCATTTTTATCACGTTCTCATATATGGTTTTATGTTTTCTTTTAATTGACTAAAATGCCAAAAACAATAAGATTTTCCATGTAGTAGATGGTAAAAATGCATGCGTGTTTTTACGATGTGTTGAGCCTGTACATTTCATGATGCAGTTCTCACCCACCTCTGAGCACATACTACTTGCCTATGGAAGACGTCATGGTTCTCTTCTTAAAAGTATAGTCATTGATGGGGAAACAACATTACCAATATATACTGTTCTGGAGGTGAGAATTATTCTTTGGTGCTAGTGTTTTACAACTGTCATGGGTCACTTTCTTCATTTCGTTTCTAATCTTTGTAAATTTAGAGTTATGTTTTTCCTCTTTAAGTTCACTATTCTCGATCTCTTCGTTGAGTTATCAGGGTTCATAATTTGTAATATTTACAGGTTTACAGAGTTTCAGATATGGAGCTAGTTAGAGTGCTTCCTAGTGCAGAGGACGAGGTTAATGTCGCTTGCTTTCATCCTTTTGCTGGAGGAGGTCTTGTATATGGAACCAAGGTATCAAAGAAATTCCCATTTGCTAGTTCCGAGTCCCCTTTTTGATGAGTAAAGGGAGATTAAATAACTTACTCTCCAGTAGTTCTCTAATTATTTTAAATGTTTTTCGGGGTAAACAATGCAGGAAGGAAAGCTTAGGGTCCTTCAGTATGATAGTGCTTATGGTGAACATTGCACCAGACCAAATTAGTTCCGCAAGGAAAACATGGCTGTTGTAGAATAGAAACAAAGGTATATTTGTTCTTACTCTCGCCCTCTTTTTCGACCTTGTCTATTTTAAACCTCGCCAAAATATGCATTTCTTTTCTTGGCTGTACATGAAAATCCTCCTCTACTTTCTCTTTTGACGTCAATTAGTATATCCGTCAGCTAATCTTTGTCTAGGAGTGTGTGCGTCTCTATTAATACTTTTCTTGCATGTAATGCAATATTTTATCCGCTTTGTCTTAATTTGCTCCTCCGTGCTGATTACAGGTCCAGAAACAAATTTAAAATGGTAGAAATTAGTGATCTGACTTCACATAAGCTGTATAACTGAGCAAGATGGTATGAGACTTCAACTTGTTCGATCTTTAACCTTTTATCATTTTGATTGTCTGAGATACCGGTGGATTGAGTTGAAGAGAGAAAACAAACAAACAAACAAACAAACAAACACGCCCCTTAGGTTTTGGTGAAGATTCAAGTGTTGCTAGAAAAATGGTTGTGGTGCTATACAGGAGCTAACACCAAATGCAATGCGGCGTGAGGAAGCGACTAGTCGTTGGAGTGCGCTTCTTTGCTCGTTTCAGTGGCAAATCCTGTTAACTGTAACTGAACTGATGTGTAACAATTTGTACATTATCAATGCCCTGTAGCAGTAACACAAGTTTGTGTTTTGTTATTTATTACAGTTTGTATTTTATGTTTCGTTTGATTTCTCCGAGTTTACTTCTTATGATGGGAAATTAATGTTTAACGAGAAATGTTTCTTTCCACCAGTAATTTTTATTCGTGTGCTTAAAAAATGTATTTGACGTAATTATTTATCGGACTGCACATCAAAAACACTTGGCTCAAACCAAAAATCTTCTTGCACGATCAAACACAATATTAGGGAAGAAAGTTTTGCACTCACCCGCTATAAAATAACATTGATCCATTGTTTCAGAACAGCTACTGAAAGTGCTCGCAATGCTGCAAGCAACTCGGCATGGAATGGGGACACAGTGACTTCCATACCATCCCAAGCGAGTAACGGAACACCATTGGAGCCTCTCCGCAGCCTTGTCCAAATGCCAAGCGGCATCGACATTAATTTTGACACAACTTGCATGGAGAGGAAGCCAAATATTTTGATTTGTGCACGGCACTAGACCACAAAATCTTCGGACTAACGAATCCAGCTCATTGCAGAAAGATATATTAGGTCAAAAATGTCATATTTAGTCATAGATCACACAAATTTGACATTTGATATCATATTGAGTAGAGATGTCAAAATGGTTAGGTTTAGTGGGATGGCACGAGTACGGCATATTAAAAAGTAAGCACAGCACACTACACGATTATTATATGAGTCTAACCCATCACGTTTAATAAAATGAGCTGGGCTTGACGCGATTTTTATTTGTGATTTTTAGGCGTGAAGCACGCTAAAGGCATGGGCACATTAAGAGCATGGCACAAGTGTGGACACGAACACAATAAGAGTCAAGAAAATGGCACAACATTTCTATTTTTCTATGATATTTTTAGTAATTATCATATATGACTTATGGTGTTTTTTATTTTATTGAGAATATTTCATCTCTTTTGAGTTTTAACTTGATAAGGTTTTCAATATTGTAGTTTTTTTTTTTTTTTTTTTTTACAATATGTTTTGCTTTTGTTAAAAAACAATTTTTTCTATAATATTCAAAACTTACTTTTCTTATTTATTTACAAAAGTTTTATTGTTGGGCACGATTAAGGCACAAGCACTATACAACACAGCATGTTTATAAATGGGTCGCAGGTCGGACTTGAAACTATAAATTTTTTATAAACACGACACGACATGTTTATTAAATAGACAAGCATAAACACAGTACGAAACACTAATGGGCTCAAAATAAATGGATCGGACTAGACCGGCTCATTTGACATCTCTAATATTTAGTAAAGAGTAATTGCGCTAAAGAAGATGAATGTACATATATTTACATTACGAAGCTTTCTACCATGAGACCTAGTTTTTATACCCCACCAATGGGGAAAAATTTTATAGCCCTTCGATCATATTTCGATTATATTTGGACGGTATAGATCAAAAAAATACACCAAATCAAAAATAAAATACTTACACATGATTACAATTGAAAAACAATATAAAACAAAAAAGAATAGAAGAACGGCTGAACGAGGAACATCATGGCCGCGGGTCTAGCCGGCCTCCCAACCTACGTCATCTGCCCTCCTTCAACCAGATCGCCAGGGTGGGGCGAACCCATTCATGGGGGAAGAGGGGTGAACCTAGTCATGGCGGGGGGAGGGGGTGAACCTAGTCACGAGGCCGGCGAGTTCACGATTCGATGGTGAATGGCTCGTGAGGCCCGCAAGATCCCAACGTGGGTGATCGATTGGTGGGTGCTCTCGGCAAAAGGAAAGGAAAGGTGGTGGGTGATCGTGGATGGGTTGCCGGTGGGAGGAAGGGTTGCCAGAAGGAATTGAGTAACGATATCAAAAAAAAAAAAAAAAAGGTGTTATAAGTTTTATTATTTTTTGATGTATCTTTTTGATCTCAACCGTTCAAAACTAATCGGATGATTAAAAAAATTTACCCCATTAATGAAGTAAAATGGGGAGGTCTCTTACAATACATGTTTTGGTGAAGTTTCTTTCTGAAAAGGTACTCTGGTTGAGTTTAAAAAAAGAGCAGCCAAGAAAAAGCAAACTTTGCTTCCTTCATCTCCTCAGATAGAAGATTTCGTTTCATAAGTTAGAGAAAAAAGAACGAAGTTGTTGTACGACTCTAAAAACTTGGTTGTACGACTCTTTAATTACAATTAAATAGTTAAAAAAAGTTATACGAGTAATGTTATCCAGATCCATTGCATGTGATGCCGTGAATAAGGTAATGACTCTGAAAATTAAATAAAGCAAACTTGGGAAATGCTATACATATTTTGCTTATTTAGATTTGTATCTCATCGGTGGAGATCAACAATCCCATTAATTGATTATTAAAACTCCAGAAAACATATTCACTATTTACAAACAATGAAATACTAAGTCTGATTCCTGGTCAAGAGTTAAAAAAATATATATATATTAATTCTGAATTCTCTTCTAATTTTTAAGCTCACTAAAAGCACACAAATCTCATATCTCAATTGTTATTTTTAATCTTTTCCAACAGCTAATTTAGGGTCCGTTTGGTGAATGAGTTTGAGTTAAAAATTTTAAGTTTCAATAGTAATTTTTGTTAACTTTTCAAAAAAGACAAAAAAATTTTTCAAAAAAAAACAAAAACTGAGATAAAAAAGTACATTTTAATTTGAAATGAGATAGTGAACCAAACATCACCTTAGTTAGTTAGTTATAATTCTTCAATTATGGTAATTTATCCTTTTTCTGTAATCTCTACCTTACACATGTCTTCTCTCCCTTCCTTTAACATCGAGAGTTCTTTTATCCAACGTTGCACGAACCTGGTTTTGATTTTTGTTTTTCGATAGTTTCACTCTTACTTTCTTCGTTTCAATTGTGATTGTTCAAAAATTTCACCATATGACATCATTTCTGATTATTCCAATCCACTCCCACATTATACTATAGGCTGCTATAATTTAGTTTACTCTCTCTCAACCTTTTCCTCTTTTTTTTTTTTTTTTCTTTTTGTTGAATTAAAAAAAAAAAAGAGGTAATTAGTACCATCCCCCATTATCTATGAAAAAAATCTAAATACCCATGAATAAAATGGAAAGAACCTAATCCGTTGTATTAATGTAAGGTTCAACGTCACATC
This sequence comes from Ficus microcarpa, assembly GCA_025413485.1. Classification (NCBI taxonomy): domain Eukaryota; kingdom Viridiplantae; phylum Streptophyta; class Magnoliopsida; order Rosales; family Moraceae; genus Ficus; species Ficus microcarpa. Next base: position 5,348,503 of record CM046384.1, on the reverse strand, counting down.
TTAGGATTGTTTAGTCAAGAGTCTCATGTTTGCTAAACATAGAATTAGACATTGATTTAAAGGCTTTGTTTGGTTGGAAAGTTCAAACTCAAAATTTTCATATCAATTTTTATTTTTTTCTGAAAATGTTTTTTTATCTTTTTTAAAAAATCAACAAAAATTACTATTGAAATTTAAAATTTCCAACTTAAACTTATTCACCAAATGGACCCAAAAAAATTTGAGCTACTTTTAATAGATGAATCTTTTATGATAAAACCCAAAAATTCCATATAATGATGAAGTTGGTGATGGCCTGCAGAACCATGAAAATCATGAGGTTTACTTAAAAAAGGAAATTGTTACAAGTTGCAAACAAAAGTCTTACATTAATTAGACATGATAGTAGAACCTTTTGAGATAGAACCAACAGGCTGAATCTAGCAACCAAACAAAGACCTGTGATCTTGAACTTAAAAAAAAAAAATATATATATATATATATATAATGGAAAAAATGAGACAAGTAACATGATCCAACAAAGTAATCTTAATCTTTTGGTAGGTAGAGTGAATTGCTTTCTGTAAAGCACTGGACAGAAAAGTGGTAAAAACAAAAATCACTCTCTCTCTCTTTTTTGAAAAGGAATCACTCCTCTTTAACAAGTCTGATAAAAGTATGACCGCACGTGCGAGCCATAAGCCATTGGAGTAGTAACGATTTAAACGAAGAGAGTGTGGTCAAACAGCCCACTGGCCATACTTACCAATCTAAGAATGCAATGAATGAGAATACAGAGCATTTATGTTGGAATTCAGAACAAGTATGTTTCACAGTTTCAGTTTGACCAAAAAAAGAAACCAAAAAAGTGAAATAAAATAAAATAAAATTTTGCGCATTTCATTCCGTCATCATCGCAAACGAGAGATCCAACTAAGGAATGGATTCCAACTCAATAAGCACTTTAGGCGACGTTTACCAAACCGTATTAAAGAATGTGAAAGGACATATTACAAGATTAGAAAGAAAAAAAAAAAAAGAATATAAGAATATACTCGGTTGGCGATTCTAAATACATTACGGTGATAGTTTTACATTTAACTTCATTATAAGGTACATAATATAATCGTAAATGAATGCAAAGGAAAAGGTAACATGATTGAAAAGAAAGGTAAAGGAATAAGAAATATAATTACATCATTAAACAATCATTGACATATGAGAACTTGCTAACGGTATAGTAATAAATTTCACATCCATTCTCTTAATTTGGCAATGAATTAATACCTGACCTCATGTCGAATGTAGTAAATTGTCATCGCGGTCTATTATGTGCGTTTTTTTGGGTTATGGTGCATATCAAAAAGGATATTGTGTTTTTGAACCAGTTAGTAAAAAATTATATATCTCTTGTCATGTTGTGTTTTTTGATAATATCTCATTCTAATCTATTCCTGCTGATTCTCATAATCTGACCCAGTTTGATCTCATACATATTGATCATTTCATTTTTGATACTGACACAGTCTCACCACCTGTTTCATAAGTACCTGTTCTAGTTTCAGATAATGTTTTTTGTAGAGTTCCTACTGATAGCTCAACTGATTCTAGTACTCTGGTTTCTGATACTATCAATGTTCCCTCTCCTCTTACGACTGCCCAATCACCTCCTAAGAGTGCGGCTCTTCATCCTCCTTTCCCTTCGTTAATCTACCTGTTCTCATAAGTCTATTAAGCTACCAGATTTTGGTTACTCTTATTATTCTAGCTATTTTACTTCCTTTTTAGCTTCTATTCATTGTCTCTTTGACCTATTGTCCCGTAGAGAGGCTGTTTGTGATCCACTGTGGTAGGATGCTATGGCTAAGGAACTTACAGCTTTGTATCAGACACATACATGAAACTTGGTACCTTTACCACAAGGTAAACGAGCAATTGGTTCTTGTTGGATCTATAAAATAAAAACCAAGTCTGGTGGTTCTATTAAAAGACACAAAGCTCGACTTATTGCTGAAGGTTACTCTCAAGAGTATGGTATGAATTATAAGAAGACTTTCACCCCAGTCGCAAAAATGACTACTGTTCGTACTCTCATTAAGTTGCCTCTATTCATCAATGGTACATATCTTAAATGGATGTTAAAAATGCCTTTCTGAATTGTGATTTTCATGAAAAAGTTTGCATGGTACCTCTTCCTGGTGTTTCTTATCAACCTGGTGAAGTTTGTCGGCTCAGAAAAGCCCTTTATGGTCTCAAACAGGCACTTCAAGCCTAGTTTGATAAGTTCTCTAAGGTAATTATTTCGCTTGGCTCTCGTTCTAGTCATCATGATTCAGTTTTGTTTGTCAAATGTACTGTGCAGGTCATATTTTACTATCTTTATATATTGATGATATGATTATTATTGGTGATGATGTTAACGGGATTACAGCACTGAAGATTGAGTTAGCTTATTGTTTTGCCATGAAAGATCTGGGCTCACTATGTTATTTTCTGGGCATTGAGGTTGCCTCTTCTCTGAAAGGTTGTCTTTTCTCCTAATCAAAGTATATAAATGATGTATTTGAGTGTGCACATCTTACTAATAATAAGATTGTTGATATACCTCTTGAGACTAATGCTTGGTATTCTCCTTTTAATGGTCCTCCTTTACCGTATCCTAGTTTATACCGTATTATTGTCAGCAGCTTGATTTATCTCACTATTACTCGATTAGATATTACACATGCAATTCATATAGTTTGCCAGTTTGTCACTACACCTACTACAGTTCATTGGGCTGCAGTTTTTGCATTTTGAAGTATCTTCGGGGCACTTAGTTTCAGAGTTTTTACTTCCATCTACTTCGTCTTTAGAGCTACGTGCTTACTCTGATGTTGATTGGGCTAGTAATCCGACAGATCGCAAATTCATTACTGGTTTTAGTATCTTTTTAGGCGACACTCTTATTTATTGGAAGAGTAAAAAAACAAGACATTATTTTGGATCTTCCACCGAAGTCAAATATCGTGCCATGGCTTCTAGTACTTGTGAGCTAATTTGGGTACGTCAATTGCTTACAGATATAAGTGTTTTTCTTCATCGACCTACTCTCTTATGTTGTGATAGTCTGAGTACTATTCAAATTGCCCACACTTCAGTGTTCTATAAGCAGACCAAATATATTAAGATTGATTGTCTTGTCATTGGACATCACTATCAACTTGGTACCATCATATTGTATTTCGATTTTTCTTCCATACAGATTGCTGACATATTTACCAAGGTGCTTTCTGCTTCACGTTTTCGTTTCTTATTTGATAAACTCTCAATGCAATTTACAGCAGCATCATGAGTTTAAGAGGAAATGTTAGATGATATAGTTTTATATTTATTTTATTGCTTGTTTATTGCTTGTTTCCTATAATTATTAAGTTCCACTCTTTTCAATGGTTAAAAATAAATTAATTTTTTATATTTTCTAATTAACCTGTAGTAATCTCTTTTGAAATGTTATTTTTATTTATTGATTAGAATAAAAAATCCTAACTTTCTCTCGCTCCTAAATTGGTTCCTGATTTTCCACACCTCAAGTTTAGGTCGTCTTCGCTCCTGAAAAGATGGAATGAGAAGCCGGTGCCCATACTCCGCTAAAAGCGTCATTGAAAATAACGAAAAAAATATTGTTTTTTAAAATCTCTCTCTCGCTCTCTCTCTATATATATATATATAATATAAGTTTGCATTTTTCTTTTAACGGCCAATGGATTCCTTGTGACGACCAAGCTAAAGGCGGTGTTTAAATCATTGCCAACGAAGAAGGGAGTATTGTATTGATTTCCCACATCAGAGGGAAAAAAAAAAAACTACGTTGACCAGTCAAAGGAACATTAAAAGCTAGCGTAAAGACGTTGAGAAGAAATTAGATTTTGAATGGGACATGCATTTGACTAATTGTTTTCCCTTTCTTTGACTGCTTCTAGAATGGAATCAAGTGATCACTATCTTCTACATAATAATCCACAAACAGGAACCAAAAAAAAAAAAAATCCCCAAAAAAAAACCCCAAAAAAAGGGAAAAAATGAAAAATGAAAAAAAGAAGCATCTAAAAATTGTGAGAAAATTTAGGGGGAAAAAAAAGAAGACAAAAAAGAAATTAACATAGCCAAAGAAGTACTGATATCAGGGCTCTATATATATATAGCTATGAAGTTGATGATGATTCGAATTTGTAGTATTTATCAACGGCAAGAGAAACGTCCCAAGTGCAACTTAGTCCCTTTGGTAAGATAACAAGGTCTCCGGCTCCGAACTCCACATACTCCGACGACCCTTTTGGATATGCCTTTACTTTTCCTTTCACCAAATAACACGTCTCTTCCGCATCAAACTTCAGCTGATATTTCCCCGGCGAACAACCCCATCTTCACCATCAGAAAAAAAACAAAAAAACAAAAAAACAAACCCAGTCTATTGCTTCAGTAGAAGCGTAAGCTAAAAATTAAAATTCATTAGAGGCGGAAGCCCTTTGCATATATATATATATATGTGTGTGTGTATATGAGAACAGTATAAGAAAGAAAGAGAGAAAAAAAAAAAAAAAAAAGGCTTACTTGGGCCAACCCTTGATATTCAACTCGGAAAGCTTGGATTCAGAAGGGTTACTCTCGACAATAATTCTTAGGTTATTGTTTTCAGAGGAGTTCGATATTGATGATGAAGTTGACATGTTGGAGAGATTTGATCTGCAATAATAACTGATATATGTCTTTTTTTTTTTTTTTAAATTTCCTAGAGGTTTTTTTTTTTTGGCTGTTTTATTACGAGGATTTTTGGAGCAGGGAAGAAAAGGGCATCTTGTCCATGGAAGGAACAAAAGAGATGGGGAGGAGAAAAGCTAATATATAGGCGAGTGTTTGGATAGGCACCCGTAGTCTTCCCTCATTATTGCCCTTTGACTTATCACATCTTGCCATGTCATGCTCACAAACGCATTATATTTTCGTGTTGTTGATGGTTGAGCGTTATATATATATATATATATATATGTTATATATGTATATGCCATTGGGTTTCAAAAAAATATTACATAATGTACTTTTCATCAAATAATAAAATAAGGAAGAAAGCACCGAAAAAAGTTTTGAACATATGTACGATTAGGTCAAACAATGCATGCATTCGAAGGCACCATTAATCTATCCTTATCCAAAAGTATTAGTTTATATAATCATATTTAAAAATTAAAAAAAAAAAAAGATTTGAGGTGCGGGAATTCAAATTGCACTCGTATTTGTGCAACCGGGAATGGAATTACAACGAGATTGCATCATAAAGAATTTTGACATTGCATATACCATACGATTTTAAGGACTTTTTTTTTCATGAGTTGATCCATATTTTAACAAATAATTATAATATAAAATATAGTTGATAGATGTTTTGAGTAAGACAGAGTTATTCCAATATATATAATTAATTCATATGTTTTCTTGGGTGTTATAATATATGTATGCATTTGGTGTAAAGATATAAATTGTTTGTATGTCTATCGATGTATTGAATTGCTTAAATTAAAAAGTATAAATATTTAAAATGTATTCGAAAAAAAAACATCAATATGGAGTTTATTTCGTTTATTTCAATATTCTATACAATTAAAAAAAAATCTCATTTAAATTTGTTAATATAAAATTATAGGCTTTTAAAATTTAAATTATAAAATTATATAATAAGAGAATTGAAAAAAAAAATGATAAAAATTAAATTCTAATTCTAATATTTAAATTATGCATACAAACATATGCTATATGTTGTATATCATCAATTGGCCAAAGTGAAAGCGAACACTAAGGAAGCTTTGCAGGTTGTGTCAATGAGGAGCACATGTAGTGATGGGCCTACATAAAATCAGATCATTTTCACGGTCAAACAGTTGACCAGATATTTAATCTGACAGGAACACGTGGCCACATATGATTTGTGAGGTGCATCAATGTTTGACTAGGTCTGGGAATCATGGTCTTGGAGATGCCGACATGGCACTGTCGGGCCTTTTTTTTGGCGCTCCATTCTATGGCTTATGCAATTTTTAATTTTTTTAATATGGCAAATTATGCAATTTTTATTGTTTTATTCGTACATTGTACCTCTCATTCCTTATCCTCCAAAAGTACCATCCTACTCACTCGAAGGATAAATTTTGCACATGCATTTACACGTGCAAATATTAGATACCACAATTTTTCTTTGAAAAATTTAACGGGCTGATTTTTTTAAATACATAATTTAATAGACGATTTAATTTTTTTATTTAGAAAATAATTATTTATTATTTTTTAAATTTAATCAATTGATGATCGATTAATAATTAATTAGTGATTAATTATAAAAAATTGATTATTAACTAATAGTGAAATAGTGACTGACTATAAAACTTAATGATCTATATTATGGTTAATTAATGATTGAACATAAGTCAATTATTGATTGATTGTTATGTTATTAATCATTGAGTGATTATTTAAAAAATTTGATTAATCGTTTTAAAAACAAAAAAGTTTCTTAATTAATTTTTAAAAATGTCGATTACTTATTTATTGCCCATACGGGCCATACACAACAACTATCTAAGGGGAATTAGAAATTCGGCTCCGCAAATACCTATGAAATTAAAAAAGTTTAAAAAAAAATCCACAAATGGTTTGAATTCATAGTGGTCTCATTTTGAAGTCGTACTTTCCTTGAACTAACTTACAAAATAAAACAACATATATAAACAATAAATAAATGGCGATGGTATAAACCAAAGAGCATATAGGTACAGCTTGGACAGTTTTTTTTTTTTTAATTATTATTTTTTTAATTTTTAACTTGCAATGATTCTTGTAAATGGACAAGTGGCAAATAGGCTATATTTTATGATGACAAATAGAAAAACATATATATATATATATATTATATTTTAGCCTCGACATGGAAACATTTGAATAATTAATGTTGTGACACTTGAATCATTCTGTTTCCACATGGACGTAATAATAATAATAATAATAATATTGGAAAATTTAGTCTAATAATTACATGGACTTACAGAAAAGGGGGAATGCATGGTTGCATGCATGAACAAACTTGATTTGATGGGCCTTCGCTTTTCTCGGCAGACAAATTGGTGTTAAGCTTTACCGTACTTTATAGATCCTTATTTTGAATGTTTGTCAAAAGTTTTTTTGTGGGCGTAAGAAAAATTAAAAAAAAAAAAAAAAAGGGTTGTCCCAAATTATTAGACTAGCACATTTTCTTTATTATAAAAAGTGTTTTTTTTTTTTTTTAAGAAAAAGAGAAAAAGAAAACTTGAGTAGCGAGCATTTGAACTTGACATTTCATTGCAGAATTTAAGTGCGAATATACCAGTGATATATTTTTCCTTAGAACACTAAAAAAATGATAATGACACATTGCCGATTTATATTGGAACTTTTTTTTCCCCCTCAAACAATGGGCCATTGTCTACTCAATTTACACATTAGTGGGGGGTTTTTTTTTAATTAAAAATGAAATGAAATGAAGCTTGTAAGTCCCACTTAATAAGAAAAACAAAAACAATATTCGTAGAGTTCCTACCTAAATCCCTTCCTCTTTTTAATGATCACTCGCCAAACTAGTTTCGATAGGGACTTATATGTTAGTGGCATTTATTTATGAGTTCTTTTCACAAAAGTAAATGGAATAAAGCACGTCAATAATTGATTTCAAACCGGGAATAAGTTATCATCCAAAAGAATAAAAAAAACAGACGTGTGGTTATTTCCTGGAAAAGCTCCAGAGAAAATTTGAAATCTTTTTTTTTTTTTTGTAACTTTTAAAATCAGAATCCTCTTCCGAGAATGAAACAAGGCATAAATTTAATTATTTTTTTCCTCTATTTGAAACAAGGCATACATATAAATTTTTTTTCCCTCCATTCAAAAAGACAGGCAAAAAAAAACTCAAGAAATGAAACCGATACGCGTGGATAGAATAGTGGGCCTTTTTCTTTTTTACAAAATGGGCCTCAAAGCCCACATCTCAGTCTCAAAAGCTGTCGTGGCCTGGCCCACACACACACTGTGGGCCTAATAGCCCACTCTGCCACGTGGCACTGTCCAAACTCAATAATTGATCGGTTGCGCCCCAATAATCCCCCACTCAGCTTGTCGCAAATTGAAAAAAGCCAGCTGTCGCCTTCACGTTTCTGATTATAGTCCACGTGATCACCAAACATTGGCACGTGGATGTTTTCTCCATTTTTTTTAATCTCAAAAAATCATAGAACGTCGATCCGAATTACTTTTGGTCAACTCAATATTTCCGAGGATCAGCGGCACATGATTAAAACACCTCATTTCTTTTCCTTATCATCAACATATTTATTTTGCATATGTTCAACTGACCCATTCTCTCTCTCCGATTTCTCAATCCTATCCGTACATTTTCATCGTCCTTTTTCTTCCCTCATTTGTGGCTCAGAAATCCCTACTCTCCAAGCTATCGTCGTCTTCCATGGCTACTGAAGGTCAAGTAATCACCTGCAAAGGTACTGAACAAGTCTTCTCTCTCTCGATTTCTCTCTCCGAATCTGTGTTTGTATTTTGCTTGTCTGAAATGGTTGTGCTTGCGGGGTGTTTGGGTTGAATCGGAAATGCGAAGCTGCGGTGGCCTGGGAACCCAACAAGCCGCTGGTGATCGAAGACGTGCAGGTGGCTCCGCCGCAGGCCGGCGAGGTCCGGATCAAGATCCTCTACACCGCTCTCTGCCACACCGATGCTTACACTTGGGGCGGCAAGGTCCATTTTTTCTCGTAATTCTGTCGTTTTCGGCCATTTTTTTGCTTTGTTAGAGCATTTCTAGTATTTTTCGTAGAAATCTATGACCTACGGAATAATTATGATTATGATGTAAATATATCTTTATCCCAAAGTGTTTTCTTTCTTTCTTTCTTTCTTTTTTTTGTTTTGTTTTTTACGGGAAGTGTTTTCTGTTTTTTCAACTTTATGCTATATATATATATATATATTTTTTTTTAGGATTTCCTATCTTGTATTATGGGAAGAAAAAGTTTTTTTTTTAATTATTGGATTGATTTTTTTTAATGGTCTAATATGTAAGTGTCTATATTTAAAATTTGCAGCGCCACATGTAAGTGATTGACATTCACATTCCTACCAGTAGTTCAAATGACATTTATTCTGTATAATAATTACTTTAAGTAACTTTTAGACTATATCCCCCTTTCTATGTAGTACGTGTTTCAAGAGAACTTATAAATTTGTTTCTGGTTCACGGGTGTGTGTGTTTGAATAGAGTTATGGCTTTATTTCTTCAACTTCAAGCATATTTGAGGATTTTATAGGTACTATAACTCCTATAAAATTTGGAAATATCACTTGGAGGACAGAATATCACTTTAGTAATTTTCATTTTCGTTATAATTATTATGGTTTATACAAATCATACGTTGTAATAAAGTATGCAGTTTCTTTACCTTGCAGGACCCTGAAGGTCTCTTTCCATGCATTCTTGGTCACGAGGCAGCGGGGTATGTGAATCGTGTGTATCTCATTTTTCACATGATATTTTATCATTTTGTTCGGTAATGGAAAAACTTGGCCGACTATGATGCAGGATTGTGGAGAGTGTTGGTGAAGGTGTAACTGAAGTTCAGCCCGGAGACCATGTCATCCCCTGTTACCAGGCGGAATGCCGGGAGTGCAAGTTCTGCAAATCAGGGAAGACAAATCTCTGTGGCAAAGTCCGTGCTGCCACTGGAGCTGGAGTTATGATGAATGATCGCAAGTCCCGTTTCTCTATAAATGGAAAGCTAATCTATCATTTCATGGGAACCTCTACATTTAGCCAGTACACTGTTGTTCATGATGTTAGTGTTGCAAAGATAGATCCTATAGCTCCTTTAGATAAAGTTTGCCTTCTTGGATGTGGTGTTCCTACTGGTAAGATCTTTTGTTCTATATCAACTTGTTTCTGAAAGTCTGAAACTATTATAGTATTTAGCCCTTTTTCCTAGATCTTTTATTTTATTTTATTTTTTTATTTCATAATTAATCCGTTAAAATTGTTACCAGTGGTTTTTGGTTCTTATATGTGTGGAATCGCTGCATCATTACTCATGTTCTTACCTTAGCTATACACTTATAACGTGTCTGTCATCTTTTAGGTCTTGGAGCTGTTTGGAACACAGCTAAAGTAGAGCCAGGGTCCATTGTTGCTGTTTTCGGTCTTGGGACCGTTGGTCTTGCTGTAAGTTTTCTTGTAGGCCTTTTAGTTATTTCCTTCTGCTGAAGGCTTCACTTTTATATTTTGAATATGCTCGTTATGTTACAGGTTGCAGAGGGTGCAAAATCAGCTGGTGCTTCAAGAATTATTGGCATAGATATTGACAGCAAGAGGTTTGATGTAGGTAAGTTCAGATCCTGTGATTCTCCTTATTCTCGTTGTTTGCAGCTATTTAATGGTTGTATGGCGGTACTAGATTTTTATCCACAAAATTGAGCATTGATATTTATAGAACTACTTACTTTTGTTTGTTGGGTTAGAGAAATTTTACTCGCATGTGTTTGCTAACTATACACCAGTCTATCAAAACGAGCAAGGCAGGCTTTAATAAAGTTTTAAAGCTGACTAATGTTTCAAATTTTGATATGCAGCAAAAAATTTTGGTGTTACGGAATTTGTGAATCCAAAGGACCATGACAAACCAATTCAACAGGTCCTTGTTGATCTCACAGATGGTGGTGTTGACTACAGCTTTGAGTGCATCGGAAATGTCTCAGTGATGCGCGCTGCTCTTGAATGCTGCCACAAGGTGGAGTGCTTTTCTTGATTCTGGTGACTTGCACTATGATAATATTGAGCATATCTTATTTTCTCCTTTGAACTTTCAGGGCTGGGGAACTTCGGTTATTGTGGGTGTAGCAGCATCTGGACAGGAGATATCAACTCGGCCTTTTCAGCTGGTGACTGGCCGTGTCTGGAAAGGAACAGCCTTTGGAGGCTTCAAGAGCCGTTCACAAGTGCCATGGCTTGTTGAGAAGTACTTGAAGAAGGTAGCTATTCAGGGAATGTCAAAAATGACTCACTTAACCGAGTTTCTTTATGCCTGAATTTCATGTCTAAAACATTGTCTCGGTCCCTTCTAATGCAGGAAATCAAGGTTGACGAGTACATCACTCACAATTTGACTCTTGGGGAGATTAACAAGGCATTTGATCTGTTGCATGGAGGAGCATGCCTCAGGTGTGTGCTTTCGATGGATTGCTGAAGTTTTCCTCGAGGGGCATATCTTGCAAGCTCCTCAAGGATTTGAGCTTGTCCCTTGCTTTTCTCTATTGCCCCTCGCGAGTCGTCGACAAACCAAAAATGGATGCCTTGTTGAAGTTGTTGTCTTCTTTTCTACCTTATGATGATGAAGTTGAAAAGACCGGGAAGTGAGTACTACTACTCTGTTGAACTTGTCTTCTTCTTTGCCTTCCCCTCTCTAGTGGTAACGAATATAAAAATTCTCGTAAATAAAGTGGATGTTGTATTGAACTTGCCTTTACCTTTGCCTTTGTTTTTGCCCTGTAATTTGAAACGTTATTTTGTTCGACTGTAAAATCCACATTTTGCTTTTCTCTATCGACTTGCCAGTAATGTATCAAAAATAAAAGGGAGAAGAATCATAGTGGTACCTACCGTTTGTTTTGATAATATTCAAGTGATCACTCTAGATTTGTAAAAAAAATATCATTTTGGTCTGTTGAAATTGGCTCTTCACGAAATAAAGAAAAGAAGAAACGAAGATCGAATATATCAGTGTCCAAAACCTTGAATTGATTTATTTGGTCATTTTCCCCCTTAATTTTGAACCAATTTAGTAAAAAGAAGAAAACGGGTATAGAAACAAGAGAGAAATCGATAATGAAACAATAAATACCAAGCTTCTACTAAATTTACATTTCAAAAAATTTGATATCTTTAACCTACAAAACTTGGGGCAATAATGGAGTCTAAACTACACTACAACTCGAACAAAATAAATCTAAGACTTCAAAGCTAAAAAATTTTAGTACAAGCATTTTAAAAGCAAGATCAACACATCTTACAAGAGCAATGATCCGATAAATACAATGACCCTTTTGAGTCGTACTTGTTTTGACATGTGAGGATCGTTCCCTCATCTTCCCATAGTCAAATGAACAATCCAAGCCAGGCAGTGTCCTGTCTTCCATAGTCGAACAATGCAAGCCAGGCAGTGTCGTGACATTCGCAGCCTGCTCATGACGGAGGAGCCCATAGACCAGCTTTGAACTTTCCATAGAAGTTGGGTTTTTTAGAAACAACATAAAAGACTGCACCAATGTTCAAAAGAACACATAAACACGCACAAAATACAAACATCAGATAATTGGGACGGAACTGCATTTTTAAAGTACGAAAGTAAGTACTTGATGTGAAGTGAGATCATAGATAGTTTCAGTTATGATGTCAAGAGCACACACCTGGGATCCCTTGAATGATGAAGTTGGGTTCTTTCAACACATCATGAAGCGTTCTTTTTTCGTTTACTTTGATCCATTTTGAAGAGCCTTCACGTGAGACAAAATCAAAGAAAAACGTTCCAGGTAAGTTGGTGCTCTGGGAAAAAACGAAGTTCACAAATGAGATGAGGGCAATCTGATATTGCTTACCTGACGAGCTTAAGCCAGTAGAATCCTGAACAGCATTGTCTCCCTCATCACCGATGTCTTCTACATTAGAAGCTGCTGTACCTTCAAGGAAATAATGAAGAATTTTTTTCTTTGATAGACAACCTCCTTTAGTGGCCTGTTAAACACCAAGGACAGGAATATGAAATGAAAAACAAATAGGATTTCCTCAAACATCTAATAACGCGAAGAACAAAGCAAGGAAAAAGTGTTGGGACAGATATCCATTATCCCATGTAAGCTTCAGAGAGTAAACCCTTGAAAGCATTACTGGGTTTTAAAAATAAAAAAATAAAAAAAAAATCCCCATTTCTTTTAAGTCTTCCAATTTGTCAATTTATGCTAGCGCATCATAATGGGGTTTTGGAATTAATGTCCCCTACAGTTTTCATGCCTAGGCAAAGCAGTCCTTAAACTTCTAATTTTGGCAATTGCCAAGAAATCTCTCAAGAATGCGGCAAGAGGTAACAACATCCAATAAATAACAGAACCGTCGCACACAGTAATGTTTGCTGTTACACAAATGCATATGACCGCTTTAAAAGAGCTAGCTTTTGACACTAAAAGGAAAATTGAAACAAATCTTCCTAAACCAGTGAAGTTCGATCTAATCATGATTCCACAGAATGCCCTACTTACCTCATAGTATAATTCAACATCTTTGCGAGTGTAATTGTTTTCTATATCCCAAGGCAAAGGTGGAGAACTTTCTGAAAACATGTTTGAAAGCTAAGGACAACACAAAAAGAAGTATACAAATATAAGACAGTACAAGATTAAACTTAAATGCTATAGAAACAGAATTAAGGATATCACATCAAGATGAGCCGAAAACATGTCTGTCTCGCAGAAATCCTCAATGAAATCGCTAGACATAAACTCTGCATAAAGAAGAAGAACAGGCCAGTGAAGAATATTACTCTTATCCAACAACGGCTTTCTCAATCCTACAAGTTCTCTAAACATCGCCTTCCCAATCTTGTAGCCTCTCGATTCAACCGCGGAAAGAAGATTCTACATAACCCACCAAAGAAAAACACATGAATATCGTAACAAGAAAGCAAAATGCTGCATCAAAAACTGCAAATTATCAAACCTCAGCCTCTGAAACGGCCATGGAAACTTGAGCCTCACGCTGTTCTTGTTCCAGCTTCAGAGAATCAATCTTCCTCAAGAGTTTCTTCAGTTCTTGGTTATCTGGGTCTTGCTTAATTCCGTTTTCGCAATGGGATTTCGCCTCGGAAAGCAAGTTCAACGACAGAGACGCTTTTGCAGCTCTATAGAACGCCTAAATCATGAACATATAACAAACAATTTGTTCAAAATTGCTTCGTAAATTCCAAAAAAAAAAAAAAAATCAAAATCAAAAATAAAAAAGGTGGGAAAAACAAAACCTTGAGATTAGTGGGAGAGAGTTTAATGGCTTCCTCGGAGTCCGAAAGAGCGCGTCTGAAATTGCCGAGAAGGAGATTGACATGGGCTCTGTTGGAAAAGAGAAGAGAGGTCTCGGAATCGCTCAGAGCTTTCTGATCGATGGCTCTGGTGTAGCAGTCGATAGCCTCCGAGTAATGCTTTTTGCCCATTTTCACGTACTGATTGCCCTTTTCCTGAGAACCCAATAGGAGACATCACCATTAAAAACTGAAACTTTTCTCGCTGAGTTATAGAGAGAAAGAGAGAGAGAGTGCTGCGACATGACCATGAAAAACTGAAAATTTTTTGTTGAATTAGAGAGAGAGGACCTTGAGCTCCAAGGCGGCGGACTCTTTGAGAGCGGAGATGGCGTCGAGGTCGGCTTTCTCGGAATCTGTGAGCGGTTCGGAACCCTTCTCCATCCATAGCGCCATTCCAATTCCCTGCGATTGCTTCTTCTTCTTCTTCTTCCTCTTCTTCCTCTTCTTCTTCAGAGTTCAGTGTCTTCTGTTTTTCTCAGTTCTACGTCCAGTTTCCAGAAGGTGCTAACGAAAACACCCCTCTTTCAGCCACTAATCTATACATATGAACACGGTACACAGCCTAATTAGAAAACTTTAAAAGGCTAATTTGTAATTTTCCATTTTTTATAAACGGGTAATTTGCAATTTACTCCCTAGTGGACAGTGGTGCCCTATAGCACTTCCAAAATTTTGGCAATTGGCACATTGGCCCCCATATTTTCCTTGTTTTATAATATGAATCATTTTTATCTTGTCAAAAAAACTTTAAATCTAAAGATAAATTACGTGAATCGATCGTTTTTAGACACTGGATAAATAAACGACAGAATTTTTTATTATTTCAGAAAAAGTGAAAAACATATATTTACATTGGTTAATTATTTATTGATTATTTAAAAAAAAATTCATTCATTTCTTAATTTTAGAAAACTTCTGCTCGATGTCGAAAAACTTCTTTACCCACATATCTCTTTTCTTTTTTATTATTTTTCCAAGGGACTCAGTCTGGTTTGGTGTTATTTTTGTAATTTTAATATTAATTATCTTTTAAAAATTATTTGTGCTCTCATTAATTGTCATAACTTTTATTTTCTCAATTAAATTTTATGTTACGTTACTAAGTACTAACTACAAAAATTGTTGACTTTCACTTTCCAGTTTTTCTTTTAAATTATGATCCACACCACTAACTGCAAGTGCACAACAACTTTTGTTTTTATTGTTTTTTTAAATTAAAATTTTAACCTTTTTTTTTTTGGGGGGGATCGCGCTTGAGTGCAGGACTACCCTACCATCAATTTGGCGTACGTTATCACGGCTGTAAGATTAGAGGCACTTCAATGAAGGAGACTTGATCTTGGAGATGGTGTTCGGTTCGGACCAAACTATGAAGTGAGAAAGGGCCATAGGTAGTCAAGGTAGTGGTGCACAATCCCTCAAAACAATACCAATTTCAAAACAGCAATACAACTAGTAGGAAGAAAATTCAGAAATCAGAAATAGGGTAATGACAGTAGGGAAATCTCCGCTTCGAAAAACGGTTTACAACAAGAGAAGCAGGATTAGTTTTAACAATAATCTCACGTATGGGATTTAACAAGTAGAAAAGGATCAAGGGCCAAAAAACAACCAGCCTCTGGTCCTTCTGTACAGCATCCCAACCTAAGGGTAACGAAAGGGCGCTTCGTTATTAGCCCTACGAAATAACTTCACACTTGTACAAAGTACTAACAAAGCTCCTCCAGCTTTCTATGGGGATGCTTATTCTGCCGAGTACAAATTAACCAGCTTCAATTATTTACAAGAGAAGCGCAAAACCCAAGGGAGTCAGCAGTTTGGGCTCCATGGCTTTTCAAGAAACATGACTAAATAGTGTAGAGTCGCATTCTGAATGAGTGAGATCTGAACGAGTGAGACCATTCCAGGAGGTTTCAAAGTCGAACAAAAGCAAACTTGGGTCGATAGGAGCAGGCTCGGGAGAGAAGATGCTTGATTGAGGAGGTACAAAACCATCCGAAACCACTGGAGCAGATTGGCTAACCAGAGGCCAGTCATCCAAGCCGAAGTCCGGGTTAAAATTAGCAGTGCTTACACTGAACTCAGTACTAGACTCCTTATCAGGTGGTTCGAAAACTGACTGAGGATGTTCAACCGGAGGTTGTGGATTGCTTTGACTATTGTTCACCCAACTTGAGCTATGATCTACAGCCCTTGCATCTTTTGCACTTGCACTTTCAATGCCGTCCAGAAAGGCATTTTCCGCAGGATTTAGAGTGTCGTTAACACTCGGATAGATACTTTGGCCATTACTCTGAAATTGACTCCTATGCAGATAGAAATTATGGGAATCATTTGGTGAAGGAACAGTGGTGGACATAAATGTACGAGGTTGAGATGTTGGAGCATTTGAAACTGTACTTCCAAAATTGGGCTCAGAGCGGCGCTGATGTGTGCTGGAGTTAACATTCTCCCACCTGATAGTGTTCGAGTCGCTCAACACTATCGCTGGAGCAGGAGTTCCGGCACGTTGTGCTGCAATAGCATTTTTCCTGTTGTGTGATGAATAGTTAGCAGATCGATTCACTGGCAAGGAAACCCCTAAACTTCCTGGCCTTTTGAACATCGGGTAGAAGAGACTTTACAATGACTTGAATGAGTAAAATGAGGTTTTCCACTCCTAGTGCTATGACTAACACCACGCAACTGTCCTGTGGAAACTATGCGTGGCTGGAATCTGCCCATAGACAAACCTGGTTCCAAGGATGGTTGGCTCCTACCTCGGCTTAGTATGGTAGGCAAAGGAAAACTGGCTGGGGAACAACCTTGGACAGTAGAAGGCCTGGAAACATGGCTCTGTGGTCCTAAGGCAGGTGGTAACTGAACACTGCTGTGTCGTGAAACTGTGTTGAGTTGAGGCAGACTCATAGGACGCAGAGTATCAGAGACTTTGGAGGCTCGTAATGGGGCACTTTTGACCAGCTTGAAGTTTATCCTCTGAATCTTCCACGTCTCCTCTTTGTCGGTGGCATGGCAATGATGCATACCGGTGACACTAGTTGCCCAATGCACACAGGGTGCAGGTGAGTCACAGACATAGCAATGGCACTGCATACGTTCCAGGAAAAAGTTCAAAGCAGTGAAAAGATAACTGTAAGACGATTAAAAGTAGAATAGAGTAGAATTCTCGAAGTCGTAGCTTGTAGGGTTCATCTTACCATGTCACAGTGCTTCTCATGTGGGGTAGTACCAAAAGGAAACGTGACACAATGATGTCGGGGATGAGGGTAGTCTCTGCATGCAATCTGCAGCAAAAGAAAGTTAAAAAAAAAAAAAAAAAAAAAAAAAAAAGAACTAAAGACTGTCATCGCACATAACCCAGCTAGGACGAAATGAAAAAAAAAAAAAAAATTTGCAATAGATATAAGAAACAATCTCAGCTCTATGTTTTAAATCAAGACAAAATAGGTTTTATGTTGTTTCTGTTGAAAAAAGCTGCGATCCTGACGTAAGAATGGGATATACTTTTCTTAATATTTCTAGAAGCACCCCAATTCAGGTTCCGATTCTCACCCATAACACTCTTAGCCATGGCCGCTAGTTCTATTTCAACCTCTCAACCTGCTCGTGCAAAAAGAAAAATTTTCGCATCCAGCAGACGGGATTGATGGCCCCAAGTTCACAGCCTGTGACTAGCCTCAGCAAGTTCAAATCCTGCAACTAGCCTCAGCAAGTTCGAATCCTGCAATAACTTTCCATGAAGCTGAAGTAGGCAACAACATGAAGAGTTATTCTTCCCACCCCAAGACCTAGCTTTTTGAATGACCATTCATTAGTTTGACATCCAATGCCTAGTTATCACAGAGCCAACATTGCAAAGAATTGTTTCACTTCCTTGTCAAGAAGGACCGAAACATTCACGATATTGTCCTTCCCAAAAGACCAACCCCTAGGATGTTGTTTCTTCATTGCATGTTAAAAAATTAAAATACATAGGTTTATATTATTAATTCATAAAACTAAAGTGGGCAGTTCTCTCTCTCTCTCTCTCTCTTTTTGTTTTTTTTGGTCTCTCCTTTAAACGAAAAAAAGGTTTAATGATGAGAGTTAACAGGTGTTGATTTGAAGTCGCACAAATGAAACATAGGTCTATCCAAATCAATTATCTTGTAGCTCTCTATCAAACAAGATAAAGTGTCAAACCTAACAGAGAGTGTTAACTAAAAGCAATGCCAGGCACCTAAATTTCCTATGCTCTCAAACTCATTTCTCAGCAACCAAACAAGTAAAAAACAAAAAAAAAACAAAAACAAAAACAAAAAACCCAAAGTAATTTCTAATGGAATGATAAAGTTCATTGCTTTATACCTGACCCGTCTCGCCAACGATGAGCAAGTCGTCCTCGCCGCCACCGGCCGAGTCATCGACGACCCCGGCAGGCTTATCCGGGTCACCATCCAAAATCACACAGTCATCGTCAACATCTCTAACCGTCGGTTTGGAAGACTTTGACTTCTGCTTTGGTTTGACCTCGGCCACCACCACAACATCATCGGAATCATCGTCCGTTTCCTTATCATCGGACTTGAGATACTCCGCCAGCCAATCAAAGTCCTCGCCTTTTGGCTCGCTATGCCCCGAAGATTCTTCGTCGGAGCTTATGTCAAACACCAAACGCCCCGGATCCATACCCCCATAAACAAAAGCCCCCAAAAACTAAGGTTCCTAACGAAAACTCCACCAAAATCTCCAAAATTTCATACAATTACACCCAAAAAAACAACATAATCAAAGGTACAAAAAGCAAGACCATGAATTTTCATCGGAACCTACCTTTAGGGTATCAAAACCGTGGAAAAAAAAAAAAAAAAAACAAAAAAAAAAACAACAACAACAACAACAATTTTCCGACGAACATAATTTCAACGAGATACCTTGTGAAATGAACAGACCAACATCATTTAGCCAAGAAAATTTGTCTGAACGGGAAAATGAAACATTTTCAAAAGGGAACAATTAGATTTGCGAGCGATTGTGGGACCCAATTTAACTGGAAAAGCTCGGGTTCTATAGTACCAGTACGTACGTTTCTGTACGGTTTCGCAAAATTGAGAGAGAGAGAGAGAGAGAGAGAGAGTCTGAGCGATAAGAAGGAGCGGAGAGAGAAGAATGGCTTTGTGACCTTTAGTGAGAAGACGAAACCAAAGAAAAATAAATAAAAGAGGTAAATTTCTTTCCAAGTAAGAGATTTGGGGTTCTGAGCGAAAAAAAGTAAAGAAGTTTAGGGTTTTTGGGAAATTTCCAATTTTCCGAGGACAGATTAGGTATCTGAGGAAAATACCGCGAAATGTCCGCGGCCGGAAACGTAACGCCCAGTTTTGGGCCTGGGCTTTTGCATCTGAAAGGTATAATGGACCTCACTAGTTGGATTTAAGAAGGATTAGGCCCATTAAGTGGCCCAAATGCCCAAGTGGTTCCTTTTTGGGTTGGAAGGGCCCAGTAGTCACATTTACACTCACATTTTGGAGAATTTTAGTTGTGCCCCATTTTTATAAGAAAATTGTAATTATCCCAATTTAATAGTTGCAACATATAAATATATCTTCCTTTAATGAGAAAGTTAACTCCATTTTTTTTTTAGTGACACATTTAAACTTTTTTCTAGCTGCGTTAAGCAGTGCTTAACGCAAATGTAGCTATAGTAGGTTGAAGTCGTATTATGTGTAAGAAGAATATGTTTTTTTTTTTTTTTGATTTAATAGATAAGAGTATATTTCTGTAATGCATTAAACCCATTAGTCTGGGTTCTGTACCTTTTTGGTAATTACACATGTAAGAACATACATAATCTCGTAAGACAGATCGACCATAAAACCTTTTAATATAAGAAATTTAGTAGACTCATAACTGGAGCTCATTAAATAACAACTTTTAATTAATTATTGACCAGAAGAAAACCTGAGTTCTTTACTAGTTCTTTTACTATAAATTTCTATTAATGTATTTGTGTGTGTAAGGAGCATTGTAGGAGTCCCTCTTGCAGAATAGGCTTTGGCTTTTTGGATGCATGGGCGTGGCTGGAAGGGCCCAATTTTCACTTCACCATTTATTCGATCATGGATGAATTCTGTCTTTACTCTTATCTCTTACTCTCATGTTACGTTACAAAAACACGAAAGATACTTCTATAATACCTTTTATTCTCACTTACAAACTGTTATGTGACAGTCTAATACTCATTACGTGATAATTTTTTAATTTATTTAATTTTTTACTTTTACTTTGTTTTAATTATCTATTCATCACGCGTGTTATCCAACTAGTGATGACATCGAGTTGAAAAAAAGTCGTCAAAGAAGAGACTAATGAGAGAGAGAAAGAGAGATTTATGTGTGTGTGTGGTTGATGTAGAGAGAGTATTTAATCCTATACATTAAAGTGTGAGAAAGACAGGATTGATACAAGACAAAACAATAGTGTCCCACCAATCCACTCCAAAAGTATCTATTTTGATAGGCCTTTTCATTTTAATGCCTACCAAAAAATTATTCTCTTAGACTCTTGGTTTTCTTGCTGGAGACTTAGTGCATTATTGAAATGAACCGCCATTAATAGATTTGCTTTTTCGTAGACCTACCAAACTTGCGTTGCTAGCGCTGGACCACGCTCTGTCATATATTAGGAGGCATATCATTTTCGAGAAATTTATTGTTGAGGGAAAAAAAAAACACATTGAATTCAAGGAAAGACTATATACGTTTTCTTCTATCATTATTGGCTAGTTTTAACCACTCTAGTGGCGTTTAATGTAGCCCATGTTCACATCATGTTTTAGAAAAGTAGTTTGCATCCTTAAAAATTCTTTGTAAAATTTCAGTTGTGCTCCTCGTTAATTTCAATTGTATCCAGAGACGAAGTCATTATAGACGCCTTTCATTCCTTAAAATTTTTATTATAAAATGTACGTTTCCTTTTATTTTTATCTTTTACCCCGTCCTAAATTTTGTTTTTGAAGGAAAATTCCCTCAAAAAGTATTAGACCATTTATTTAGTTCAAGATTTTGCTTAATTCAAGCCCCTCTAAATATATTTCTTGGCTTCATTTCTGATTGTACTTCATTTTTTTAGATACACCCACTGAAAATAGTCTTCATTTATTATTATTATTATTTTTTTTTTTTGGGCTCCGTTGGATGTAGCGATATTCTTTGCAAATGTAGCTAAAAAAAAAAAAAAATAGTAGGTAGAAGTCATAGAATATGTGGTATAAACCAGGAAATATTTAATTTTTGTTTGTTATGACATATAGGGAATATTCTTGTCTAAGCTCTGAACTTTTTTTAGTAGAAGTTTCCACTAATGTGTTTGTGTGTTTAAGTGGAACTGGAAAGTGTCTTTTGGAATATGGGCTCTTGGGTTTTTCATGTGTGGCAGTATGTGCATATCTAGCCGAGTCATCATCCTCTAAATGGTGTCACAGAGAGAGAGAGAGAGAAAGGAAAAGAAAAAGAAAAAAAAAAACCTTCTTATGCAAGGAAAAAGTAGCGGCCACGAGTATATTGAGTTTAATTTTAATTTTTGAGTCTACTTTCTTTGCATAATATGTGTTTTATCGTTATTTTATTAACCATTTAAAAATAGTTTTTTTCATTTGAGGATGAAAATTTCAAATTTTACATTTTATGGAGTCAAAATATGAAATTAATGTTTAATTATATCTGCAATCACATTAAAAATATTTATTACTAAAAATTTTACAACTCACGAATCATGTGAATTATTTACTTAAAATTATAATTAGAGTTTGTATTCTTATGGGTGCCTTTGATTCTAAGGTTCAAACATAAAATTTTCATATCAGTTTTTTTATTTTTTAAAAAGTCAACTAAAATTATATCTAATTTTTCAAAAGTCAACAAATTTCAATATAAAAATTTTATTTCAAACTCGTACACTAAACGCATGCTAAGTTTTCTCTTAGGGCCCATTTGGGGTGTCAATTCTATATAGTATTTTACCATCTGGATTTTTAAAATCTCAACCCTACATTAAACTTTCCCTTTCTTCCATTAAAAAAAAAAAAAAACTAAGCTCTCGTTTGATTCAACATTCTAACTCAAAATTTTCATATCAGTTTTTGTCTTTTTCTGAAAAAGTTTTTTTTCTTTTATGAAAAGTCAACAAAAATTACTATTGAAATTTAAAATTTCAAACTCAAACTGGTGAACCAAACGGAAAAC
The DNA here is from genome assembly GCA_025413485.1 of Ficus microcarpa. Lineage (NCBI taxonomy): Eukaryota > Viridiplantae > Streptophyta > Magnoliopsida > Rosales > Moraceae > Ficus > Ficus microcarpa. The sequence goes on along the minus strand of CM046384.1, from coordinate 5,326,128 downwards.
TTTAAAAATCCATAACTTTCTCATTTTAAATCGAAATGAGATGATTTTTATGTTAAAATGCTTGTATCGATGAGACGAATAAGATAATATCCATTTTGCATATTTTTTTGGAACACATTTTAAATTTTTTGGTACTATTTTTTATATCACATAACTTTTTTGAAAGTTCTTCACCCAATACACATTTTCAACTCAATTTTCAAAATATCATCTTCAAACGTCTCCCCAAACGGGTCCTATTAAAGGCTAATTATGTGTTTCACCTATTTCTTCAAGAGTTATAAAAAAAAACAAAAAACAAAAAACAAAAGAAAGGGAAAACTATGAGAGTAGTTGCATGCATAACCTAGGGGATGAACCTAGATTGAGGACATGGGGGAGAGGGGGGGACTAAGTTCATCGCGGGGGGGGGCGAACCCAAATTTGGGGCAGGGGGGGGGGGCCTGAGTTCATCATCGCAACTTGGGTTTCGGTAATGGGGGCAAAGGCCTGAGTTTCGGTGACGGAGACGCAGGGGCTTGAGTTTTCGATGGTAGAGATGCGTGAGCTGCATTCGTCAATGGGGTTGGGGGGGTTTGGGTTCCATCAATTGGAGGGGAAGGGGTCTAGCTTGCTCTAACTTACTTTATTCAACTAAAAACAAAAAACAAAACTGATTGGGAACCGGGGGGGGGGGGCTGAGTTCAGCGATGGAGGAGAGAAAGGAGGCCCTAGTGTCGCTAGAGATAGAAGCCGCCGTTGGAGATGGAGGCTATCACGAATCTGCAAAGGTAGAGAGGGAGAGACAACGATTTTTGGGAGAGTTTAGGGGAAAGAGAAAATTGGAGGGTATTTTGACATTTTAATTATAAAAATGATCTCTTAAGTATGATTCCGTTAGAAACTTAACAGAATTAGACGGAAAAAGACTAAGATTGTTAACATTTAGAGAGTTTAAAGTTTTCTCAGCTAAAATTAAAAAATAAAGATCAAATCGTTACGTCTGAAAAATTTAGAAACTATTTAAATCAATTATTCAATTAAAAAAAATTAGGGTCCGTTTAGTGAATGAGTTTAAGTTGGAAATTTTAAGTTTTAATAGTAATTTTTGTTGACTTTTAGAAAAGACAAAAAAATTTTCAGAAAAAAACAAAAAATGAGATAAAAAATACAGTTTGAACTTAAATTCCAAACAAGCCCTTAATGTTCTGTTTGACATTATATCTTAAACTCAAAATTTTTATATTAATTTTTGTCTTTTTCTGAAAAATCAATAAACATTATAACTAGTTTTTAAAAAATTAATCAACTTAAATTTAAAAATTTTAACTCAAATCGTTTCACCAAACGAAGCTAAAGAGAGAAAATAAAGAAAAATCAAGGAAAAGAAAAAGTGGAACGACGAGAAGGTCGTCGAGGTCCAGTCTTCTTTTTGACTTTTCATGTAGAGAATCTTCGTGGGGAAGTTACTAGTCTAAAAACAACGCAAAAGCCGCGCGCAAAATCGTTTACTAATGGTAAAAATATAATTCCCTAAATAGAATGTGAGAAACCGTGAAATGATAGATTAAACCCAAAAAAATAAAATTAAAAAATTAAAAAAAATTGTGAATTATGATTTCCGAAAAATACAAGTTTCGAGAAAGGTACGGCAACGGCATGTGCAGCCAAGGTGGGTTTTCCGCAAAGTACTACCTTAATGTAGTTGACGTTTTCGTCCACTCGCTTTGTCGGGCGTTAACAACACCGAACTTTCATCTTTTTTTTTTAATTTTTATTTTTTATACTGATAAATTATTCATTTAATTCTTTAATATTTAAATTTGTGTAACTTAGCATCACTTTTGTCTTTAATCTTTTTTTTGGTAACTAGAATGCTTTTAAGATATTAAAACATTATTGTAATAATTCTTTTCGTTTATTTTTGAACGAAATCTATTAGTAATTTAATCAAAAAATTATACTAACTAATAAATTTCATCTAAAAATTAATGAAAATGACTAATTATCAGTATTTTAATAGTTTACAAGTATTGCAACTTTGGTATCTACTTTTTTTTGTAGTTGGAATGTTTCTAAACTATTAAAATGTTATAACAATAGTATTTTTTATTAATTTTTTAACGAACTCTGTTAGTTAGTATCAATTTTGACCAAAATTATTGATGTATTCAGTCTAAAAATTAACAAAAAAACTGTTGCATTAATATTTTAATAATATAAGGACATTATGAAAAAAATCACGAATTAAATTTACATAAACTTAAAAATTACCGAACCAATATAAGAATTCAAGATCCGTTTAAATAATCATTTCTAACTTAAAATTTACACGTTAATTTTTATCTTTTTTTAAAATATCAATAAAATTATAATTAATCTTTTAAAAGTTAAATAATTCTAATATCGGCAAACGAAACGGAGCTTCTTTTTTTTTCTTTTCGAAGTGGGGTGGAAAGAAATGTGAAATTGAAACGATCTTGCCGCGAATTTATGATTCGCAAAATGCAAACTACGCGCCAAACTCGAAAGTGTGATTTACGATTTGCCTCTGATGGGACCACGTTATGGGCTGATTTTTCACTCCAATTCCCAGTCGATGGATTTATTAGGACTGACAATAGAATGAAATGGACGGCTCAGATCTACTGAGATTTTTTTAATTAATTTTAATTTTTAACAACGAGGATACTTTTAGAAAGCGGGGCCCACCGCATTAACCGCTTATTAGGTGGGAAATGCAGTTGTAAGTGGACGCGACGTGTCTACGTTCAAAGTCAAATACACTTTCTAGTTATTGGCAGTTTTTTTTTTTTTTTTTTTCCGAGAATTGGAAGTTATCATACGCGATTTTAATTTTTAATTTTTGTTTTTAAGTATGGAAATTGTAAGTATAATTTATCTCTTACGAGCAAAATGTATGTCACTTATTCATCAAAAAACAAATAATACTTCACTTGGTTTATAGTATATTTGGTTGGTTAGTTTGAGTTGAAATATTTTATTGTAATAGTAAATTTTTTTGAATTTTTAGAAAAGACAAAAAACTTTTTGAGAAAAAGACAAAAACTTTTTGAGAAAAAAACAAAAAAAAGTACCATTTAAGTTGAAATGAACTAATTTACCAAACAAACCCTTAATAACACTGTCTTGGTTATTGTCCATAAATAAAGAACATGTCCAAAATGGCATTTGTCTTTACCTTGATACATAACTATTAAAAAAAAAACTCTGTGAAATTCTGACATGACAAATCTTTTTTTAGTTCCTAGACAAAACAACTTGGTCTAGTCCATTTATTTGTTTATTTTTTCATTGCTGACAAACGTTATCTATCTTTTCTTTTTCCTACTAATATAAGAAATTTTTAGAGTAGAATCTCGTATTTTTCACTACTGATAAATTGTTATTTTAAGTGCAAATATCCTCTTTGTTACTCCTCAAAATCCTTAAAAACTAGAACATTTTGTTCTTATTGTAAAATTTCTTTAGCATATACTAAGATGTGATTATCTTTGTTAAACCTTAATATCTTCTATCAATTTTAATATTAGAGACTAAAACTGTCAAGAAAACAAAAATTTAGCTTGCATTTGGTTCATCTGTTGGAGATAAAATTTTTATTTTAGAATGGGTTGATTTTTAAAAATTAATTATAATTTTATTGATTTTTCAGAAAAAATAAAAATTAAGATAAAAAAGTATATTTTAGTTGGAGTAAAACTTGAATACTAAACAAAGCATTAGAAAAAAATTTATCAAAATCAAAACTTTAGAGATCAAAATCACAAAATATCTGTAATTGATGAACTAACATGGCTATTACCCTTCTGACTTTTAAAGAGGAAAATAATAGAACTTGATTTAAACAGGGATGTAACTTAAATTTACAAAAATTTCAAGGAGCTTCCTGATATCTTCCAAGTAATTTGCAAAATTTTCCATTTTGTGTTTTTGCCTTTCCTGTTCAAAAGCGTAAAAGTTATTATTATTATTATTATTATTTTTTGTGTAGAAATCGTATTAAGTTTTTTGCTCACCGCATCTCCTCTCCTTCCGTGCTTCATTCATTCATTCATTCGTTCATTTCTCCAACTCCATTCTATATTTAGCAACTCTGTCTCTCTCTCTCCCTAGAAGAACAAAAACTTTTGAACAAAAAACAAGGTACGTTTATCTCTAAAGTCTCTCAAATTCTCGCTTTTTCTTCCGTTGGAAATGTTCTTCACTTCACGACGGTTTTATTTCTCTTCACTCCTCGGAGCAGTTATTTGGGTCTCAATTTGCGTCTTTCATACTCTGTTTCGGTTATAAATCATGTAAAAAATTTCACATTTCGAAATGTACAGCGCATATATGTATGTGTACGTATATATATAAAATTAAATGCTTGATTTGGCTCTTTTCTAACGAGAACTTTGCCAATGCTTTTGTTTATTCTGCGATCAGGTTTCGCTTACACGTTACAGAAAGGTTGAAAGTTCTTCGAAAAAAGTGAAGATTACGGGAAAAAGGATCATTTTTGTGATTAATCTGAGTAGATTGGATATAATCGTGATCTGGGTATCTCTAAAATCGACGATCAAGATAATTTAAGGGGAAACATTGAGCTTGTTTTGAAGTTCTTCGGATTCAGTGTTTGTTTATGGTTTAATTAGGATGAAATGCTGTGCAATGGAGTTTAAGTTAGAGGTTAATTTTTGGTGGGATGTGTTTGATTAGAAAGATGAGCTGAAATGCTTAAAAAATAATGGAGAGTAAAGAAGACGGGGAAGTTCATGAAGATCGGCCTTCTTCGCCTATTTGGGTGATGAAACATTTGTCCGAGGAGGCGTTTAGAGTGGCCGGAGAAGCTCTACACAGTGTGTATTCGGGTAATTCGAATGTCCAGCCGTTGGGACCGGGGCATAGGCGAGCACAAAGTGAGGTGTTGACGATGGGACACAGGCGTAGTAATAGCTTTCACAGGTTGAAGAGTCATGTGCAAAAGGCTTGGAAATGGGGGAGCAATTTGCGGGAAGAAGGTCGCCGGTCGAGCTTCAATCCTGAGGTCCTGGCCAACCAGAAACGCCAGTGGTATCGGCTTCACTCCAAAGTCCGGGTATTCTATATTCATAGGTTTTTTCTTTATCTGGGCATCTCCTCTTGTTTTCTTTTATTGTTATTTTTTCTTTTTTTCAAATCCATATACGCCAATCGCAATGGACTGAATCAAACCCGAGGAGCAGCCTCACCATCCCGCCAAATGACCGGTGACCTTGTTTTCTTTTACCTGGTTCTTTAGATTCTTTACCCAGAATTGTAATAATAGGATAATTTTCTGCTATCGAGTGGAACTGCAAGAAAATTGAAAATTGAACTTTAGTCTGTTGAAGTCAGGTTTTATTTGCCTCTTGTTCATTCATTCAACTGGATCACTTAGGATGGAGATTTTTGGAAATTGGCTTTACATGAGATGGTGTCAATGTAGGATCACACAAACTACAAGGAACCAACCTCGCTATTTGAACACTTTATTGTTGCGGGGCTTCAACCGGACACTAACCTTGAGACGGTGGAGGTTGCGTTTGCTAAAAGGAAAAAGTGGGAAATGGAGATGGCAAAATCTGAACTAGTGGACTTTAAGGTGCTGCATCAGCGCAGGCCTTCACTTCCTACACTGGAACCTCAGGTTGACTGCATAATTGCAATACCTTGATAAATTTACATTTTTGTATACGTGACAAAAATTCATTGTTTATTTCCATAAGATTTTAGGAAGATATTCTTTAATTCTTTTCTGGAATTACAGATACTTTTCAAATATCCTCCTGGGAAGAGGCTAGCAATGCGTTTGAAGGATTTAGCTGCTTTCTGTTTTCCTGGAGGAGTTAAGGTTTGTATTTCTGATATTGTATCATGCTTAATTCTTGTGATGTTGATGTAATGCGTAAATTCTACTAGGTTCTCCGTTATCTTTTTCCATGTCAACACACAGTTCAAGAATTGTTTACTTCCGCTAGCTTCTTAATTTGGCTTGTTTATTGCATTTGTGGGTTGGCATAACGCAGGCACAGTTGTTGGAGAGAACACCATCATTAAGTGATCTAAACGAGATTATTTATGGACAGGTATTAGTTTCATCTGGTTAGAGTTTCTCAATAAGCCATCGCTATTTGGAACCAATTAGTAACACTATCATTATTTTGAATTCTCAACAGGAACATTTGGGCAGGGATGATCTATCATTCATTTTTTCGCTCAAGGTATGAGATGCTCTAGGTTTATATCGTTACGTAAGAAGTAATCTTTCCTCGAGTTTGTATAAATATGTACTTGTTCTACTTGTATTTACCGGAATCATCCATTTTTCTCAATGCAGTTCTTTTCCCATGTTGTTTACTGGCGTTTCATTAGATACAGAAGTAATGGATGCTCCTTCTATTTATTTATTTATTTATGTATGTACCTGGTTCAGGTGGCAGACAATGCAACACTCTATGGTGTTTGCTTACATGTAATGGAAATTGTACAGAGGCCTCCTGGCATCTTGGGTGCCTCATCGCCTCTTTCTCACTCAGCAGCAGGATGCAACCGTTTTCTGGTGTCTGCACCTCGCTGTTACTGTGTGCTAACAAGAGTTCCTTTTTTTGAGTTACACTACGAGATGTTGAACAGGTAGGTATTTCCAAGTCTGGGTTGCTCTTGAACTTGTAAGATTGGTCATATTACGTCTATATAAAAATGAAAGTAAAATGGATAAACCAGTAAATGACATTTTCAGCATCCTTTTTTTAAAACCTGTTTTCATTTTTCCATTTTTCAATTATAACAGACTGTATTTTACTTACTTGGATGCAGCATCATCTCACAGCAGCGTCTGAATCGCATAACGGAGTTTGTTAGCGAAATGTCTCTCTATGATTATGTCCCTTCAACTCCCAGAACACATGATCAAATGCATGAGAATGTTGAGTCACCTATGACGAAGTCTTTCGGTAATTGGATGAGTTCTGCTATACCTGTGGATAGTGCAATGGCTATTACTGCTGCTGCGGCTGGAATTATTCCCGATAATGGGGCTCCACCCTCCTTGTTAAGTATGTGGGAGCCTCCCTCCCCTGAAAGTCTTACTGCTAGTGAATCTTTGGAATTTAGTCAAGCAAGGGACTTAGATAAAGAAGGTAGAGGGAATCTACAATATTTTGATGATTCTTCCGACGCCTCAGAAACTCGTTCAGATACTCTGGAAAGAATGTGTGGAAGCTATGAGAACGGCTATTCTTCTCCAGATGTTAGGTTGTCTTCCTCCTCTAGATTTCACACATTGGAGCGTCTTGGGAGTTCAGAATCCTTATTCAGGTGATACATAAAATCTGTAGCAATTTCCGCTGTGTAAAATTGTACCTCTTATATGAGGTTACGTAGTTTATCAAACAAACTCTTCTACCTTGATTAGATTGTATGTAATGGTGATTTATTATTATTTGTCTACTCTCGTAGCTCTCATCTTTTTTTTTTTTGGAAACTTTATCTAAGCACTTTTTTCTCACATTCTTATCTTTGGCAGTCCAGTTAGAAGCATGACATCAGAGGATGACAATGATGACTTCTCGAACTTCGAAAAAGATCTTGGTGATGACTTAATAATGGAGTGGGCCAAGGTAAGTTGAATAATGTTGTTTGTACATTGTCTTAGTGTGAATGATGTTCGATTACCATTTGATCGTCCTTCTCCTGTGATTTTGTGATAGGAGAACAAAAACGATTTGCTACAAATTATCTGTGGATATCATGCTCTTCCTTTCCCTCCACGGGGAAGTGAATTGGTCTTTCAACCTCTTGAACATTTACAGTCGATTGAATACAGGAGACCTCCAGTTTCTGCCCTTGGTTTTTATGAGAAATATTCAGATTCGTCTGAATCTGCCGAGGTACATTTTTTGTTGCTGGTAAATCTAGGTTACTCTTCTTATGATTCATCTTGACCCAATATTATTGGTCTTGTTTAAAGGTCAAATTCAAGTTGGCTGCTGTTGAAGAAGCACATGCACTATCGATATGGACAACCGCAACTATTTGCCGTGTTCTATCCCTTGAAAGTGTGAGAATTAAGATTTGTAGCTAATGGCTAATATACTTCATCAAACAACTTGGCATGTTGATAAGCCTTTTGAGTATGATAAATACTGCTTCTTCAGGTATTGGCATTAATAGCCGGTGTATTATTGGAAAAACAAGTTGTTGTAGTGTGTCCAAATTTGGTAAGTTAGTTTTACTCTCTGTTCTTTATGCCAACCTTGATTTCAATAACTTTTTTTTTTTGGGCAAATTATTCTTTTGCTTATATGTTTTGGGATTTAAACCATTTTCACTTCAACGGAGTCAGGGTGTGCTGTCAGCTACAGTGTTATCTCTCATTCCCATGATTCTTCCATTTCAGTGGCAAAGTTTAATGCTTCCCGTAAGTTAAACTTACACTTTAAAGCTACATTTCTTGAGGATTAATACTTTGTCGATGAATAGTTAAAGTTACTCTTTAAGCTAAATTTCTCTTATCCTATTCAGGTTCTACCAGGACGGATGCTTGAATTTCTCGATGCACCAGTTCCCTTTATCGTGAGTTTTCTACATCGTTACAAAGTTTCTCTTAAAAATAACTTGCATGACAGTCCTTCTTTCGTCTTTGGGATCACTTTCAGTCGGATTTTCTGTTCCACAGCCTTGATTTCTGAATCCTCTCACGGGGTTCTGAAACCTTGTGTGTTTGCCAAGTTAACGTTAACTAGTATCACAATGGACAATATGTTGCCCATTGGCAAATGTAAGTCTGGAAATGCGCAAGTCACATCGTGTTTTTAACATTAGTTTCTTTCTTTTCTAATACTTGCAGGTTGGATTGCTAAACAAACCAACTGACATGAAAATAAAAGCATCTAATCTTGTTCATGTTAATGTGTTCAAGAACCAGGTTTGTTTAAAAGATTTTGCATATTTATTACCTGAATCCTTTTTAGTATTCGAACTCTATATATTTGTTCAAAATTCAAACAGGTGAAAACGTGTAGCTTGCCAACACTTCCGAGATATAAAGAGCTTGCATCAGCGCTAGCACCCATCCATGCTAGATTGGCACACGAAAATTCAATGGCTAAGAGGCATCCTGTACAAAAGTGCAGCGAAACACAGGTTCTTACCGTTGTCTGCTTGGTGTTTATGCTTTCTTTAACAATCAGGAAATTTTTTAGATTCCATGGGCAGATCAATTGAACCTTAAAGAACACCTTCAACACCAATTTCCCAGTTTCTGTAATTATTTGGATAAATTACTTGCTTCAAATCGGCCTTATAATGCTTTCTAGATGGTAAAGTTCATAACTAATATATCCACTTGTTTACAGGCTGAAGCTGCAGGTCAATTTTTAAAAGTTATGAGGGGCTATTTGGAGTCACTCTGTTCGGATCTGAGGTTGCATACGATTACAAGTGTACAATCAAACAACGATAGGGTTAGAAAAATCGAACTTTTAATCTACCATATTCATTTTAGTCCCTCAACTCTCAGCTAATTCACGTGTTTTCACGTCAAAACTTCTGGCTAAATTTTCAGGTTTCTTTACTTCTCAAGGATAGCTTTATAGATTCCTTTCCTAGAAGAGACCAACCATTTATTAAGGTAACTTGGATTTTGCATTAACCTACTGAATTTTTGTTACATTCTTTGTAATGAGAGAAGAAACGAAGTTCAGATACATTTATCGAAGTTTCATTTTAGTTACTTATGCGTTGCATATTCAACTTCTGCAGCTGTTTGTAGACACACAAATGTTCGCAGTTCTATCAGATACTCGTTTGTCAAGATTTGAGAATGGGTATTCATAACTTTAATCCGGTTATACAAGTAAATATAGCGGCGTCATTGAAGATTGGGAGTTGCAGATGAGTTTGGCGCAGAATTGCCAACAGACGTTTCAAGTGTGGAGGGTAATTGGCTTATTTTTGTCAAAGCCATATGGGTTGGAGCTGGTGACTGCAAACTTCGTGTCTCATAATGTTTGTTATATAATTATAATCACAAAAATCCCATACCCTCTTCAGTCCAGGAGCCAACGACAGATTATCATAACCCGGGCTTTTACGGGGATATGATATTGGCCATATCATGGTTCATCTCAACTTGAAATTTTTGTAAATGTCAGTACCTTAAAAAAGACGTATTCTTGGCTTCAGCAGTCCATTAGTGTACCATTTCTTATCTATCACTGAATGCAAAAGTTGGGTGTGAATCTTTCACTACATATTAAATGAGCAAATGATAATTTTACAATGCCTTTATCCACATTTACCAAGGCACCATATGACTCTTCCAGCACTTGTTGCCAACTAGTAGTTAGTAAAAGAGACATATAGACTATCCACCCATCCTTGGTTTACATTATTTTTTCTTTTTTGAGAAGTTAACACCTTGAACTTTTATTTTCTATAATTTCAAAATTTATCATCAAGCATTTTGTGGTTGAACTTTAATAATAATTAAAAAAAAATCCGATTAGACACCAGACACATTGATATTTCAAGTGGTTTATAAATGTTACGGGATCTCTTTCAATCAACAATTATTTGAAAATTATAACGTAATGATATCTACTAATAAGTTTATTAGGTTTTTCTCTTGAAGATTCTTATGGTCCTGTCCGGTATGATTGTGTGTGTATTGCTTATGTGAAAAAAAAAAAAAAAAAAAAGGGAAGATTTTTAAGCAACCTTTTCAATGAGAAAAGTCAATGAATCTTATTAAGCCAAACAATTGGACACAAATATAGTTGACTTGGAAGAATTCTGTCGAACAATCTTCTATATTAAACAACAATACATTGTCCGAGTCAAATCCCAGAATAGTAATACTTACATGTCTATATCTATGTCGCCAGTCTTCCAAATAGGTTTGAAAGTTGGAACAACATTTGTCACTGAGCTACATTTTTCGTTACGGTAATTGTCAATGCCACACATGTCTGCGCAAACCGATTTCTTCAGGCCCAAGGAAAATGGGAAGGTACCAATAACGAAGAACCCTTCTGGCATCTTCCTTTATCGTCTCAGGCAAAGGTCTTCATTCTTGCTACGGAGAACCATAAGCAGGGCAGTCAGATCATTTCTCTTCATCCTCTGAGTCCGACTTTGCGAAAACTGGCTCAGGCTGAGTCGAGGCATATGCTGGGGCAATGAACTTGGATCTTTTGCTGCAACATCAGCAAACTTCAGTATAGCTTCTCTTGGATCTTCCTCCATCCAAGTCTCCTTGATCATACCTCCTTGCTGAAAAGGGAACACGAATTAGTAAGTTTTTTTTAGTAGTAATAACATGAGCTTCGGAACGAAGACAATAACAAACATATTACCTTGAGGAGGTATTGTGTTAATAAGCTTCCTTGAGTTGTGCCAACCCTTCCACCAAAGCCTGGTCCTGTCATGGGGAGGTCAGGTTTGTGAGCCTTAAGAGGGTCCTTCAATATTTTCTCTCGTTGACGCTTACGGCTTGGCTGGTCTCTAAATAAGGGCAGAGCATGAGGGTTGTGTACGACGGGTTTTGCCTCAAAATCATCCACGGATTTCTTCCTTGGTGCACGTGCAACACATACAAGGGCTCCTCTCTCACTTAGGGTTGTATCATACAATATGTGAGTTCCTCCTTGGCTTTTATCTCCAGATGTTGCAAAGATCTTCAAATACATGGAGAGACAGGTAAGTTTCAGTACATTATCTCACATACTAAAGCTGCAAAATATCTATTGACATATATAGAAACACACTTGTGCATCTGTGCTTTGAAGTACATCAATAATCCATGTCCCATCTGTAGAAATGGATTTCGAATAAACAAGTCTCCCTGGACTAGTTATGATGATACCTGATTCAGTTTTGGGTGCCAAGCACACTGTACGACACTACAAGTTGGGGATATCCCAACTCTCAAAACGAGTTCAAGTTTTGCTCGATCAAAAAAGCATAGCAAACCTCCGGTGGTGCTCTCCCTTTCAACAGATGTTCCAGTCAAGAAAAGTTGCTCATCAGGACTAAATGCAATATTCGTTTGAGCATAGTGGTTAGGGAGATCCTCAAAAATCTTAAGAGGGGCTTTCATCTGGCGCAGATCCCAAACCTGATACATAAATTATGGTTATTAAGAGGAAAGCTCGGGATAACATCAGAAATGGATGCGCATGCACACGTTTTTTAAAAAGCAATATAAGTTAAGACAGTTGTTCTGTGACCTTCAATGTTCCATCAAAGCTTCTTGACAGTAAAATTTTCCCATCAGCAGAAAACTTAAGCCCGCTAATATCATCTGAGTGGCTCTTCTCAACATATATGTCTGGTCGACTCCCCCATCCAGGCTTGAGGTTCCAGATCTGTTAGAATTGAAAGCATTTACACAGAATGTGTGAAAGACACTCATACGAAGTGTCTGAAGTTCCAAAATTTCGTACTGAAAAGCTCTATTTGTCAACAAAACTAAAAGAGAAAAGGCTTATGCACAATAAAGTAATCTAAAACGATATCCAGAGAGCAGGAAATGAGTACCTGTATAGAACCATCCCCTATACCACCTGCAATGCATTTTCCTTCACGATCCCAAGAGCAAGTGGTAACTGGAACTCTTGCAGGCCTCGCTAATTTTGGCTTGATGACCTATTCATTAAATAATTAAACATTCAGTTAGAGAAATTTCTTTCTGTCATAAAGATCTTGCTGTGTAGCTCGGCATAAAGACTAATGAACATAATAACAAGAGAAGCATACAAAATAGCAACCTTTTGGATTGCATATCAGTTCTTAAAACTTTTCAAACAACTAACCTGTTTCTGACTTTTGAAGTCATTTACATCCCATATGCGCAACGATCCATCCTCGGACGAGGTTAATACCGTCTCCTTAGCTCTAGGGTGCCACTCTCCCCAAGTCAATCCAGATATGTGGCCCTTGGTATTCTTCAGATCGCGGATATACATATCGCCCTTCATGAACTCGCCTAGAGTAAGCCCATCTCGGTCATAAATCTAGAAACCATTAGAGAGAAACATTAGTCTCTATTCCATATGAAATCATAATCCTTACAGAAATGAATACAAAAGAACGCTCACCTTAGCCTGGGCTGAGCCAGTCACACACAAAAACCGATCAGCCGTCGGACTCCAGCTCAAGTTACGAACTTGATGACCTTCAAATGGTTCTAGCTGTCTAAACGATTGCAAACGAGAATTCATCCCTTGAAAGTCATACATTCGCACTGAATAATCATAACTACCAGAAAGTACTCTAGACCCAGTATGATCAATGGCAAGAGCAGAAACAACCTGTTCAAACATTACCCAGATGAGTTTCTCAACCAAGAACCCTAATCCTAAACTTGGAATTGAAAGGGAAAAAAAAAAAAAAAAAAAAAAAAAAAAACCTACCTTGGTGTGGCCCTTGAGGACAATCTCATTGCTCATGGGGATTCGATAATGATTCTCCTCTTCATCGTCATCGTTTTCATCAGCATCCTCATCCGAATCGTTAAAATTCGACACTGGTGGCGGTCTCGGAGGTCCGATCATCTCGTCGTCATCGTCGCTCTCAGCCGAGCCAGCCGGCGGCGGAGGCGGTCCGATCATGGCATCGCCGTCCTCATCCTCGCCGGAGCCTTGCCCCGGCGGCGGCCGAGGCGGTCCTATCATCTCAGCGCCGGGCAATCTTCCTCATCGGTCGGCCTAGGCGGCCCGACAGTGGGCCCGTCACCGTCGTCGCGGGCGAAATTGGGGTTCGGGTTGGGGGATTTGGAGTTGCGGAGAGAGTCGAGCCAGGCCTTGGAGGAGGAGGACATAGAAGGGAGGTCATCGGGCTTGGTGGAGGATGGTTTCCCGGCGGCGGCGGTGGAAGTTTTGGGGCGGCGCGGCGAGTTGCGTTGTGGATGAGTTCGAGAGGGGTTTGGCTCTTGGATTGCTTGCCGAAAGTGAGAGGGAATTGGGATCTGACGCCGTCGTATATCTCTGCCTCGTCGTCCATGGCTACCGGAGTTCGACCAGAAGCAAAGTGAGTCGTGCTTTTCTGATGATGCCGGGACTTTGTCTGATCTATGTCGGAGCTTCACGACGGCGCCGCGCTGAACTCTGTTATTCTTGCTTGAAATTGGTCTTGGGCCAAGTCTTCGGCCCAAAATGAGGCCCTTGAACTTTTTCTCTCTCTTCTCCCCCTCTCTCTCACGGCTGGCATGGCAAGCTAAAAATTTTGTTGTCGTTTAAAAGATGTTTCGGTTCTCAATTTTGCCGTCGTTTTCCATTGCGGAAGTTTTTGTCGTTTAAAGGTTGACTTTGTTTATTGTTTAGTTCCCGTCTCGTTGTTCAAACTTCAACATCATTATTTTCTCATTATTAAAATAAGTTTTCTTTAGTTTACTGTTTTTCTTTTTCTTTTCTTTTTTACGTCGTTTTTCAACTTCTACTAGATTTCATTGAAGTTGTATCCTTTTTACATATGTTGTCGTTTCTATGTTCTCACTTTGTTGTTGCATTTCAAACGTGTTTATTTTGTCGTTTTCCGGGACAGAGATATAAGGGGCAAAAAGCTTATACAAATAAAAAATAATTAAAAAAAAAGGACGCTATCAGAGAAAAAATAAAGAAAAGAAAAGAAAAGAAAAGAAAAGAAAAGAGGCACGTGCATTTTTTTTTTTTTTTTAAAGAGTGAAGGCACAATTACTTTAATACAAAAATTCAAAGCCATCAGGAGAAATCTTCTAGTGAGATAAATGGTTGTTTTAAGCTGTCTTCAACCATTGTTCTATTGTCATAATTCCTTTTGTTATTACATTATCGTTAAAAAAAAATTTCTCATAAAAAAATTAACTCTCCGTTTAATATTTCAATTTCAACTTAAATTTTTCATATCAGTTTTTATCTTTTTCTATAAAAATTAACAAAAATTATAATTAATTTTAAAAAAATCAACAAACTCCAACTTAAAAATTCGACTCAGAGCTGATGAACTAAAATGCACCATAAAAAGCTTATGCGGTTTCTTTTTTCCTCTACTTGTCGTAGATTTCATATGCTGTCGTTTTATTTATGTTATGTCGTTTAAACTGTTGTCGTTGTCAGGTGGTTTATTTTGTCGTTGTTTTCATTGTTTGTCGTTTTCAGCTTGTAGTTGGAAGCCCCCGTACGCACCCGCCTCGATTCATGAACTCCAGTCTCCAATACCCGCCATATTAGTTTATGAATTTTTGTTGTTTCTGTTGTAATTTCTTTTATTTGTGTTGTCGTTTCCATGATTTTAAAAGTTTATGCCCTCCTCAATTTGGTGTCGTTTTTTCAATGGTTGTCGTAATGCTGGATTTTTTTTCTTTTTTTGCTAAAGTAATTCTGGATGATGTTGGTGATGAACAAGATCATTAGTAACGTTTATCCCCAAACGCCACCTGAACCTTTGAGAATTGAGATGCGTTAAATAGTCGTCGGGTACTAACCATTGGCGCCATAAACTTGCCCAAATGAGGGTTCCTCTCTCGCCAAGGCTTTTTTTTTTTTTTTTTTTTTTAATAAGATAAATAGTTGGGGGAGTTTGGTGGAGTAGTTTGAGTTGAGATTTTTAAATTTGAATAGTAAATTTTTTTGAATTTTCAGAAAAGACAAAAAACTTTTTGGGAAAAAGACAAAAACTTTTTGGGAAAAAGAGAAAAAAAGATTTGAATTGAGTTGGTTGAGTTGATATGCCAAAGAAGCTGAAATAAATGTTAGGAACTCTATTTTTTTATATTTTTTATAAATAGGCTTTTTTATACTTCTATTTTTTGAAGTTTTAATTTTAACGATATTATTTTTGGATGGAACTTGATAATATGACTTGTATATGAGTTATTAGTTTGTAACATGTATTATTATTATTATCATTTTTAATCAATTTTAATATAAATTAATTAAGTTTGCAGTCTTTTATTGAGTTTATAAAACTTGAAAATTTTGAATTAACTTTAGTTTAAGTATAAATTCAGGTTAATATTGACCAAAAAAGACATTTCATGTTCTTTAATTAATGATCTATCAGCAAGTCACAATTCAATTTTTGTCCAAAATTTAATACCGTTATCAATTGAGGTTATTATGTTACACATTTCTAAATTCAAAAGGTAATAAATTATCAAAATTAAAAATTCAAGAGACTTGTATAAAAAAAATTAAGAGACAAATTACTTATTATTATAATTTTTAATATGTGGGGCTTGTGGCTCCCATTTATTGAAAGGAAAATGAAAACATTCTCAAATTTTAAATTTAGAACTCGTATAAAGAAAAGAATTTTTTTTAAAGAATATAAACATGACCAAAAATAATAATAACAATTTTATTAATTAAAAAAAAGTCTTATTTTATTGAGTGATCGGTTTTGCGTGGTGGCATAAAACGCGACTACACTCCGGGGGACGATAGAGTTCTTTAGGTCCACTACCCTTTGTGGTTGGGAGATCAGTTGACACACACTTCACTCACACTTCTTTGCCTTCTCCTTCCAACCAAACCAACCATTTCTCTCTGCCTTCCATTTCTCGAGACCACTGACACAAACAATGTAAGTCACAACCTCAGATCAAAACCTCGTTCTGGTCTGTTGTCCTTTCTCTCTATCTTTCTCTCACATGAACAAGTTAATCGTGTTTTTCTTTGGGTTTTTGGTGTTTAATAGGGAGGGTGAATTAAAGCCAATGGACGCTGAGCAACTCAGAGAGTGTGGCCACAAGATGGTTGATTTCATTTCTGACTACTACAAATCCATCGACACTTTCCCTGTTCTCAGCCAAGTCCAGGTTCTTCCTTCTTTTTCTGTCATGTTTCATTAGCTTAATTGTAAATTGTTTTGTTGGTCGGTGCCGTTTGGTTCTAATTTTTTATTTTTATTTTTAAATTAATGGGTCTCCAAACTTATTAAACATTTCCCTTAATTTTTGAACGGAATTAATAATAGATAGATATCAGTTTGTGAACAAAGTTCTTGAAAATACATATTAATGATTATTGATTTACAGGTGTAAACATATTGACTATTAAAAAAACAATCATTTTTCTAATTTGCCATACTTATTAAAAAAATGCTATAAAAAATAACAAAAACAAAAAGACAAATTTCCAACGTATCTATACTGAAAATGTGTGTTTCTTTGCAGCCTGGATATCTACGTAAACTCTTACCAGATTCTGCGCCTACTCATCCTGACTCTTTGGAACATCTATTTGATGGTGAAGTTTTCGTTTGGGCTCTCAAGTTTTAGTTCACATTTAACATCGGAAATATATATATATATATATATATATATGTATGTACGTATGTATGTATATGTATTTACAAGTACATATGATATGGTAGAAACATGTGTGAAGAACAAACTTTGTGACATTGCAGACATTCAAGCTAAAATATTACCGGGGGTGACACATTGGCAGAGCCCGAATTATTTTGCATACTATCCATCTAATAGCAGTGTCGCTGGATTTATGGGCGAGATGCTTAGTGCTGGTCTTAACATTGTGGGGTTTAGTTGGATTACTTCTCCTGCAGCCACTGAACTTGAAATGATTGTTCTTGACTGGCTTGGTAAAATGTTAAAGCTTCCTGAGGATTTTCTTTCAGCAGGTAATTGGTCTCTACTTGTCTGTATTATATAGTGATACTCGATATATGAATGTACATAACTGTTTTCTCTAGCCGAAAAATGGTCTGGTATCTTTGACAAACAATATCGAATTTTGCTGGGAATTTGATGCAGGACAGGGTGGTGGAGTAATTCAGGGCACAGCAAGTGAAGCTGTTCTAGTTGTGTTATTGGCCGCCCGTGACAAGTTTTTGAGGAAGGCTGGGAAAAATGCCCTCGAGAAACTTGTTGTTTATGCATCTGATCAGACTCATTCAGCTCTACAGAAGGCCTGTCAGGTATTTCCCTTCCTAATATGTTTTCTTTCTGAAATTCCTAGGCTGTAAATACTAATATTTTACACTTTCATGTGTTTGGAGTTTTAACCAAGTGTAGATAGATAAGGTTCGATGTTCATTCTGAGATTCCTGAACTTTTTCTGTCTATTTTCTTGAAAATACGTTACTAAAACATACTTCAGACACTTGTTTGGTTGAACTCTGACGTTTTTTGGATAGTGCCTGTTGAATTATTGCGATGTTGTTATGGTAAATGGCAGATAGGGGGTATTCATCCAGAGAATTGCAGGTTGCTAAGAACAGATTCTTCTACCAACTATGCTCTATCTCCAGATGTACTTAATGATGCAATTTCGAGTGATATTGCCAAGGGTTTAATTCCCTTTTTCTTATGTGCAACGGTAAGAAATGAGAACTTCTTATTCTAGCTTGTTTCGAACTGAATTCATCTACAATTGCTTCCTTTTTTTTGTCACTCAAGTTACTAGTTAGCTTAGAAGAGCTTTTTTTTTTTTTTTTAACCCTTTCAATCTACGGAGTTGAGGTGTCCTTAAAGGCTACATACTTGAATCTTTTTTTGTTATTTTGCAAACTAACGTATACGTCAAACTTCAATGAAATAAGATTTTTGTTTGCCCCTTGCAGGTTGGTACAACTTCGTCTACAGCTGTTGATCCTTTGTCAGCACTGGGAAAGATTGCTAAGGTAAGGAAAATAATCTGTTCCGGTGGTTTTTTTCTTAAATTCTTTATTCACCTCCTAACACACATTCTTGATTAGATTATCTGATTTAGCGTCGTAGGTGACTTAAACTTTTCATTTTTTCTTTTTTATTATATATAAGAAAAAAAAGCCGTGGATATGATGGTTTTTTAGTAGAGAATGCGTAGACAAAGAAAGTAACTTAATGCATTGCTATCGCCAATTTTATACATAAATTCAAAGTTTCAAACAAAGAAAGAAGAACTTATGGAAGTTGTAATATGCTGTGCTCTCAATGATAGCATTCCTTCAAAGCCGTTTCTCAAAGTTGATCAACTTTCTAGGAGTTATTATTATAAAGCATAACCGTGCACATCGAATATCGACACAATCTAAAGATGTTTGTAATTTGGCATTTCCAGACTTATGGAATATGGTTCCATGTGGATGCTGCATATGCTGGAAGTGCTTGTATATGTCCAGAATTCCGCCACCACATTGACGGTGTTGAAGAAGCCGACTCATTTAACATGAATGCACATAAATGGCTTCTGACAAATTTTGATTGTTCCGCACTCTGGATCAAGGTATGTGAAAACAACATTGTTGGTTTGCCTATGATTTAATACTTAACAGTCTTTACCCCACGCCATCAATCCATTGTAATGCAATCATACATAAAATCAAAGCGCTTCAAACACATTTTATTAACATGGATAACTCGATTTGATCTTCTTGACCAATTTTCACAACTACTTTTTAAAGTATACAAGTATTTATTACTGCATTTTCTTTTGTTGGTTTCTCCCGCTGTTCTTATATATGAATTCAGTGTGACTTGCACTAATTTCCTAACAACAGGATAGAAATGCTTTGATTCAGTCCTTATCGACAAATCCCGAGTTTCTGAAAAATAAGGTAGATTTCTTGGTACATTATCTTGTTGTGAGGGAGTCAACATATTGACAATGTGTCTGACCAGTTAATTTAATATTCCAGGCTTCTGAAGCAAACTTGGTTGTGGATTACAAGGACTGGCAAATACCTCTTGGACGCCGCTTTAGGTCTGGCTCCAAACAATTGTTTCAACTTTCAAGGAAACAAACAATTAAGAGATTAAGAGGCTGAACGACTCGTATCTAGATTTAAATGCCCGAGAGTCCCTTAAAATTATATGCTTATGATCGACTGTGCCATACTTAACAGTTCATTGTTTGTTCTCAGATCGCTGAAACTGTGGATGGTGTTGCGCCTTTATGGTGTGGAGAATCTACAGTGCTACATAAGAAACCATATCAATTTGGCTAAACACTTTGAGGAGCTTGTTGCTAAAGACTCGAGATTTGAGGTAGTTGATGAAGTTGTTTAATTTGCTTGTTATTCAGCTACACCTTTTACATGAAATCTCTGTTTTTCATGTCAAATGATGTATGTTCTTCATGTTGTTTCGTGTTGCACTCGAATCTAACCAAGAGTTTACCAACTTTAATAGTGTGTTCTTTTGAAAAACCATCAACGTGAATAGGGGTTGTAAACATAATTCCTGAGGAGATCATAAATTTTGTTACTTTAGCATGTCTGTACATGGAATTTCAAGCACCAAGGGATTCTATTTTTGTTTTTATTTTTTTTGCAACTTTCAGTGATTACATTGTGGATTGTCTTCTCTGTCAGGTCGTTACACCTCGAACGTTTTCATTAGTTTGTTTTCGCCTACTGCCGGCTTGCAAGGATGAAGCTTTTGCCAATAAACTGAATCATGACCTGTTGAATGCCGTGAACTCGACAGGACAAGCTTTCATTTCCCACACGGTAAGCTCACTGGTTACTTCTCATTTTGATCTTGAAACGATAGTGCCTGATTTAGTTTTACCTCAAGACGTAAAAATTTCATTATTTTTGGTCAAAACACAGGTCTTATCAGGAAAATACATATTACGTTTTGCGGTAGGAGCTCCATTGACCGAAGAGAGACATGTAAATGCGGCATGGACTGTTCTGCAAGAGAAAGCTTCTGCCTTGTTAGGAACCACCCTATAAGATAAGCTTATTCATTTGAGGCACAGATAGTCATTGATTGATACCTTCGATTATACCAAGTTTTTCTTGGTGAATATTTGACGATTTTTTTTCATCATTTACTTGATATAAGTTGCATCATGTTGAAACACTAAAAGAAAAATTCAGAAATAAACAGTTTTTCTTCATTTTAAGTGTCAATCTTTGTAGTACAAAAACTTTGGAAACTACAAAGCCATTCGAGATTTCCTTGTTTTTAACTCAATCATCTGACTCTAAAAGATTCATCAATCATGCTAAAAGATGCAACGATTTTTTTCTTTTTTTTTTTTTTTAAGTGACGATAGATTTTATTTGGAGAAAATTAGGAAATGCACCCATTCTTCATCCAGCTCTATAGTTTTTTACCCTTCTCTTGGAATCCTATGCTCCAAGTATTTAAAGATAAGGGAAAAAAAGTTTAAGAGTAAAGATGGCAGTAGTGTTTAAGAAAAGAACACTTCAAGAAAACTGCAAGAATAAGGCATGTGAAGATTTTGCCACTCAATAGGAGGTTGAGTTTTCTGACCCTCTTAAGGACCGATCAAATGTCAACAAAATGTGTTTTGCCGAAATTGTCCCACCATTGAACGATGAGTTGGCTAATCTAGTAGATGAAATCAGTAATCGGGTAGATTGTCGGTGATAATCTAGTAGATTACTCATCAACGAATGTTGGGGTATTCGATTTTTTTTTTTTTTAATTTTAAAATTTTTTTTTTTTTTGTAAAATGTGAAAGGCTTCGACACTTGAATCTTGATGAAGACGTGAAGTAAATTTTGTAAATTTTCTAGAAGTATTCCAACAGACCTTTCATTAAGCAAATCCTCAGCCAATTCCTATGAAAGGGAAATATATAGATAGCAATTTTTATGGCACAAAAAATCATATACCTGTGAATATTACTGGTCCACATTGTTATCCAAAAGTTCCCTTGTTAAGGGCATAAACTTATATGCTCCGAGAATGATCAAAAAGTGAGATGGGCAAAAGAGAGATTGTGAAGATTCAAATTAAAAAATGTGGAATTATGCCAAGCATAAGAAAGTTGTACTGTGTCCAAGGGGACATGTTGGGAGGAGCTGAAGAAACCATATACATACACACATACTTACATACATCTATATATATATATATATATATATATTTAGCTCAACAAAAGTAAGTGAGTCATTTTCACCAATTGACATGTTCCACTCAATTCTAAAGATATGCTTTTCCCATAAAACTTCCGTCCCAGTTTTGTTGGAATGGGAACACTTTTTTCCTTCGTACATTTAAGAAAATTCCGATTCCTCATCAGGAATATTCATCTTGTATGGCATGGTGCTATAATTTGGAAATATTCCATGGCAGCTTCTATATTCTATATATCCATTCATCTAATGTCTACAAGTCGGATAAAATTGCCCAAACTGGGTTTTTGTCATGCTTGAATAAGACTCTCACGACCCGTTTGCTTGTCACAAATGAGGAGGAGAAGAAAATTTTCACCTTTTTTATGTATTTACTCAGAATATATAGATTGCTAATTTGTAGCCTATTTGTATGTCTAATCTATTTGTAGCCTTACTATATTTTAGTTAACAATTATATGCGTAAGAATATATCCGGGATGTTATTTATACTTATTAAGCTGTAATATGTATAGTAAAAACCTCAGAAAAGGTAGCCAAAAAAAAAAAATTATAGCCATGAGTCGGGTTATAAGTAATTACAAGTTCTTTTCAATCAGTAATAACTTGAAAGTTATAATTTAATTGGGTTCGTTGAAATTCCTTCCCTTGGTCTTTGTGGTTTTTTTTTTTTAACCTTAAGAACAAGGTTAGATTTTTGTAAATTCTTTCTCTTAATAGGTAACCGTAAATCAACGTGTCCTTTAGTAGCCCTTGTGCTTCGTGTTTTGTTTTCCCCCTTTCATTTTTTTAACATATTAAAAAAAAGAAAAGAAAACATATCCGTAGAATAAACCAGTCGTTTCTTAAACCAAACACGTGCAGGAAATTTTTGTCAAAATTTTTTCTTCTTTTATTATTCTGATTCTTGGGGGTAAGTGGAAGAGGCGTTGGAATAAATAGAAGAAAAAATTGGGGAATTTTTCGATTCACAAGTGAGTCGTATAGGACAGGACAAAACATATTGAAAAAACCACTCAGCTTCTGTAGTTGCCCACATGAGACCCCATTTATTCTGAGTTGTACCTGTCCTAAAATCTATATATATATATATATACCTAGTATAGGCGAATATTTATGGTCTTCATCTCTTTTATTTATACACCCACACTTTTTAATTAACCAACAAATTAACCTGAAGCCTTGGTTTGGATCATTGTATAATTATAAAAAATGTTTTCGAGTACTATGTAAAAATGTTATAGTGTTTTCTCTTGCAACAATTTGAATTAATTATTTAAATTTACTTTTCAAATTTATTATTCAAACGGATTATTAGGCAATGCAATTTCATGTAATGATATCAAATGTTACCGGACGTTAATTAATATTTAAGTTTAATTTATTTAGGGGTATTTGATGCATGAGTTTGAGTTAAGATTTTTAAGTTTTAATAGTAATTTTTGTTGATTTTTTCAAAAAAGACAAAAAAAATTTTTAAAAAAGATAAAAATTGAGTTTAAATTCATGAGTTTAAATTAGGATGTCAAATTCACCCTTAGTTTTAAGACCATGTGAAACTTGAAAATTACCATGTTGTCAGTCGTTTCAGTGCATGCATTTGTCACAGAACATGAAAAAAGAATCTGATTCTGTCCGAGGGCTTTTGACAGCAGGACTATGCAAACGCCACAACTTTTATTCTCATAGGTGAATGGTTTAATTTCAAGCATATTTTCCACGGTGAAAAAATGTTCTCCATAAAAAATTAACGAATGAAAAATAAATCTTTTTTTTTTTTTTTTTCAGGTTGACATTGTAATAAAAAAAACAAAAATAAAAACCCAAATTGACAATAATTTCAAAGCTAACGGAAGAATTTTGTGATCATTAAATTGATTATTAAATTATTATGGCAAAGGTCACTCATTTTTCAACGCTGCTGTTGGGCGTTTTTTGACATGTGAAATATCCATGTTCCCCTACTAGCGATGTACCCTAATTGACGTTTCGGCATATACCAAAACAATTTGGACTTTTCTTTGGAAGTAAATTGTTGGATGTTTCTATTTTGCAATTTTGCCCCAAAACAAGAAAATGTGTACAACAAATCCAGCTCTACAATCCACTTTAATTCCGTATGCTTCTATCTCTAGTCTGGTTGGAAAATAACCAGACATCCCAAAAGCCCTTCTCTTCAAAACTGGACGTCACTAGTCTTTATACATGCAGAGAACAGAATTGACCCCCATAAAATAAAAAATAAAATAAAATAAAATAAAAACGCCCACTTTCAATTCCTTTATTCCGAGTCATAGTCCAAAAACGACACTAAGCGACAATTCATATGAGTCATTCACCATTTTTGCATAGTTCACCAAAAATAATATTTTATTATTTTTTGTCTCTTATTTGCTTCTTCTTCTTCTTCTTCTTCCTTTTTTTTTTTTTTTTTTTTAATCCTACGTCGAATAGGAACTTTCTGAAGGAAGGACACATTTTTGCCTCAAAATATTTCAATCCGAGTTTCCAATTGTGCAAGTTATACACTTACATTGTGAGATCACTGTTTCTTTTGGGTTGGTAAAAGTTTGAAAGTTTTTTCTTATTTTGGAAATATTCAACGTGTAGGTGCACCGTGCTTTGACGAATATATAATATTAATATGTAGGTATATATATATGTATATGTATATATATGTATGTTTATGTATATATGAATATGTGTTGCATGGGAATGGAAAATGACGTTCAAGAATTAGTAATAATATAATGGACATCGTTGTGGGAACCAGCCAATAATTAGGATAAGTGCACAAACGATTAAGATATCCTCAATGGTGTTTTAGTGACATCCAATCTGGATATTGTTAAATACTAAAAACTCTCGTAATCAACACAAATTAACTAAATTATTTGCTTCTTTTACAGCTTGCGTACGTGAAGAAAACTTTAGGAGAGAGTGAGTGCATATTTGGAAATTCAACCAATTAAGCACGTTGCTTTTTGCATAATGACTTTAAACAAATTTTATTCATAAATAACTTTTTAAAATTTTTTATTTGTAAAATGATTTCATTATGACTTGCTTTTATATTGAGCAATCGCTTTGTAAAAATAGTCTCACTAATATTTTCAAAATTTTAGTTAACAATAAATGACTTTAGAATGATATTAAAGTACTTACAATTATGACAAGTGGGTCTCTCAGTATAAAAATAAAAGAAGACCAATTCGTAATTTCACTTTAGAACAAAAATTTCATCTTTTGACACTGAACGAATAGTTCAATATAGAGACAAAAGAATGCCATTTTATTAACTTTGGGGGTGTTTGGTGTTCAGTCCAACTCCATATCATTTCAAACTTTTTTTTGTCTTTTTCCTAAAAAGTTTTTGTCTTTTTCCCAAAAAGTTTTTTGTCTTTTCTGAAAATTCAAAAAAATTTACTATTACAACTAAAATATTTCAACTCAAACTAACACACCAAACACCTTCGTTTTCTAAAATTATCGTTTTGATCAACTCTACTCTAGGTTGCCTAGCAATAAAGCCCTTAGGCTCGGCACTTTTTTGGTTTTGTTTTCTTTCTTTTTAAAATTTATTATTGGCGTGAAGAAAGCGAATCTATGTCATGACCATACAACATGCATGTCCTTTATAATTAACCACATTCGCATGTGCTTGTTAATAAGTGCAATACAGTTTTGTGTCACGTTCTACTCAATAATTGTGATTTTTTTCCCCTTCTAAACTCAAAATCAAGAATATTTTGTTAATATATACATTATTTAATTCGGCAAAAAGAGCTTATATCCAATCTACGCTCAACCATGTTTGCAAAATATGATGTCTCAACTCACAACCCGCAGACGCCAAAATAAGGCCCTATACAAGAAACATCTTGAGCTAAAAACTACATACTACTTGGCAAAAATGTTGCTTATTAGTTATTAGCTTTAAATTAGGTAAGAACTTAACCTATAGGGAATGTTCTTAATTAATTTGTCTTCTCGGGCGAGTAAGTTTTTTTGTTATTAGATTAAATTTAAACTATATAAATTATAATGTCGTACAATTCATTATTTAGAACTCAAACATTATAAATCTAACCATTAAATTTTAACAATATGACTTATAAAACGTGCATCTTATCGGCAGACCAGAAGAGCGTGTCCTACTATATAATTTTCTTTTAAATTATTATATCACTATGCCGTGAAGTAAATAAAAAATGATGTGAAAAACTTTATAGACTTTTTCATCATAGGCACTCTGAGAGGCATGCAAAACGTGATGAGTTCTTCCTAAAGGCACTTTCAAATTGCCGTGGCTATGGGAGCTCTTTCCAACAATCTCTCCCAACATGTTCTTTCTTGCGAGCTACGTAAAGTAATTTATGACCGCAAGGGCCTATATGGTGCCATACATGGGAACAGAAAAAAAAAAAAAATATATATATATATATATATATATCTTTCAGTTTACATAATTTTTAAGAAATTAAAATTAAACTATACCTTAGTAGACAAGAAAGGTTTTTCTTTTCGAGGATTAACTTAATTAAAACAAAAGTTGCAAATTATAGTATAAATTATCATGGTTAATTGATGAGATATTGTCGGTTTATATATTATCACCTCCATTAATGATAAAAACAATAAAGAAAAAGTAAAAAAAAAAAAAAAAATGCAAACTTATGGTGTTTGTCTAATGCTTGTTGCTCTCTTCAATAAGGTTTTGCGTGTTGGAACCGATATTATTATAGCGATTGAAATGTATGTACTTTTCAATAATATTAAAGAACATGCGTTTCCATTTTTATAATTAAAAAAAAATACGTCACTCTTTATTTCAGGATCATATATAGAAGATATCCCGAGAGATCTACCAATAGAACAGAAAGCCTGACTCAATTTTTTATTGGTGTATCAACCAAGTTAAAAATTAATAATAATAATAATAAATAAATAAAATACCAATTATTTAATTTCTTTGTCTGGTGTACGTTTTGTCACGTAAAAAGGCCACATGCACAAGACATGAACCGTATTTGGTTCTTTAAAGTTAACAGGGACAAGTGGATGAAAGAGTCAGTCACACAAAATGGCCTAATCTTGGATTTGAAATTTATTAAATGCATTTTCTAGTTGAGTCGATTTGCTTTATTCCTTAGAGATAGAATTTTATTTTATTTTATTTGACTCGAGATAGGAATCTTTGGGGTACACTTATTTTTGTTCGTTTGATTCTTGATCATATTGATTTAGAATAAAAATCTCATCACACCTTAGGTTTAGTCTATTTCTTGGACTATTTATTTTCCTTTCAACAAATTGATCTAGTCATATTCCATTGTAATGCTGCTAGAATATTTTGATCCACTTTTTTTCCCCCAATTTTCTTTTTATGCTGAATGAGTGTATTTTTTGAAAATTCAATAGCCAATAACACATATTTTTTTTGTAAGTTGTTAGATTAAACATATGTTGGTAAATCAATTATTTATGGTTGACCAAATAATTCACTAAATATCAACCAAAGATTGGCAAAGGTCAATTTATTTATTTATTAAAAGGGACTTGATTAATAAAATTTATGAACATTAGTAGACTTTTTCACTGCTTAAAAAACAACAATTCTTGTACTTACTCACTATCCCTTTTTTCCCCTTTATTATTATGACTGTATCATATCTTTTTTATTTCAAATTATCTTGTGGAGTGGTAATATAATAATTTCAAAATACAAGCATGCAAATTTGGTCGAAGCCAAAAATATATATATATATATATATGGCGGTGTTTGGTTCAGATTATTATTATTTTTTTTTAGAGTGCATTCTCACACAGTTCTAATATCAGCAAATGAATGTTTGAAACTTTTAAATTCAATGAATATATCATTGTGTGAATTATTCAATACAAAATACAGAGGAAAGAAAAAACTAACAACTAGTGTCTATTGTATTTGTAATTACAAAGAAAATATAATTCATTGAATAAATTAATATGGATTTACGTAGCTCTATAAATAAAGTATGTCTAAAATTTAAATCTAATAACTCTAACACCTGTACATTAATATATTAATTAATAAATTGTGCGGTTCTGTGGTTTGCACGCGCCCCCAGATTAAGAATATGTTCAGATATGATGTTGCCAAACATGTGTAAAAAGAATTGTTTTTGACAAAACTATGGAAGTGTGACCAAATTCCATTATCATATCATCTGCACTACCTACTTTCCAAATGTTTAATTTACTTTATTTATTAATTGTGATTACAAAAATAGTTTAAAAATAATTATACATCTGATTTTATTATAGGGTGAAAAGTTCAAAGATTCTCGTATCCAAGTTAAAAAAATAATAATAATTTCAAGATTAAAAAAAAACAACAAATCCCTTTCTTAAGTATCCGTATCAAACAAGAGTATAATAACATTTCAATAAAATCACGCTTTAGTAGTGGATTTATGTGAATATGTTCTCTAAAATATGCTAGTCAACTTTTAAAATAAACACTAAACAGAACATAACGGCCTAGTCAATCTATCTCTCTTTTAGGAATTAACCATTGAAAATTACCATGGATAAAAAATATGCATAGGTATAGAATATCATCACGTGCATGAGAACTTAAGAATATCCAAATTAATAGATTAAATTATCAGCGGAAAAAAATTAGAAAATAAATTCCATAGGACATAGCAATTTCTAGATCACGAAAGATTCTTGCATTATTTTACTAATTCCATCACCTCAATCGTATAATTACTTTTTGTCTCTGTTTGTGTTTGTGTTACGGTTGAAGTTAAAATTTTTAAGTTGGAATTGATTGATTTTTTAAAAACTAGTAATAATTTTTATTGACTTTTCAAGAAAAAATATAAAAATTAAACTGAGATGAAAAATTTAAATTTGAATTGATTTACCAAACGTAGCCTTTATTACAATGATGACACGGAATGAGAATTTCTAGATTTGGAAAGATTCTTGTTATTATCTGTCAACCATGATATTAAACTCTTAATTATGATTAGTCACGCACATAATCTGTACAATATTATTGACAGTGGGACAATTCCCCTCATATTGTCAAATACAATATTATTGAAAGGATAATAATTGTCCTCGTATCGTCCAAAAGCAGTTTTGAACTTAAAATATACAAAAATTTTTAGTCCTTTTTTTTTTGCCCTTTTTTTTTTTTTAATTCTAGTCTTGTTTCATGTTGGCCTTTTCTTTCTTTCTTTTTTTTTCATTTTACTTTTTTTAATCTTTTTTTTTTGTCTTCGTTTCATGAATCCCTTATTTGTTTTGTTTATTTTCTTTTGTTTTTTTGTTCTAAAATTAACTCATTTTGGTCTTTTAGTCTTTTTTTTTTCTTCTCATATTAGTCCTTTTGTTGGTTATCCCTTAATATTTTCCCCCCAAAATCTGTCTTATTATATTACTTATTGTTTTAATTTTTCTCTCTTCAGATATATTTTCTTACACACAGTTTCTACTAGTATATTTAAATTTGTGTTTGATATATTGATTTATAATGAAATTTATAAGCTAAAATTGATTAATTTTTAAAAATTAATTATAAATTTTTATTGATTTAAAAAAATAAAAAATAAAAAAGAAGCCCCAAGATGGAGATTCAAACGGACAATAAGGGTCCGTTTGGTGAATGAGTTTATGTTGAAAATTTTAAGTTTTAATAATAATTTTTGTTGATTTTTCAAAAAAAATAAAAATTTTTTTAGAAAAAAAAAAAAAAAATTTAGAAAAATACAAAATTTGATATGAAAATTTTGAATTTGAACCAACAATATAAATTAGGTGTAAATTTATGTTAAAGTTTTGTGATCAAGATAGGGTGGGCCCGGGAGTACGTCGACTGAAGCCGTGGGATGATGTGGTCCGTCCACACCTGGGACACTGATTGGATGGGTTGGGTCGCATCGTCTAAGCCAAGAATTTAATCGTACAAAACTGAAACTGTATTTGGTGACCTCAGTTACGATTCAATTAATTTAGTTAGAAATTCAATTTCAAGGTTGATAAACGTTCAATCATGGCTGCCCTAATTTTGGATTTTTGTTGAATAAAATTGGAGTTCTTAACCACAAATCTCTCTCTCTCTTCTCGCTTTCAACATGCCCCAAAAAAAAAAAAAAAAAAAAAAACACACATGGAAATTGACTGGCTTGTGGGTAGAATGTTATTTGACATTATTTAATCCTCTGACTATATATAGGATAATTTAACGACTAAGCAAATAATTAAAGAGTATATAAAGTAAATTTCTTCTCAATCTACAAGAAGGTATAAAAAAAATATGTCATATTAATAAAATATATTGGTTTTGAATCGTGAAATTTATCTAAATTATGTTTTTCCTTCATTTTTTTAATATAATTTTAATGTGATATAGGTTAGGGAGATACATTACCGCTAAACCTACGTAGATATAATGGGCATTTCTTTTCGTTTGTTTTAACTTAAATATCAGATCACTTCCAGCTAAATGATTCATTGAATGACTATTTTTATGCTTAAACTTTGATGTGAAATTTAATTCATGTGAAGCATTTTGGAGAATAAATTACAAAATTATTAGTCTGTTTGGATCAAAAATTTAAAAAGTTAATTCAAAGTCTTGTGAAATAAAATCCTGTATAAATAAAACTTTTTAAAAATGCCCAAAATAATCCCAATACGCTAAAAGAGCTTGTACCGAAACTGAACTATTATTAAAAAAAAAAAAAAAGTGAGATTCATTTTCTTGCAAGGGGCATAGCAAACCACATCTCTTTTGCGAGCTCTACTTCTGCCAATCTTCCACTCGAATCAACAATGGAGCTAGTCTTCTATTTTCAAGCAGACATATATTACTTATAAATTTAAAAATAAAATAAAAACAGTGTAAGGTTTAGTGAGTAAAAATCAAATTTTCGTGGAATAAAAACAGAAAAATCATGAAAATTTTAAAACATATTTTAAGTAATTAAGAGAAAAAAAAAAGTCAGTAAAGACATTTGTGTCGTTCATTTTCAAATGACTCGGTCACTAACCTACGGATGTGTTTGAAACATAAGTTTTAGTTTGAATTTTTATGTTAAAATTGATTGAAATTTTAAAAATTAAAAAGAAATTTGTTGACTAAAAAAAAGATTAAAAAACAAACTAAAATTTTGATTGAAACCTGAATTTCACAGAAAGCACAGATTTACTCCCACTTTTCATTTTTTTTCCGAATAATGCCAACTTCCTTCACAGTGATCATGACAAAATACCGCTCTGTACTTCTGGTGACTAGACGCCAAGTGTTACGCTTCCCCTCTTTAATTCAGTGGGGGATAACAGTGACCCACATTTTTAATATATAATTATATATACACATATTATATATTATATGTGATAATGTAAACTTCAATGATTATAAATATAAACTTCATATATAATAAATGAGAATTCATGTAAAAAAAAATATAACTAAAATAAATGTAAATTTTTTTTATTTCTTTCTACGACAATTTATATTATTAATAATTAAAATTCATATTTATAATAATTTAGGTTCAGTATATCATTCAATGTCAGATAAGAAATCAATTATATATATTTTGGAAAATTTGTTTCTTTTTTTTTAGTTGTAAATCAGAAAGTTTGTTACAAAAAGTAAAGAGCCCACGTCAAATCCACATCACCACTCTTCATCCAAAGACGTGAAAAAAAAAAAAAAAGAAAGCACAAAAAAGAAAAAAAAGATGATGAGTATCTTTTAGCCCACAAATTTGAACACGCCGAAAAAAAAAAGGGGAAAAAAAACAGGTTATTTGGTCATCCTCTTCACCTATGAGGATCAGCCAAAGTCGGTTGGTGGTGAATGGTGATGATAAGTGGGGTAACATATATATATATATATATGTTCAACTTAAAAGGAAAGGTAAAAATTGACTTTGGTCATGTTGTGACCATCATGTATTGGGTCCCTTCCATCTATTTTGACAGCTACTAAGTTTACTTCACAACCCTCGGAACAACAATGGAGTTTAATCCCGCACCGATTATACTCGGATTCACACGAAACTAGTTTCGTAAAGAGTTTCAGGATAATTCTTAACATTGAAAACTAATTTTAGTGTGACTCATTATTACACGTTGTACGGAATTGGTATCGAGTAGAGACCATGACAACCTTTTTTTTTTTCAACAAAAATTTTCCCCGTCCCTTTAAATACCAATTATAAAGTCAAAAATTTTAGGCTCAATAAACATGTTTTCTTGCACGTTTTTTACAGCGTACAGGAAGCAAAAGTCTTCTTAGTAGACTGAACAATTTAAAGTACGTTTTAAGGGCTCATTATTTTTCGAATCTACCTCTTTTTTATATAAGATTTTCGAACTTACCTTTTTTTTTAGTGTTCATTTATATCATTAGTTGAAGTTAAAATTTCTTAATTGGAATTTGTTAATTTTTTAAAAATTAATTATAATTTTTATTAACTTTTTAAAAGAAAATAAAAATTTAAAAATAAAAAAAATATAATTTAATTAAAATTAAATTAATATGACAGACAAAGCATTACTTTTTTCTCAATTACGTCGCTGGCTGGCTTGCTGGCTGGTGAATGCTTAATTCAAGAGATTAGTCTTGTGGAGTGCTCAAATCACAAATACAAGTACCAGAAAAATATACATGTATAAAATTAAAAAATAAAAAGTGTTTTATTTTATAATATTTTTGCCCTGAAATTAGGAAAAAAGGTCACCACTTACCATCATGATTCATGGCATCATACTCATACTACCACCTAAAAAACCACAGCCGTTAAAAGTTCACCTACACAGTAATCAAAGTCTAATAAACAAACAAAAACAGAGCTTAAATGCTTCTTTTTTTTGTTTTGTTTTGTTTTGTTTTGTTTTTTTTGTTTTTGGGTTCTCTTTCTTTCTGCGAGACAATGAAAAATGGACAACGACTCGTGATCTACTATATTTTAACTTATTTTTGGTGTTGATCTACTATTTTTTTTATTCACTCAGTTTAACTTTTTTAATTCAAAAAAAAAAAAAAGCTAAAGTTTTTAAAATACGTTCAAGAAAACATTCCGATTCTCTATCATGATCTCATTAAAAAAAAAAAATCATGATCTCATTATTAAAAAAAAAAAAAAGGTTAGACACATCACAATATGCCTTCGACACCAGTCTATATATACACACACACACAAATATTATATTACGCAGTAAATGAAGCATTCAGCAGGAACTATAATTTAAAAAATTTGCTCCAAAAACTCGCTCTCATATGACAGCTGCTTTTTTGTTTCATCCTTGTGATCTGTTCCGCAAAAAAAACCAAAAACTCTGACTCGCCTCCACAGTCTCTCTCTTTCTCTCTCCTTCACACCCGTCACACGCAGTGACATACAGCGTTACAAGGTTCGTACCCAAGTTAAACCCCATTGTTTCACGTTATAAATTTACACACACACACGTATATAAACAGAGCAGAAGGGACGCACACGGCTTTCTCTCTCTGTTTTTTTTTTTTTTTTTTCCCTCTCTCTCTCATTAAGGTTGTTCGTGTTATATTTATATATATATATATATATATAAAAGGTTGTTCGTGTTAGATGGAATTCATTCATCATCGTCATTATCGAATTTATTTTTTATTTTTTGTTTTTGTAGATGTTGTTGGGTTGAATCGGTAGTGGAAGCAGAGCTCTGCTCTGAGCGGCACAAAGAGAGAGAGAGAGCTTGTTAATTGCCTTTGGCTTTCTCTTTCCTTGGTTAAATCACAGGTCAAGCGGTTTCTCAAAGGTCAGGCCTACTTTTTTTTTTTTTTTTTTTTTTGTATTTTTCTCTCGTCATGGTTTTCAATCTGATTTTCGTCGTCTTCTGTTCATGAACAAGCAGAGGATTCGGATTTTTTTTCTTTCTTCTTTCTCTCTCTACGATTATTTATATATATATATATATATATTTCTCTATTCTTCCAGTTCCGTGCTGGGAGAAATCTCTATGTTCTGATGTGCAATGTGTCTGCAGGTTGTTTCTCCAAATATACGTTCATTGCCTCTCGCAAACGCAGATGGTGAAATGCCCTTTTGCGCGAAACGATTTGATCTCTCTCGTCGTTTTCATCTTCATCATCTCCCTCGCCTAGCTCGCCATTTCCATTTCCACCGACTACTACTTCTTCTCTGCAATTCCTTTCTTGTTTCGCTCCTTTTCCGACAAAACCTCGCCGGATTCCGATTATGGGAATCACCCTCCTAGGGTTGTCCAATTTGGAGCTCGCCTCAATCTGTGTCAACCTCACTCTCCTCCTCGTCTTCCTCTTCGTCGTCTCCGCCCGGCGTATCTTCCTCTGCGCCGGCCGAATTCGCCTCCTTAAGGACGATTCCTCCGCCTCTGCCGCCAGAGCCCGCCAGATTCAGCGCAACAACGGAGAAGTCCGGGAGGTTTGCATCGGCACCGACTTTAAACTCTCCCTTATATGCTGTTTCTATGAGGTGTTTGTGCAAGTTTTGGTATTGGGTTTTGATGGGGTTGGTTTGGTGAGACACACTGTGGATTGGTCTGTGATTTGTTTGCCTTCAGCCCAAGCTTTGGCCTGGTTCGTCTTGAGCTTCTCTGCTCTGCATTGTAAACTCAAGCTCTGTGAGAAGTTCCCATTGCTTTTGAGAGTCTGGTGGTTCTTGTCGTTTGTTGTTTGTTTCTGCACTTTGTATGTTGACGGTAGAGGTTTTCTTGTAGAAGGGTCAAGAAATCGGCTTTCCCATGCCATTGCAAATTTGGCCTCAACCCCGGCTTTAGCTTTCCTGTGTTTCATTGCTTTTCGGGGTAGTACCGGTATTCAGGTTTGTAGAGATTCCGATCTTCAGGAGCCATTGCTTGAAGAAGAAGCAGGGTGTCTTAAGGTCACTCCCTATAGCGATGCCGGGCTGTTTAGCTTGGCTACTCTCTCTTGGCTTAACCCGCTTCTTTCGATCGGGGCGAAGAGGCCTCTAGAGCTGAAGGACATTCCCCTTCTCGCTCCAAAAGACCGAGCTAAGACTAATTACAAGGTTTTGAACTTGAATTGGGAGAAACTGAAGGCGGAGAATCCGTTGGGGAAACCATCATTGGCGTGGGCGATTCTCAAATCGTTTTGGAAGGAGGCTGCTTGCAATGCAATCTTTGCTGGCTTGAACACTCTTGTTTCCTATGTTGGTCCGTACTTGATCAGCTATTTTGTTGATTACTTGGGAGGAAAGGAGACTTTCCCTCATGAAGGGTACATCCTTGCCGGGACTTTCTTTGCGGCGAAGCTGGTGGAGACGTTGACAACTCGGCAATGGTATCTTGGTGTGGACATTTTGGGTATGCATGTGAGATCAGCACTGACAGCAATGGTGTATAGGAAGGGGCTTAAGCTCTCAAGCTCGGCGAAGCAAAATCATACCAGTGGAGAGATTGTGAACTACATGGCGGTAGATGTGCAGAGGGTGGGAGACTACTCTTGGTATCTGCATGACATATGGATGCTTCCAATGCAAATCATTTTAGCACTTGCGATTTTGTACAAGAATGTGGGTATTGCTTCTGTTGCGACGTTGATCGCGACGCTAATCTCCATTGTCGTCACCATTCCTATAGCAAAAATCCAGGAGGATTATCAAGATAAGTTGATGGCTTCCAAGGATGAGAGGATGAGGAAAACATCCGAGTGTCTGAGGAACATGAGAATTCTCAAGCTGCAAGCTTGGGAGGACAGGTACCGAGTGAAGTTAGAGGAGATGCGTGGCGTGGAGTTCAAGTGGCTGCGTAGAGCCCTCTACTCACAAGCTTTTATCACGTTCATCTTCTGGAGCTCCCCGATATTTGTTTCAGCAGTCACTTTTGGTACTTCCATATTCTTGGGTGGCCAGCTCACTGCAGGTGGTGTTCTCTCTGCTCTGGCCACTTTCAGGATACTTCAAGAACCACTTAGAAACTTCCCTGATTTGGTGTCAATGATGGCCCAGACAAAAGTTTCTCTTGATCGAATTTCTGGGTTCCTGCAGGATGAAGAATTACAGGAAAACGCAACCATTGCGATTCCACGAGGTGTCACAAACACTGCGATAGAAATTAAAGATGGCGTGTTCAGTTGGGATCCTACCTCTTCAAGGTCAACGCTATCGGGAATACAAATGAAAGTAGAGAAAGGAATGCGTGTGGCTGTTTGTGGAATGGTTGGCTCCGGAAAATCGAGCTTTCTCTCTTGTATTCTTGGGGAGATCCCGAAGATCTCTGGTGAAGTAAGTTATATAAGTTTTCTCCCTTTGTGGTTTTATCAAAACATTGTGTTATTACTTATCTGTTTGTATATTTTTAGGTAAAAGTATGTGGCAGTGCTGCCTATGTTTCCCAGTCGGCATGGATTCAGTCGGGAAATATAGAGGAAAATATTCTTTTTGGCAGCCCAATGGAGAAGCCAAAATACAAGAATGTTATCCATGCTTGTTCACTGAAAAAAGACTTAGAACTTTTCTCACATGGAGATCAGACGATAATAGGAGATAGGGGTATAAATCTGAGTGGTGGCCAGAAGCAACGGGTGCAGCTTGCGAGAGCACTCTATCAAGATGCTGACATTTATTTACTCGATGATCCCTTTAGTGCGGTTGACGCACACACTGGCTCAGAGTTGTTTAAGGTTAGAATTACCGTTCGTAGAGTTAACTCTAGTTTGGTATCGCTACCACATGATTTTGAGAATCATGATGATATTACTGAAAGTGTTAACTTGAGTGAAAAATAGCTAAAATACTCGATGTGGGAATGCAGGAATACATATTGACAGCTTTAGCAGAAAAAACTGTGATTTTTGTCACTCATCAAGTTGAATTTCTGCCTGCTGCTGATCTGATACTGGTACGTGAAGTGTCTTAACCTATGTATTTATGCATTTCATATGGATTGCATCTGTAAAAAGAGGTCTACATTTTCATCATGGTGAAATTATCATGTCCGATGCCTTATGATTTTTTTTGGTGGCTTTCCATTGGTGTCAACGAATTCACTGTCCGTTTTTTGTCGTAGGTACTTAAAGAAGGGCACATCATACAGGCAGGCAAATATGATGATCTTTTACAGGCAGGAACTGATTTTAACACATTGGTCTCTGCTCATCACGAGGCAATTGAAGCCATGGATATCCCCAATCACTCATCAGATGACTCGGACGAAAACTTGTGTCCAGATGCTTCTGTTTCAAACGCTAATATTTGTCATCCAGATGCAAATAACATTGATAATTTAGCAAAGGAAGTGCAAGAGGGTGTATCAGCTGCCGAGCAGAAAGCGATTAAAGAGAAAAAGAAAGCAAAACGCTCTAGGAAAAAACAGCTTGTTCAGGAAGAAGAGAGAGTAAGGGGAAGAGTTAGCATGAAGGTGTACTTATCATATATGGCCGCAGCATACAAAGGTTTATTGATTCCTCTTATAATTATCGCCCAAGCGTTATTTCAGTTCCTTCAAATAGCCAGCAATTGGTGGATGGCTTGGGCGAATCCCCAAACAGAAGGGGACATACCTAAAGTGAGTCCTATGGTTCTTATTGGTGTTTACATGGCCCTTGCTTTTGGGAGCTCTTTGTTTATATTCGTTAGGGCTGTTCTGGTAGCTACATTTGGTCTAGCAGCTGCACAAAAGTTATTTCTGAAGATGCTCAGAAGTGTGTTCCGAGCACCAATGTCTTTCTTTGACTCCACCCCTGCCGGACGAATCTTGAATCGCGTATGTTTTTTCATCTGTTGTCTCTTGGAAAACATTTACATGAATGTTTTCCTTTTCCTTTTGATTTGTTGTCGACGCCAATACCTTTCACGTGTGTAATTTTGCCCGATTACCTTTAACCGTACAGGTGTCGATTGATCAAAGTGTAGTGGATCTTGATATTCCTTTTAGACTTGGGGGGTTTGCCTCTACGACGATACAACTAATCGGTATTGTTGGTGTTATGACAGAAGTTACTTGGCAAGTTTTGCTTCTTGTCATTCCTATGGCTGTTGCTTGCCTGTGGATGCAGGTAATTACTCAATACTATAAGTGGCTATTATAGTATTGCCTCTATTATGTACTTTTATCTATTATTGTTTTCAAGGATGTTTTGCACTGCTTACAACACATCTGTTCGTGGGCATGTAGTTAAAAGTAACTTTAATGCTTGGTAATCCAGTTTTTAGCTGACAGGTGTTGAAGGAATTTTCACTGACGTTGATATTTCCTAAATGTAGAAATACTACATGGCTTCATCGAGGGAGCTTGTTCGCATTGTTAGCATCCAGAAATCTCCAGTTATCCATCTTTTTGGTGAGTCGATTGCTGGAGCAGCCACAATAAGAGGCTTTGGGCAAGAAAAAAGATTCATGAAGAGGAACCTTTATCTTCTTGATTGTTTTGCCCGCCCATTCTTCTGCAGTCTTGCAGCCATAGAATGGCTCTGCCTACGCATGGAATTGCTCTCCACCTTTGTATTCGCTTTCTGCATGATTTTGCTTGTGAGCTTTCCTCATGGAACTATTGATCCAAGTAAGCCAAAACTCTGCCATTTCTATTATCATGTCTGCACGATGATGAGGAATTTGGTTGGTCATTGAGTTTTGAACGAAATGAATTCCCAGCTGCATTTTGAAGGTTACGCAAGTTGTTTAAACTAAATTGTAAAATGTAAATGTTAACTGAACCATCTATGGCATGCATATCTCTCACACTAACTTGTTTACAATTTCAAACCAACTGAAATGTCAAACTTATATGTGCATCATCTTATAAGTTCGTACCTTCTCGGAAATGTTTTCAACATCTGACTGGAAAGTATTTAAGTTTCTTCTGTCATGGGGTTGAGTGGACGATTGATTTGATAATATTATTGCCATTTTCAACAATAGTTTCTTCTTGCATGTAGGCATGGCGGGTCTTGCGGTTACGTATGGCCTTAATTTAAATGCACGACTGTCTCGGTGGATACTTAGCTTTTGCAAGCTGGAAAACAAAATTATTTCTATAGAAAGAATTTACCAATACAGTCAAATTCCATCAGAAGCTCCACTTGTCATCGAGGATTCTTGCCCTCCAACTTTATGGCCGGAGAGTGGAACCATTGACCTAATTGATCTAAAGGTATGCAGCTCTGCTTAACTTGTTATACCTGTTCTATATTTTGGATGTTAATATTTGATTGTATATGATATGGAAATTGCTGACAATCCCTCTTTTGTGCATGGAAGGTTCGTTACAAGGAGAGTCTTCCTGTTGTACTTCATGGGGTATCCTGCAATTTCCCCGGTGGAAAGAAGATTGGAATTGTTGGACGAACTGGAAGTGGAAAATCTACATTGATCCAGGCATTGTTCCGATTAATAGAACCAGAAGGTGGGAGGATCTTAATAGACAGCATTGATATTTCGACTGTTGGGCTTCATGACCTTCGTAGTCGTCTAAGCATCATACCCCAGGATCCTACCTTATTTGAAGGGACTGTCAGAGGCAATCTTGATCCCCTTGAAGAACATTCCGACCATGAAATATGGCAGGTTTGCAAACTTGTTGTTATCTTCATTTTTCCTCTTATTCACGGCATGTGAAGAGTTTTTAGCATTAATCAATATATGAATATCTGTACTTGGATTTCCGAGCCTTACGAGTTTTATTTTGGTACAGGCACTTGACAAGGCTCAGCTTGGTGATGTAATCCGTGAGAAAGAGCAAAAACTCGATGCACCAGGTACCTTTTTATTTTAGTCTACGTCTAAATTCTCGGCTCCTAGGAGAAATTGTTTAAATTTGTGAGTGGATAATTGATCTGTGGCTGTGAATGTTAAATTTGCAGTGCTTGAAAATGGAGATAATTGGAGTGTTGGGCAGCGGCAACTTGTTTCCTTGGGCCGTGCACTTCTTAAACAGGCAAGGATACTGGTGCTTGATGAAGCAACAGCATCAGTTGACACGGCCACTGATAATCTGATCCAAAAAATTATTCGAACGGAGTTCAAGGATTGTACAGTGTGCACCATTGCACATCGTATTCCAACCGTCATTGACAGTGATCTCGTTCTAGTTCTCAGCGATGGTGAGCATATCTTTCTATACCATGAGCATTGAAAATCGACTTTTTAGTTCATGTTATGCTAATCGAGCTTGATCTTCATTACTTCTGTAGGTCGAATCGCAGAGTTCGACACTCCAGCACGACTACTAGAGGATAAATCATCAATGTTTCTAAAACTGGTAACTGAGTATTCATCACGGTCCAGTGGCATACCAGAGTTTTAGATTACATGGCATGCCACAGAAACCAACGATCGGGAATCGGGGCTAGAGAAGAGAAAACCATCCTACATCAGCTGCAGCCTCCGGTGCTGCTGCCTTGGGTGAATCAAGAGTCTTAACAGGAAGGAAAAGGTGCATGTCCTGTTGAAAGACCAAGACCCCTACGAAGAATTGGTTTCTGCTTCCAAAGTGGAAAAAAAGGGATGGTTCATCCCCGAGGAGAAGCTTTGCGATTCGTTTGAGGTTTGCATACTTTTGTAACAGGGAAAATAATAAGACGGTTTGGTGGAGGTTGGCGAGAAAATAACACGAGAGAGTAGAAATGGGCTGCAGATTTTGGTTAGAGATGTCAATAATGCAGTGTTCAGGCTGAAGCAGGCAGTTGTTAATTCGGTTTTAGGGGAATTTGTAGAGCCAAGCTTTTTGTTCTACAGTTTCCAGTGGCAAGACGTACAGTTTTAGACTTTTTGCTAGATTTTTTTTTTTTTTAATAATAATTTTACAATTTTGGTTCTTCTTTTTTAGGCCTCTCTCTCTCTCTCCCTCCTTGTTAGCATGGAATAAACTTGTATCAAAAGCTCGCTTGTAAAGAGAGCAATCTCCAATCTTAATGAAATTTCTCTGCATGTTTTTGATGGGGAAAATTTTGAATGGAGGAAGGACTAATCTTTGCTAATGTGCAATTTATACATCTAATCTATAAGGAACAACTGTTTAGCGTTTAATTTACCAGTGTTGACGTTTAAAATTTACAATGCACTTGTATCGATAATGAAAAATGCCAGTTACTATCATAAAAATCTCCAAACTACAAATATAATATTGAAGTTTAGCATATGTATGTTTAATCCTTTTTTATTGCTTTATAAGATTTAGACCTTATATGACAACTTTGTCCCAGTCATTATCCGCATGATCAATTAGAATTAAAGTTCGAAAAAAAATTAAAAGTTCAAATTCTCAGAAATAAAATGCAATTTAAAAGAGTTGAAGAACGTTTGCGTTGGCTCTTGGGTGGCACTAAATTCGAGTATAGTGTTATGTATGAATAGATATTGCGTAACTTGATGTTAGGTCTGTTTGGCAGAGTTTTTATTTTTGTTTCTAACCAGTAAAAGAAGAGAAGCGAAAGCTGTGGCTTCTCAATAAGTGTTTGATACCAAAGAGTTTTTGAGGTCAAAATGATCTCTAAAGTATTATAATAAGTATTAAAAATGTTAAATGAAGTTTATAATATCTAATTTACTTTTTTTTTAATAAGTTTTAAAGTCTACTCAAGAAGAACTTTTGTCAGAAGTCACATTTTTTGACTTTGACATGAAACACTTCTGGAGACTATAAGCTCTTCTAACAGATCATCCAAGCACTTTTCAGAACTGCTTTTGGATCAAAGAAGCCAAAAGTAATTTATAGAAAACTCTATCAAACAAGCCCTTATCTCTTTAAATGTTAGGGCTCGTTTGGGGTGCCATCTATAAATTACTGAACACCATCTGAATTTCAAATTTTTAACTTTATATTAACTTTCTCTCTTTTCTATTTTCAAAAAGGGCTCTTTTGGGGTGCCATCTATAAATTACTGAACACCATCTGAATTTCAAATTTTCAACTTTATATCAACTTTCTCTCTTTTCTATTTTAAAAAAACTCAAACTTTAAAAGTCTGTAATTTTTTATTTTAAAATTGGAATGAGATGATTTTTATTCAAAATGCTTGTAACAACAAGAGGAATAAGATCAGATCCATTTTGCATATATATTTTTTTAACACATTTCAAATTTTTTGCACTATTTGTTATATCATGGAACTTTTTCAAAAGTTTTCCTCTCAAATACATAGTTCTAACTCAACCTTTAAAATACAATCTCCATATGTTTCCCAAACAAAGCCCGCTGTGTATTTGAATGGACCCCTACGTCTGGAAAATTTGTGGTTTTTTAAAAAGTCTTCTCTCTCTCTCTTTTTTTTTTTTTTTTTTTTGGTTTTTTCCCAGAACGTAGCATATATATATATATATATATATATATATATTAACAACAATATATTCTCAGAATTAAAAACTTTATTCGAATAAACTTGTAAACTTATAGTTCAAACACAAGCTTAAAAATCATTATCATATAAAACCATATTTTGCTACAAAAGATTTTCTTTTCATTATTTTTTAAAACTTAAGGATGAAAAGGATTCTAACTCTTTACTTTATGGTAAAGTCATATATGGAATTATTGCTAGCATATGCTTATGGTTGCTACCACATTTTCTTTTCATTTTCATAATTTGTCTTCGTGTCGTTTTAGCCAAAACGACAAAAATATCAATAGCAAATGGGCTTTCATTATCTGAGGCCCATCACATGTTCAAAGTCCAAAAAGTTCAACAAACTGGGCTCGGATCTAAAGCCCAAACCAATTCACGCAGTGCCCAACCTCGTCGTCTTCTTCACACTCGGCCCTCATTCTCAGAGCTCTCTCGTCTCTCTCTCTCTCCTCTCCGTCTCTCTCTCTCTCTCTCTGCGAGTGTAACCAGAGTAATGATGCAGGCCGTTGCGAGGCGTCTAGGGCACCAATCTCTGGGTCCCTCTCCTTCAATCTCGTCGCTCAAGTCCATCTACCCTCTCCATGATTCCTGTAATCTCTCATTTCCTCTCTCTCTCTCTCTCGGGTTTAAGCTTTTAATTTTCACTAAATCCTGCGGTCAATTTGGTTCATAGTTTTTGTGTTTTGGGTTAATTTTGTGTAGATTATGGAGCTGATCATCCGAGGTACGGATCTACGCTCGCCACCAAGGGGCTCGGACACCTCGTGAGGAAGGGGACGGGTGGAAGATCGTCTGTTAGGTAATTCTGAAGTTGATTATTTACATTCCCTTGTTTGGTTGCTCCGAAAATGGATAGGAAAATGCAAGAGTTGAAGGTTTTAGTTAATGCTCTTTTGGTAATTTGATAGAATGTAGGAAAAATAAATGGTTTTGCATTGTTTGGGATTGAGAGAACAATAAACGTGAACTTAACATTCGTAAATAATATAATTGTCAATGCTTGAACGCCAATTACTGGCCAATTCAAATGGCAATCCCAGAATTCTTGAAATCTGCATTTGTTTTGGAAAATTTGCTCAACTCTATTAGTTGTGTAAAGTTTTGATTTTGACTTTTTTTTTAAAGCCAAACATTCCCAGCGAATTGTTGTCTATACTTTCTACATACTATGTAATGTAATGTTTATTTTATATTATTTTTTTGTCCCTTCTCAGTGGCATAGTCGCTACCGTCTTTGGAGCTACTGGATTCCTTGGTCGTTATGTCGTTC
Source organism: Ficus microcarpa (assembly GCA_025413485.1). NCBI lineage: Eukaryota > Viridiplantae > Streptophyta > Magnoliopsida > Rosales > Moraceae > Ficus > Ficus microcarpa. Next base: position 5,282,713 of record CM046384.1, on the reverse strand, counting down.
AACAACTTGGTAAACCGAGTGTTTGATACTCCGTGGAACTTAAACGTGATCATTAAAAAGTTTATATATTTTCTGTGATTTTGTGTTTTAATTCTTCCTTTCTCTTCCAGCTAAGATGGGATCTCAAGTCTTAGTTCCCTTCCGGGGTTCTGAAGATTCTCACCGTCATCTGAAGCTGATGGGTGATTTGGGACAGGTTGAGTAAATATTGGGGATTTTTTGATAAATTGGACAGTTAATTGTCTTTGTCCAGAATTTGTTCTCCACATTATTATCATTATTCCATTTCCATATTCGCCTGCTTCAGTCTGCTATGTCACTGATCTACTCATGATTTACTCACTTAGATAGTACCAATGCAATACAATCCAAGAGATGAGGATTCAATTAAAGCCGTAATGGCAAAGGCTAATGTTGTTATCAACCTTATTGGTATGCATTTTTCTCTGGCAATATTTTGTTTCTGACGCTTTAGTTACCCAGTCCGCACAAATGAAGTCATGCTCAACAGTTTATATCTTTCGGCAGGAAGGGAATATGAAACAAGGAACTACAGTTTTGAGGACGTAAACCATTTCATTCCCGAACAACTTGCGACGGTAGGTTTCTCCATTTATTTTGCGGAACTGTCCCTCTGTTTATTTGAAGATCCACTTTGGCTAAATTATCATACTTACAAGGAAATAATAAAGGACAAACTTTAATTTTTTGGCATTATATGTCCTTTTATGTCTTGCTTTGGCATCTGAATTCTCGTTTGGTCTATGTCCTGCCTGTTCCTTTTTTTGTATGTTTGTGTTTTTGAATATGTTTGTCCTGCTTTATCATCTGAATTCTCTTTTGGTCTATGTCCTGCCTGTTCCTTGTTTTGTATGTTTGTGTTTTTGAATATGATTTTTAACAGAGTTAAATAGAATGGGTTTGTTAACCACTCCTTTAAAAATAAAGGTATATTACATGTCCTTATTCCTTAGTTATATGATCCAATTGACCTATGTATTTTTATAATATGTGCAGATTGCTAAAGAACACGGTGGTATCGTGAGATTTGTCCAAGTTTCTTGTTTAGGGTCATCTGCATCATCCCCGTCTAGATTGCTAAAAGCTAAAGCTGCTGCAGAAGAAGCCGTTTTGAGAGAATTGCCCGAGGTGAATTTATCTGTTTAATGTGGCCATAGCTGATAATGAATTTTCTGTCAAGCTTATGCAATAGGCAACTAAAATTATGATTCAGATTACACTTATAGACTTGTTCCTCGACTGATGCAAAAATGATCTAGAGTGTAGACTTGTTGCTTCCAGAATATTTCTTTTCAGCAGAGTTGCTTTCATTGAAGAGCATAGGTTCTAATATTTTCCTTCTTTTAACAGGCCACAATTATGAAACCAGCTGTAATGATTGGTACAGAGGATCGCATTTTAAATCGGTGGGCACGATTTGTTAAAAAGTATGGCTTCCTTCCGCTCATCGGGGATGGATCTACAAAGTACGTACTAAATGTAGCACTAATGGTTGAAAATGAGTAATAGCATTTTTAACTGTCGTGTGTTAATCCTGTTAATTACAATTTGTAATGCTTGAATGGCGTTTTCTTATATTGTAAATTTTTTCACCCGTTACACAGAATCCAACCTGTATATGTTGTTGACGTTGCTGCTGCAATTGTGGCTGCCCTGAAAGATGATGGCACCAGTATAGGAAAAATTTTTGAACTTGGTGGGCCAGAGGTCTTTACGGTGCATGAATTGGTAATTTCTCGTCCCTTTGTATCCATATTTCTACTAGTGGCCATTGGGACTATTTTACTTAGTTCTGAATGCTATACAGGCAGAGCTTATGTTCGAAGTGATCCGTGAGTGGCCGCGCTATGTTAAACTTCCTCTTCCCATTGCAAAGGTACGCATAGAGCACAAGCTTTTCCATTCTAAGTTTAAGGCTACCATGAGTGTCCGTTTTTCTTTTTCTGTCTTTGCATTACGCATGCTGTGTTTTCCAGTCTCAGCAGTGGTCAAGGTAGGCTTACTACTCCGAATGGTTTTTGAATGATTTCAGGCTATTGCTACGCCAAGGGAAATATTGCTTAACAAAGTTCCCTTCCCATTACCCAACCCTGACATTTTCAACCTAGATCAGATTCTTGCTCAAACTACAGATACAGTCGTGTCAGAAAATGGTAATAGCAATAAGATTTAGCGTGATGGTTACACTATTAATTCTCATGGTTGTATATGTCATTACCGTGTCTCCTCTCTTTTTTTGATTTTTTATATAATTTTGGTACACACCTTGGCATGCAGCTTTGACTTTTAATGATCTTGGAATTGTGCCACACAAGCTGAAGGGATACCCAGTTGAGTTCCTCGATTGCTATCGCAAGGGTGGTCCACAATTTGGTTCTACAATCAGTGAAAGAGTGTCTCCTGATGCTTGGCCTTGAAGTTTAAAGCCCAAACATTTCTTTATTTTGTTGAAGAGTGCAACCTAATTGGAAACTTCTAATCAGGTTTGGATGCAACAATTTTCTTTCATTCTCCCATGATGTGAATGTGGGAAAAAGAAAAACGTTAATTGTTGTGCCTCATAATTGTTAGCCATTGAGAGAATAACTTCTGCTGGGGTTTTGGGTGTAGGGAGTTGCTAACAAGTTTGACCTTTGGAATGGCAGGTTTTCTTTGAGGTGCCTTAAGAGTAGGGAAAAAAAATAAAGATATGGAGAGTAGTTCTTCAGTTGTTTCCAATCTGTACAATTTGAGAAAACATTGCAAATCTGTAATTTCAAAATATTTGGAATTTTTGCTTTTGGCTATTCATAAGCCCCAGAGTTATGGAGGGATCTCTGTATTTGTTTTCTCCCTTGCCTTTACTTTATTTTGGCTCCTTTTTATGTTCTGAACTTGAAACTGAAATATAATTTGACCATTTCGTATTCGGATCATTGTTTACACCTTCATTTTCTCCGGTATGCCTTTGTGTCTGTAATGATCCGCCTCTCTGAACCTGTTTTGCGTGAGAGAAAGGCTGAAGTTTTGTAGATATATTGATGCGGAAGAACACGTAAAGTCATGTCGGGTGTGACAAAATTAAATTCCTGATAGGTTCTCTTGTATTTAAGCCTGCAATGACCATGAGTTTTTGCTCGTTACATCTCGGAAGACAAGGGTATGAACAATACAACATGTCGGTTATGTATCAAATTTTGTTAGTGTTGCGCACCTTTTCTTTTGACCTGAATTTTGATCAGGGCTGTTGTTTAAAGATGTGCGCTATAATAGGGATATCTTATTCTAAAAAGCTCTTATCATACCAATAATCAACACTAGAAGCAAATAGGAGATTAAGGTACGGATTTCTTATCCTAAAAAGCTCTTATGATACCGAAATCAACACTGGAAGCATATAGGGGATTCGGTGCTGAACAAAGTTATCCAAATTTATATATTTTTACCCAGCAAAAAAAAAAAAAAAAATTTTTATTTTATTTGTCTTTCAAACTTACTGTAGGTTTCAAAAGTTACTAAAAAAAAAAAAAAAGAGGAATAAAGCATGGCAATGCCTTTCGCTGTAGGTAAGTAAAGTCATAATATACCAAACGCATGTTACAAGCAAGGAAGCACAAGATAGAGTAGATCATCATTTCAAACAAGACACAGAAAACAGCTACTCTCTTAAGTCTAGCAGAAGAGATGGCCCCAGAAGTTATCCCTGAATCCTCCGAACGTATCAACCTAGAAGGAATAAACACCGGTGCTTCATTTTCGCTGCGTCGAGGCAATGGAGCGGAGTCCCACGACTGTTGTTGCATTAACATTTACATAAACAACAACGTTCAAGGAGCAAACAATTCTGTCTTGTGTGAGAGTGAAGTGAAGATGAGAGACCCGGAGTTCACTTGTTCTTTGGAGACATCGAGTTGGGTAAAAGATCTCTGGTGAAAAAGAGGAAGACAAAGAACAAAAAAGGAAGTACATCCTCTGCTTACAACCTAGGATCTGTATTGGGGTTTGTGATCTCGATTCTCTTGTTGCTTTCATTAGCAAATGTTGCATGAGTGTCGGTGGCTATTTGTTGGCTTCTTTTGACATTTGTGAACATTATAATTTTTTAGTTTCTCTCTGTATTTTTTTTTTCCATTAAATTTACATTTCTTCTTCCTGTAAAGGCACAAAAACTAGTGAGCATGTAGATGATTCTTGATCCTTGTAGACTTCTCAACTAAAAGTAGAGTCCTTGCGCCTCTTACAATTAGTTTGTGGGGCCTACATGGATCCAAGACTCCGATCAAAATAGCTCCTCGGATATGTATGGAGTCAGCTCCAAATGAAAGCAAGAGTGAGCCTCTTTAGGATCCACTCCCATTGTTATGTATGATGAGAAACACCTATAAGTAGTACCATGATATCTAGAAACAAATGTGACATTGTTAATCAGATATGTTCTTATTACAAAAATCACCTATTCATATTTGTAAACATACGTCATGATAATGTATAATGTCTATTCCCTTATTTGCTTAGAGAACATTGCCTTTGTGGTTGCAATACAATCTTACGATAATTTAATATCAGACTATTATAACGTATAGAATTTAAATCCTACATTTAAATTAGGAAAAAAAAAAAACTAATTTCGTTTTACTTGAATACGTCTTAATTCCCCTAACTTGCTCATCACCTACAAATAATTACTGAGGCAGGACTAAAAAGTGTCCTTTTATCCGAATCTACCACAGGATCAAGGCTAATATCATAATGCTCCTCCCTCGTCCATACTACATGTCTTGTCCAAGGCTGTTGTGTGATCATCCGACCAAAGACATAATCCGGGTGGTCATTAACAACTTAGTGGCTGCCCACTCCACAACTTCTTGTTACCATTATGATGCCCAACTCCCGGCACAAAATACCCTTATTACGTGTCGGGCTCCGATTGGGGCTCCCCAAATCAATAATTCAGTTACTTGCCTTTCCTATGGACCAAATTAGTATAGTCCTATTATTCAACAAACAAGCAGTCACTGGATTCCACCTACCCCACATATCAGAAGTGTCATTCATGAGTCTTCTTAGTTCTTGTACTAAACTACAAATGGTGGTCAACTTTATACCTTTGCCAATGCAAGTATGGGGGAAATTTTGACCACTAAGGTCGTGTAGTGAAGTGGTTGAGGATCTTGTCCAAGATTTCTTCATTCTTTTCACCAAGATTCAATCCCGTAGCTTGTAAGTCAGGGCCTTGCTCCAAAGGGCAAGTGGTAGTGGCCCTTAGTTAAAAGGTTGGTAAGACTGAATATAGGTCCCAATTACTCATTGATGATTTCCGGGATTGCTATCTAGCTGAAGGGGTGTGGAAATAAGATGAGCACCACCTGATTCCCCTTTTTTCGAAAAAAAAAAAAAAATATATATATATATATATATGGGGGAAATTTTGAATTTTTAATAACAGCAAGAGTTGAGATGGACAAGAAAAATGATCGCTGCAACTTTTGGCATGTGTTGTGTATGTGGTAGGCACGTTCATACGTCCAGGTTCACAAGGAGTCAAAACTCAAAACCCCTTGACTTGGATCAATCCAAGTTTACCCTTTTCACAAAACCAACACGATTTGTCCAATAGTGACCAGATTTGAATCATATCTTCTGTTTTTCTTGTCCTTTGATCTTGTGCAATCGTTGCAAATGCAATGCATAGCCTCTTTTTTACGTGGTCATACCAAAATCCACATTTATTGGTGCCCAAGTTCATTCGCAAGATGGTCGAGAATATCGGATATATGTAAGTTAAATGAGTTTGGATAGAAAGCATCTCTAAAAGTCAGTTTAAAGAAAAATAATGTATGATCCACATATAAACACTTTAATAACTTAGTAACTTAATAATATGAGACAAATTCTACTGATTCACAATCTAACACATTCCTCACACCTAGCTTGTTCATGCAAATGGAACATGGTCCAAAGCCTCATTATCACATGTAAAATCTGACTCTAATATCATGTTAAATTAATTGGAGTAGAACTCCTTTTCAAATGAGATAGGATCCAAACTCATCATCACATGTAAAGTCTGACTCTAATACCATGTTAAATGGACTGAACTAGAGAATTCATTTTAAAAACTAGCTTAAGAAAAGATGATATTTGATTCATATATAAATATTATAACAACTTAATAACTTAACGATGTGAAAAAAATTCACAATCTAACGTGGAGATCTTACTAGAAATCTTTACTTTTATGTTCGAGTCATGCATCATATGTTAGAGTATATTTATAGTATAAAGTATGTTCTTGATAAAAATAAATGTCGAAGTAAAATGATAAAAAATAAAGGTTTAAATTAATTATCTATTAAAAAAGATGAGAATCCGCCTTTTGAGAAAGAGGGCAGATTCTAAAATCTTTTAATTGTCGGACATAATTATATTGCCCATGATCAGGCACTAAAGAATGATGTGGTGGTGCTATTCATGCTTTTGAAGGTTGAATAAATAATGACATAGAGGATCCAAAAGCAAAAGCATACAAAAAGAGAGCACATTTAGCCTTAATCAGTGACCAAATCAAAGTTAAATTAAGCTAGTATGAGTTGGGAAAATTATTACTAAACTAAAAGTCATCTTGAGAAACAATTAAAAATATTTTTTGGGACTCAATTTTTGAGTGGTTGTTCTATTTGGTAGGTTATGTCATGGTCGCACATGAACCAATGGCCCAAGCACCAGGACCATGAGAGACAGCCATGGACACTCTGAAGACTTTGCAAAAGCTCCAATAATACATAAACGGTCTGGATCACGATTGCAGACCTAAGGAGTTTCGGACGGAATTTTACGATTTAGCTTCAAAACTTAAAAAAATATATACCATTTATGTTTCTCTCTTTTTTATTTTCAAAACTTTCAAATTTTAAAAGTTCATAACTTTCTTATTTCAAATAAGAATGAAATGATTGTTTTTTAAATCACATAAAATGATAGTAGGGATCAAACAAGATCCATATTTCATATATTTTTTTCTAAACACATTTTGAAATTTTAAATTATTTTTTGTATCATAGTTCATTTTTAATCTGCACTTCAATCAAATAATTTTAATTCCAATTTACAAAATTCCAGTATCAATCATTGTTCTTAATGGGTCCAAAATGGAAAAAAATAAATTTAAATAAAAGTTAATGCTTTGCTGATTTCCACCTCAAAAAGAAAATGTAGTTGATCTTAATTACTAATTAGATAGGTCACTTTATTAGTCCGGCACAAATCTTATGTTTTTATAAACCCAACAGGGCAGGACCAGCCTAGAATTTAGACCTTAATTTGATATACAACTTTTAGAGAGGTAGTATAATAATAAAGTTCAAATAAATGTACTGACCTTGTACTTTTAATCAAGGATTACTAGAGTAGCGCATAAATGAAATCCTATTGACAATGATAGTGCATAATCTCACTTCTACCCCTTGAATTTTAGGCTTATTCTCTTTTTACCTTTTAATTACTAAACATTTCCGTTTTAACCTTGAATTTGAACATTGTCTCACCAAAATCCTTATGTTAGGAGCTTTTTTTTAATTAAAAAAAAAAACAAACGGAAAAGGACCAAGAAGATTAAATAAGAATAAATCAAAATTCGAGAAGTAAATTAGAGTTTTTAAGTTGATGAGACAAATTAAGAATGAGCATCAAATTAAAACAAAAAAATAGTCCAAGTATTTACTGGGAAGAAGTCAAGAATAGTCTGCAAGTCATCCTAGTTTCAGCAAATAATAATAATAAGAATACAAATAATAATAAAAGTAATAAAAGATGGGATCGTGGATCTCACGTGGTGTTACAGGCCAGATAGTGCGAGCACCATGGTTAAAAGCCTCGAGACGGCGCCATATTCGCCCTAATAAAGGTCTATCATTCTATTCCCTCGGACAAGGGTTCGACCTTTTTTTTATTATTATTTTTTATTTTAAGATTTTGAAAATGGAGCTTTTATTATTATTGTTGTTGTTGTTATTATTATTATTATTATTATTATTATTATTATATATATTTTTGCTGAACTTGAAAATGGAGCTTCAAAACCTTGTTTTCTAGCCCTCCTTTAATGGATCTATGCGTTTTTAAGCTAGGAACACGGGTTCCATTAACCTATTATTATTATTATTTTTAATTAGAGTTTGAATAATGTTAGGAAACAATAAAGATATAAATACTTTGAATTTGAGATTAAGGATTTCAAATTCTATATCTTCTGATGAAATCAGATGTATAATTACTGTTAGATTACGTAAGTAACCATCAATTGTAATCTTTTTATATATAAAGACATGATATATGAGCTGTCTTTTTTTTTTTTTTTACTTACAAGTTTAAAAGACATTGTATTAATTAATTGTAAAAGATCGTAATTGATTAAAAAAAATAAAAGATGTCATATTTATAGTTAAAAAAGTGACAACTTATTATTATATAAATTGATTAAAAAAAAATTCAGCGTAGAGTTGATATTCTAATACAAATCCTTGTTTAGATCATCATTTTAAACCAATAATTCAAACCCTTTTTTTTTTTTATATATATATTGTTTTCTCTTTAAATTGGGTTAAGTCTCTCTTCCGTTTTTCTCCATTCAATTATTAGTAATATTTTATGTGATGGCTTTGTCTCTTTGCAAAATGCAATTGTCCATAATAGACAGCCACATGTGGAAGGTAACCATTTGGAGCGCTTAAATCCTAGTTCTGAAAACGACACATAGAAATCCTCTTTTAACATGTTTTTGCGTGTAAGTCCTCACTTGAGATGACGGCTATTGGCTAACCAAATGGTCCAAATCCCATTTCCTCTTTTAAATCAAAATTGACAAATAAAATAAAAAACTTTTAAATACAATGTCTTTGCCCTCTATCTCCTTCATTCAATTCCAACCAATAGCACTTGTGCTACATGCTTGACGTCATTTTCTAACATAACAAAGAACAAAAAACAAATACTGTTTTCGGCATTAAATGAATGAATAAATTGTTTTATTGTCAAGATTAATTAATTGATTGGCACACTTAATTAGGCCGTCTGCGAGCCAAATCACCATCTGATAATACTTCTGCAATTATGGAAGTATGGCTTTCAAAAAAGAACATATTTGTTGCAAGAACAATGCTTTAAAAAAATTGAAAAGCCTTGCCATTTTCTACCTTTTTTTTTAATTGTTTTTCTTTTTCGGGGGTAATTACTAAAGTCTTGTCCTTTTATCTCGTTCGTGGACTATTACATTTTAAATTCTGTTTGATAAATGAGTTTAAATTGAAAATTTTAAATTTGAGTTAAAATTTTTATTGACTTAAAAATTATTTCAAAAAAAGATAAAAACTAAAAAAAAAAGGGATAAAAATTGAAATAAAAAAATACATTTTATCCTGAGATGAGATAACTCACCAAACAAATCTTAAACTTTGTTGTCTGCGTCACAAATCGAACGGCTGTGATTAACTGTCTACATCTGGCTCAACTCCAACAGGGCAGCTTGTTGGACTTAAGTGGGGCCCACTTTCCTCACCCAACAGTCTCCACGTGTCCCCGTTTTCCCCCTTTAAATTATACTTTTCTTTTCTTTCTTCTGTTTGAAAAGTAAACAAGAAAAAGGGCAAAATTCGCCAATCTCTCTCTGTCTTCGCATCCACCAAAGGACCAAACGGGAGTTTTTCTCTTTAAAAAAAGAAAGATAAGTCGGTGGTAAAATTTTATTTATATACTATATTAATATGATTTATTTATAAATTATTTTGCTATAATTAAGTAGTTAAGATATTATTTATACATGATAATTATAATATATTTTAATCTTAATATTATATATTAAAAAAATAAAAAAATAGAAATTCAAAAATATTTAAAAAAATTGTTTTTGCGACTGTCCACTGGTGGCCCCACCGATGCCAGCTACTAAGCCAAGGTGGCCACCTTTCCCCTGACGCCAATGACCCCCCCCAAAACGCCGACCAATTTGGCTTTAGGGGGGTCATTGATCGGGGGAGCATTGCCGGCGGTCGAGGGAAATGAGTAATGTTTTCTTTTTAATTTATTTTTTATATATTATTTTAAAATTTTTTAGTTCATACTAGTATGAAATAATATGTATTATAGTTATGATATATAAGTAAAATCTCAACCGTTTGATTTCATCTTAATGGTTTAAAAAAGATTCTACTGATAAGGTATATAAAAAGGGTTCTATCGCAGTCTTTACCACAATAAAAAGTGGGGGTTAACTTTGGCCTGTTTAGAAGTTTTACACGTTTACTTATTAGGAATTCTAAAAATAGGAAATTAATTCCATGAAAAAAGGAATTAAATTCCAGAATTAGACGAAAGTGTTTACTAATCTATCAAAAAATCTATTTATTTGATGAATTAAATTCCTATTATGTTGCTTACTTTTGAAAAGTTAGAAGGATTGTGAATATCTATACTGTATTTATAAAATTATCCTTAAATGACAAAAATAATTAAATAATAATAAGAGTATGTTTGATATATAGTTTGTTACTTTCTATTTTTTAGGGGGAGATATTTATTTCCATATATAGTAGGTGGGAGACAAGTTCTCCCTTATTAAGAAAATTAATTCCTTATTTCTAAGTGGGGCTTACATCGTTTAATTTTTAAATACAAAAGTAAACACTGGAATTTTAAATCAAGAATTTAATTCATTTTTCTCGAATTGAATTACTCATTAGTAAACATGTTAGAATTAATAAGTGGCCTTTAAAACTTTATCTTTTAATTTTAACAAACTATTTTGAGTAGAATTTGAACATGAACATCTTTGTGCATATTATATGGATTTTTTAAGAACAAAATGATAAAAATTTGATATAATGGGACAACAGTTTAAGATTTGAACATGAACATCTTTGTGCATATTATGTGGATTTTTTGAGAACATAATATTAAAATTTGAGATAATGAGACAACATGACATGTTACAAAAGCGTTTAGATGTAAATTTTAATAGTCTTTTTTAATAGCTTTAAGAAATTAGAAATACTTTATAACATTTCTACTTAGTTAGAGTATAAAGTATCGAAATTAATAACTTTGAGGGGTAACTTGTCAATTTTGCAAAAATCTAAGGAGTGAAAAAAAGAACCAAAATCACATTTTATTATATTTTCTTTTTGGCCCCCAACAGGAGTAACGTAATTTAAGGAGTGACATCACTTTTCTAAATCCGACACGTCGTTCCCACCACCCAACGTGGCGAGATCCCAGCGGCTACCGACAACAGACTTCCACGGCGCACGTCGCTAACGTGCGCCTCTCCGCCTGTCCTAATAATATACTCACATCTTCTTTCCGTCTCTCGCTCTTCCGCTTCATTTCCCACTGTCTCTCTCTCTCTAGAAGCACAAGAACAGACCAAAAGTCTCGGATCTTTCCGGGAAAATCCAAAATCTTCATGTAAGCTTCTTTCTCCAATCTCATTTTCAGTCTCCGAATCTTCCTTTCATTTCATTATTTTTCTGTTCTTCGCTTTTCTCTTTGCTCTCGAACGATCCGTAACGGATTGAGTTTGAGCAAGCTCGGCGATTCTTCAAGATTCGCGTAGACCATTTTCCTTAAAAAAAAAAAAAGATTTTAGCTTTTTTTTTTTTTGCGGTTCTGGATTTCATCGGTTTTTGCTACTTCTGTTCTATCTGCTTGTTGATCTTGTAAATTTCCGTTTCAATCTGAAGCTCTGTTCACCATTGTTGAGCTGATTTACAGGCTCTGAAAGAATGAAACGAAACTAAGGCTTGCTTTTTTCGATTCGAATGTTTGATTTGGGGATTTGGTTTCTGTTTTGGTGTTCTAAGGCGTAGTACTACTGTGATTGATGCAAAATCGGAACTTGGTTTTGATTCAGTAGAATGTGTTGTCGGTGATTGAGTTTGTTGGATTTTGAATTGGAGTCTCTTGTGTGATGAGACGCCGCTCGGCGGCGAGTGTTCCGTCCGACCAAATGGAGAAGGGGACGGGGAAGAACCAGCAGAGCCGGCTTTGTTGCTTGGCATCCTTGTCTGCTTTTTTCTGGATTTTATTGTTGTACTTTCATTTTGTTGTGCTTGGGAATAACAATGTCGACGAATCGGTGAAACTTCAACCCAGTCCTGTCGACATTGATTCCTTTTCTTCCCATGTAGCTCATCAGATTCCCATCCCTTCAAAACCCGCCCAAAGTTATGAAGCTGTAACTGGTACCCGACAAATTCCTAAAAATACCCAAGTTCATGAAGATGTGATCGACGATCGTCGAACGGTGGCACCTTCTCAAACTAGCCAGAGCCATTTAGAGAAGGAGAATTTCCCATTTATGAGAGCATTGAGAACTGTTGAGAACAAGAGCGATCCGTGCGGTGGGAGGTATATTTATGTGCATAATCTTCCTTCGAGGTTTAATGAGGATATGTTGAAGGAGTGTAGGAGTCTGAGCCTTTGGACAAATATGTGCAAGTTTACGACTAATGCGGGTCTTGGTCCTCCATTGGAGAATGTTGAAGGGGTGTTCTCGGATACAGGATGGTATGCGACGAATCAGTTTGCAGTTGATGTCATATTCAGTAACCGGATGAAGCAGTATGAGTGCCTGACCGATGATTCGTCTCTTGCCGCGGCGATTTTTGTACCCTTTTATGCGGGGTTTGATATCGCGCGTTTCCTTTGGGGGTACAATATTTCGAGGAGGGATGCGGCTTCGCTTGATTTGGTTGACTGGCTCATGAAGAGGCCGGAGTGGGGCATCATGGGGGGCAAAGACCATTTTCTGGTGGCTGGCAGAATAACATGGGATTTCAGAAGACTGACCGAGGAAGAATCAGACTGGGGCAACAAGCTTCTTTTTTTACCAGCTGCGAAGAACATGTCCATGCTCGTGGTCGAATCAAGCCCATGGAATGCAAATGATTTTGGAATTCCGTATCCAACATATTTCCATCCAGCTAAGGACGCAGACGTATTTATCTGGCAGGACCGCATGAGAAATCTAGAACGTAGGTGGCTCTTCTCTTTTGCTGGTGCCCCACGTCCTGACAATCCCAAGTCAATTAGAGGGCAGATCATCGATCAATGCAGGAGATCAAAGGTCGGCAAATTGTTGGAATGCGATTTTGGAGAAAGCAAGTGTCATTTACCAAGCAGCATAATGCAGATGTTCCAGAGCTCCCTTTTCTGTTTGCAACCGCAGGGTGATTCCTACACACGAAGATCTGCTTTTGACTCAATGTTGGCTGGGTGCATACCTGTGTTCTTCCATCCAGGTTCAGCATACACACAATATACCTGGCATCTTCCAAAGAATTATACCCTGTATTCAGTGTTCATTCCAGAGGACGATATCCGCAAGAGGAATGTGAGCATAGAGGAAAGGCTTCTGCAAATTCCTCCGGAGCAGGTGAAGATCATGAGGGAGCATGTTATAAGCCTCATCCCGAGGCTTGTATATGCAGATCCTCGTTCTAAATTGGAGACTCTCAAAGACGCCTTTGACGTTGCCGTGCAAGCAGTTATAGACAAAGTTACCAACTTGAGGAAGGACATCATCGAAGGTCGTATAGATGAGAACTTCATTGAAGAGAACAGTTGGAAGTATGCTTTGCTGGAGGAAGGACAACGCGAGGTGGGACCCCATGAATGGGATCCTTTCTTTTCGAAACCGAAGAACGAAAATGGTGGTGATTCTGCTGATTCATCCGCAGAAGCTGCGAAAAAATCTTGGGAGATTGAACAGCGAGATCACTGATGAGTTGGAGGTAACAATACAGAACTAGGGAGTTATAGTAAATGCGAACTTGCATGCACCCAAAAAAGCTTAGAACGAGACTTCCTGCTAACAAATTATTTGCGGGTGTGAAGTCTTTGTTGGGGCCTTGTTATGAAGCCATCTCGGAATTTTAGCACGCCCCAAATTGATTGTTGTTATGTAGACCAAAAACGTAGACGCATATTTTTCATATAGAAATATATATTTTTTATTACCTCTGCATAATGTATGCTCTCAGCGATTCTTTGTGTTGTATTGTAGTTGAGTTTACATCTTTCTTCATTTACAGGAATAAAGTTGGAATTATTAATAACCATTTCAATTCTTCTGGTACTGGAGCAGAAAGTTTATTCAACTGTGGATATATAGATTAGCTTAGGTCATCACTGTCTCGATAGGACTAGCTTAGTGGGTGGGAAGGAAATGATCTGGGTAGGATGGAAACGAGGTAAAGTTGGGATTTTTTTTCCCCCTCTTTTATAAGTGTAAGTTATATATTTTATATGATTTAAAAAAAAAAAAAGAGAGAGAGAGAGAGTGGCCGAGAAACGATAAATGAAGCGGTGAAAGAAATGAAAGAATGGCTAATTAGCCATTTGTAACGACTAATTAATGCATGTTTTAAGTATGATTTGGGTTTCGATTATGGCACATGTTTCCTGTCAAGTTCGTTGTGTCTGTCTTGACGTGGGACGCGTGTTTAACTTCAGTTGGAGATTACTTAATTTAATTAAGCTGAGCTCACATGTAGTGCCTGAAAGCTGAGTTTGGGCTGCATGTATGTGCGTGTGTGTGGCCTTTTTTTTTTTTTTTTTTTTTTTTCAGTTTGTTTAGATTTGGATATTAGCTGGAATCGAATTGGTCAAACTGTTATCGTACACGTTTTTTGGTTTTTGTTTAATTTTATTTTGAGGGAACGCGTCATCGCCCTAGAACTTAAGAACTTGGGACGGTGGAAAACCACAGGTTTGTAATTTTTTTTCCTACTTGAAAAAAAAAAGGACATGTAACCTAATCCTAATCCTAGTACTAATAATAATAAAATATGTAAAAGAATAGATGGAATTTCACTGTTCATTTTGGTCGTTAATTCCGCACCGTTTTGGTGTTTCTTCCTCGTTTTCTTTTATATATATATATATATTGTCCTTCTTGCACTGTATTTGACAGTTGCTCACGTCATACTTTTACTCCTAAGTATTTAGGATTTGTGGTTAAAAGAAGACCAAAATTTTAATGCATATTACAGATTTGCTATTGTATAACTTTTTTTTTTTTAGTGTAAAACATTTTTTTTTTTTTTGTTTTTATCAATTTCAAGTAATAGGCGTTGAAAATTTTAATTGAAAAATCAATACAAGTTCACTTTTTTATCATTATTTTTTTTAACGTGAGGATGTGATATTTGAATTATATACTTTATAGAGTAGTTAAGTAGGAAATTATCATTAGATTACGATTGTAAGTATTAGTTGACTTGTCTTTTTTTTTTTTTAACATAAATTGATTTCAAATTCTCAAATTAAAATGAGTTTTCTAATTTTAAAATGATGTGGAAAATAAAAACTAAAGATTAAAAAAAATGTGTGGAAGTAGAGGCTCTTTTTTCCCCTTGTTAAAAGAGGAAGAAGGTAAATTTTATTTCTTTATTTTTCTCATCATCATTTTTCACGTATCGTTTTGATTATTTTTTTTATTATCTCTAAAAACTATTGTTTATTGAAAAACTGTTTTGGTGTGTATTTTCTATTTTATTTTATTTTACTTACTTTTATTTGGTTGTCAACTTTTCTTTTCTTCTAACCTTTTTTTTTTTTTTTTTTTTTCAATTTGCTATATTATATTTATATTTATATTTTTGGCTTTTTTTTTAACAGCTTGTACTTTTATTCATAATCTTTTTCTTTTATTTTCTCCTCACTAAAAGCTCAAGATTTTGAAATTTCTATTTTAACTTTTGACCAAAATCTCTAATCTCCTTAATTGTGATCATGTCTAATTGTGGCTAAGGTTTTTTTTCCTTCTTTTCATGATTGAATTTTTGTGTCTGTCTTGGATTTTCTTGATAGCTTAAAAGGGATTGTAAGGGTTCTTTCCAAATTCTTTTTGAGGTTTTTTTTTTTTTGGTTGGTTTTCCAAAAAGATGACTATTATGCTTATTGTTGTTAGTTTGAATGATTTATGTGTAATTATTTCAGTTCTTTTGCTACGAAAGTTGTTGGATTATTTCCTTTTAATACATTTCTTTCTTTGTATTTGACATAAGTGGATTTAAGTTCAAAAAGTTCTACTTAAGTAATTTAATTACCAAATTGATGCAACTCTTGCTAGTATTTTAAAACGAAATTAAGATCTTGATGAACCAAAAAAGTCAAATAAGCACGAGACAATAATCTTTATTTTAAACTACAACTTAATATAACATTGACATTATGATTGTAGGTATAATCTAATTATAATTCCACATTTAACTTTATCATGAGGTAAATAATTCGAATCCCCATATTTTAAGTTCATAATAATAATAATAATAATAATAATGTTAATGATAATAATAAAATTACATTAGTATGTACTAGGGTTGTACATTTGGTCGGACAATGCGGTTTTAATTCGGTTTGATTGAAAACCAAATTTTCAAGTTTTTTTATAAGTTGAAACCGAAACCACTTATAATAATGAAAGAACTGCTGAAACCAAACCGAATGAACGACGTTTGGTTTCAGTTCGGTTCGGTTACAACCGAACTAAACTGAGCAGATGTTTCATGCAATTTCATAGAAGAGCATTATAGGGATTCATGAACGTAACAAGCAAAATACCAAGCACACTAATTGATGGTAATTAGCAAAGCAATCTCATCCATCCATTCCATTTCAAGTTTCCAAGCTAGCTAACTCCATATCTCATCCAAGCAAGCATTAAGCAAGCAAACACAATAATAATACTTAGTTAATTACACATAGAGGTTTAGAAGGTAACCAAGGTACCAAAACACTCAAGAGGGGCAAACACAAGTTAAAAATAAAATTAAGTATAAGAAGTCTCAAAAGATGCAAATATGCTCAATCTCATCCAAAACACTCATATCTTGTTATTCAATCACTTCCTTTGACGATACATCTGGAGTTGACTTGGTAGGTTGATTTGTACTACATGCACTTGAAGCAGGGGAAACAAGAGAGCCATCATCTAGACACAACAACATACAAAAATCAAGTTATACATCATTAATTTATAAGTAAAAGTTTAGAATAATGTCAGAATTAAGTTTAGAATTAGTTGTTCTTACCTGAAACAACTTCATAGCAATCTTCATAACTCTCAACTTCATCCATGTACTGACGGAGAACCACAGGCTCAAATTCCTCACCCCTTGCATTCAACCAATTCTTCAAACAAATTAGAGCTTCAACCATCCTAGGAGACAACGAACTCCTAAAGGGATCAAGGATGCAGCCTCCGGTGGAGAAGGCGGACTCTGAAGCTTACTGTAGAAATTGGTACTGCAAGAGACCTTGTACCTAGATGAATTAACCTTCCACCAATTCAAAATATCAAAATTCTTCGCGGTCATATCCTCACATTGCTCGGCTAAATACTTGTCATCCAAACTTTTGCATGACTTCGTTCATCACTGCATCGGAATTGATAATTGTGGTCTTTGATGAAGTTGATGGCAATGTATCGGATGACCGAGAGCGAGATGGTTGTTGTCGAACCGCTTGAAGTTTAGGAGGTCGAGGAGGAGGAGGAGGAGGAGGAGGAGGAGGAGCAACATCGTTGTATTCTTTGTACAACTTCCGCAACGTGTCTTCTACCGCCCTCGCCAAACTACCTCCAACCTCTTCGCCATAAACATAGTTGAAGCAATGTCTGAGGTAGACCATCTTGTTCTCTGGGATCAAGTACCATTCAAAGAAACATCAATTTATTCATCTTCTCCACATCACCCCAATATTTGTCGAACTCCCGGTTCTTGTTTTACGGCCATAGCTCCCAAAAGAGGATCCTCCTCATACTCCAATGCATTTAATCCTTGCTTATTGGAAGTAACGTAACTTGTTCTCAAAAAACCAATCACCAAAATGCAATTGAGGCAATGACCATTCTCAAATATCCAATTCCAATCAAATGATCAAATCATCAAGCACAAAAAAAATTAAACAAAATGCAAAACCTAAAAAACCGTAACTTGAAATCTTGAATCGAAACTTGAAACTTGAAAAACGAAAAAATGAGAAGACAAACATTGAACAACCTTGGAAGTTGGGCCTTGGGCGGTTGGGCCTAGGAGGAGCCGAAGACGCCGTCGCTCGGGTTGGGCGGCGAGACAGAAGTTGGGAGGGCGCTGCCAGCGGCAGGGCGTGATCGGAATTTGTGCTCTGAGACTGAGAAGAAGTGTGTGTCACTCTGTGCCTTCCAAATTTTCGAATGGAGAGAGACTAGAGACAGAGAGTATGGGAGTGAGAGAGACTCAAGTGAGTGAGTGACTTAGGGTTAGAGTAGAGTTTTTATTTTTATTTTTTATTTTTTTTAGGGTTCGGTTCTGTTCGATTTCCAACCGGATGGAAAAATTGAGAACCGAAACCGCCTGCTCATGAGTGACATGGTTTGGTTTAACTGCCAAAGAAGTTCGGTTCTTACGTGGCACCGCTCAATCAGTCAATTTCAGGTGGTCTCGTTCAGTATCATTTGGTTCTCAGTTTTTATGTTTAGCCCTAATATTTACCATGGAACATCTAAAGATACAAAGCTAGAAAGTTGATCAAGTGCTCGTTGAAATTATGACCGAGAAACTTCATAAATATGGAATTAGAATATAATTGGATATAATTGGATATGTGATTACAAGCATAATTTAATGATAATATCATATCCAATTTTATTTTAAAGTGTAGAGTTTGAATCCCTTTCATCTTAAGTTCATACAAAAAAATATATAAAATATAAAAGAATATAATTGAATGTTAAATCTTGTAGTCAAAAGATCTCGTGACAAGTTGTGGTATGACTGTCCGATATTTGAAATGTAAATGTCGGGGGTCTAATACTTGTAACTATGAGAGAATAACTCTTCTTTTTTAAAAGAAACGAAAAATGAACTAATTGCTCCCCTATAGAAGGGCAAATACTTCACTTTCACGCTTACTAGTTGTTTTACCCGAAGTGACACATACACACATATCAGTACGGCGACCAGAAGTTTTTAATTGCATACACTTTCCACGTTTTGCGTCATCCAAAATGACGCATATCCAGTTACAAGTGTTCTTTCTCAATTTGCCTACACATCTTACATTTGTAGGAAAATGATTGCTTTGTTTCCACTTGTTCTTTATGACATAATCTTGTTTGAGTTCTTCGCTTGCTCCAGAGGTTCCCTGACGATCGACAAAAAAAGAGACCCCTTAAATATGCTTGAAGATCAAAAAATAAAAAAATAAATTAAAAACATAACCTTTGCTTTAAATAGTTTGTGCTCTAATGGAAATTATTAACCAAGATCTAAAATATTGGAGAGATAAAAAGTACTTACCAACATTTGCTGCATAAGCTAAAAAAGATGAAGATAAGAGACAACAAGGGAAAACATGTCCCTAGATGAATTTACCTTTTTTTTTTTTTTTTTTTTTTTTAAAATTTCCGGGAAGAATGGCGATAAGATTAATGATATTTATAGCATAAAAGGGAATGTTTTTGTTTAGAACATGTTTTGCCTTTTCCGTAGTACTTGCGAGTTCAGCCATATGTCAATAAGGATGTCACCACTTTTTCTATAATGTTAGATGGGAAACAACATACTATAAAAAAAAAAAGATTTTCATTGGACGACGCAAAAAGCCAAGCATGCCTCTTGACTAGGATGATTAAGCATTTTCATTCATTCCTTTCTTTCTGTTTCCATGAAAAGGCATATGCTAAGCTAGAGTTAGAATTTTTTTTTTTTTTTTCCCTTTATAGGGAATTTCAACCGTAAGAATTCTTATATGTTAAAGTTTTCGATGCGAAACAACATACTATATGAGGAAAAAGAAAGCGTTTTATTGGAATAACACAAAAAAATCCACTCATGCCT
The DNA here is from genome assembly GCA_025413485.1 of Ficus microcarpa. Classification (NCBI taxonomy): domain Eukaryota; kingdom Viridiplantae; phylum Streptophyta; class Magnoliopsida; order Rosales; family Moraceae; genus Ficus; species Ficus microcarpa. Next base: position 5,262,839 of record CM046384.1, on the reverse strand, counting down.
CTTGACTTCCTTCATAAGGCATTATTGTTCATTCCTTTGTTTTAGCCTTTGTTTGGTAGGGTGGAAAAATGAAGAAAGGGAAATGAGAGATTTTAGGGAGGAAAATAGATATTTTGGTTGTTTGATAGGGTGGAAAATGGGAAGGAAAGGAAAACACGGGCCCATACCATTTTAATCTTTCCAACATTGGAAAGAAAATAAGAGGGAGAAGTTTGACAAAAAAAAAAAAGTATGGTAAAATAACTATTTTGACCTTACTCTCTCATTAGCTACTAATTTTTAACTTCTGTGAGATCATAATTGTAGAACATATTAGATTAGATACATTTTCTTTTATTTTTTCTTTCTTTTATTCCAAACAACATGAAAGAAAACCAACCTCTTTCCTTTTTATTTTCTTCACCTAGGTATTTTACTCTTCTTTCCTCATTATTTTCCATCCCTTTCTACCAAACATAGCATTAGTTTCCATGGCAAGACAGATGCTAACTAGAATTAGTTTTTTTTTCCCTCCTTATTCGGGAATTCTAAGAGTAAGAATTCTTATTTCTCAGTATTAATACTGTTTGAATTATATTAACTAATAATTTGACGAGCAAGACATAAAAATTCTCTCTCTCTCTCTCTCTCTCTCTCTCTCTTCATAGGGTGTTTAGGGTTTTTCAGATGGGTGTGCCTCTCAGAGGGCTGGGAACAGGCGGTGGCGCTTTATTTGCCGTCGGTTTTCAGGCCCTAAAGATGAAGATCTGATCATTGCAGGAAGGTTATTAGGTGTGGAGGTGACTGCGGGGAGGACTACATTTTGGCGAAATGAAGGAGGGAACGAGTTAGGGCTTTGACGGCACTTTCAGGCTGTTTACTTTGGCTATAGTGGTCATCTTCTTGCTTGCGGCTTTTCCAATGTTGGTAGATTTTCATTTTGTTTTGGTATGTTTGTGTGTAGGTGTAATAACTATGTATCATACACAGATCTAGTTTTGTTTGTTGTTTTGGTGTGTTTTTTTTTTTTAGTCCTTAATAATAACGATGGTTTTGTCATCGTCCGGGCTCATAGTTTGTTTGTTAGATTTAGATCGTGGTGATTTGTAGGTCTTACTAGACTTGTGGCTATGCAAGGTGTTTGGTGATCTCTGCGATCTGAGGGTGTGGCTCCTAATTGATCGGCAGTCTTTGTCGTTGGTTGGGTCTTTGTTAAGTAAAGCTTGGTGTATGTTCATTTCTGGCGTGTCAAGGTACTTTCCCATTTTTGGCCTCAGACTTTCGCTGTTCCCATTGTGTGTCAGTTGTTTATACCGATTGTTGAAGGTTATGACAGCACAATTATGGGATCTTTGCATCGTATTATTTAAGTTATAACTTTATTAATGTTATTGCATTTTTACCTTTAAAAAAATTATGTTTGAATTATGTCAAATTAATTTTGTCGATATCCTAGCTATAGTTAGTAAGAGGAAATATATTGTGTAGTTTAGATTTTTATAGTGAGCACACATAGAAACTACAACATATTATATCAGAACCTAGAATCATTTTAAAACTGTAGTTATCCTTGGAAATGACAACATAGAACCATTTCAAAATAGTATACAGTGTGATGACACCCGGCAGAACGCTACAGATTTTAGAAGCGATGATAGGAAACGGCATTAATTTTTGAACAACGACAACATACCTAAAACGACTACGACTTAACATATGACAAGCGACAACAGTCTAAAGAAAATGACAAGGATTAAAAAGAATGAAATAAAAGTTAGAAAAAAGACAAAATCTCGGAAACTATATTTACATATTTTGTTTGTTAATCTTTAACACAGTACTGGTGTTCGATGTCGCCAAGTCCTATTTTCTTTAGTTATTGAAACATACTTATGATCTCTGCATCAAAATTCACCTGCAAAAGCAAAAGAGAATTCCATTTATAAAGCAAAGAAATTGAAAAATAGCTAAGTACAAGATTTACCCGGTAAATTCATATTTACATGAGATTTTCTACCATAAATTTATTATTTATCTGGTAAACTCATTTACATTTTTTCTAATTAGAATATATATTTGGTACGTATGGTGTTTTTTTTTTTTTTTTTTGATAACAAATTTTGACTTGTGTTCGTAAATTTTTTGAATTTGTGTGTTTCATGGAGTAAATGATGCCATTGAATGTCCATAGTTTCTAGTTAGTAAATCCTTTTATTTCGAAGATCACTCATTGTTTTTTTAGATGTCTAAGGTTATCCCGTGGGAACGGTGGTTTTGCTTGATTAATATATCTTGCGTGCCTACAGTGTCCTAACATTAAAATGATCAAATTAATGGTATTAAAATGCATGCGATAATAACATTATAACTAATGTCTATTTTTCGATTGTGTTTTGGACGAAAAAATTATTGTGAGAAAAATTCGTAATTTGATGACTGGCTCTAAAACATTTTCAAATTCATGATTAAAATAGAATCAGACATACAATTCAATGACCAACTATACAATTAACCCTAGTTATCAAAAAACTATCCAATTAACCCTTGTTTGGGTTAGGATCTTGAACTTATATTGTGTCTACATTTAAACAAAAAAAAAAAAAAAAGAAATTTAATTGCTTTAAATCAAATAAATTTACTTATTCAGAGTTATCCTTCCGCATTTTCTTAAACTCCTTTTCTTTAAATAATAACAACAACGACAACATGAATTAATACAAGATGAGTGGTCTAATCATGACTAATTAAGAGATAAAACAAAAAGCGTGAGAAATCAGCACGTGCAGTGCAGTGATGAGTAAAAGCACAAGCGCCACACCACACGAGCCACTGGAGCCATGCCATGCCATGCAAAGCCACATCCTGTCTACTTTAAGTGTGTTCATAAATGCACGCCTTTTTTTGTTTTTTGTTTTTTTTGATAAATGTAAAGGCTCTTGCGATGGCCTTATTATCGCCCTAAGTTCAGCCCTACATACTTGGATCAACTTCTCTGGATATGGTAAGGAAGAGAAGAGATGGGTTTTTAATCCAGTCTTTTTTAGTCGTCTACTTAGGTCCCACCCAAAAGATTACCAATCAAATGCTACCGTAATCA